>CM052454.1:11953364-12006098 GCA_028533085.1 Varecia variegata | reverse complement strand
AGTTGGCCAGATAATTTCTTTCTATTTTTAGTAGTAGAGACGGGGTCTCGCTCTTGCTCAGGCTGGTCTCGAACTCCTGACCTCGAGGGATCCTCCCGCCTTGGCCTCCCAGAGTGCTAGGATTACAGGCGTGAGCCACCGTGCCCGGCCCAAAATCCTGGTTCTTAAACCTGGACATACTCTTTCTCGTTTGATGCCACGCAAGGTGTGTGCAGGGAATGGGAGGATTTGCTTCCCATGGCCCAGAGGTGGCAATCCAGGGACTGTCCGAGGGTTGAATTTTCGGGTGGGTGCTGGCTGGTCCTTCTCACATGCAAGTGTGTGTCGTCCACCTAGACTGCAAATTTCATTTTCATTATAATATTTATTTGACATCTTCCGTGTGCGATTTGACATCTTCGGAAGATTTGACATCTTCCAACAGCGATGACTGTCCTTGGCCCTTTCAGGTGCACGTGTTCGTGTAATTCCCATGACCGCCCTTTGGAAAAGGTGTAACTACATTGACTGAGGCTCAGAGAAGTGTGTCTACTAAGTGGGGAGCAGGGACTCACACCCAGATACTCTCTCGCCATCCCCCACTGGCTCTGGGCGGGAAGAGCAAACATGAAGCAAAGGGGACACTCACTGTTTTAGTTTAAAGATGTCCAATGAAAATAAAGATGAGCACCATATGCTATTGTTCAAAATATGCCACTAAAACATCTCATTTGCTGAAAGTTTTCAACAAATGCGAACATTTCCTCACGGTTAATTCACAGATCACTTCTTTCTTTGCTCTCTGTCTCTTGGAAGTGTCTTCATTTCACCCATCCTGTCTGTGCCACAGTTGCTCAAATCCTTGTCTCTGACCCCTGCGTCTCACCTGATTTCCAGCTGGAAATGAAATGTCCTCATGGCATATGAAGCTCAATATATCCAAATGTCCCTTCTTTCAAGCCTCCCAACCCTTAGTTTCTCTTATTTTACCTATTTCTGAGAAAGAGCCTGAGTATTTTCCCGGTGAACTAGACCCAGAATTTCAGTTCTGTTTTGTTTTTTTTCTTCTTACCTCTTCTCTTATTGTCAGGCACTGGATCTTGTAGGTCCATCCTACAGTGTCTTATAATGATTCCCTCCTCATCATTTCTACCGCTATCAAGCCAGCTTATTGTTTTCTTTTTAAAAAAGAGGTCAGTTAGAAATAGGTAATGGATATAAATAGTAAAAAAAATTACAGGTCAGTTGTATAATGAAAACCAAGTGTCCCCATCCCTGTCTCCCTTCCATAGAGATGACGGCTGGTAGCCAGTTTCTGGTGTATTCTTCCATACATGTTATAAACATATACAGACACATACCACATAGAGATTTATGTATTTCCCCTCTACATATGAGAGTATATATTGTTTTACACTGATGGTTGTCTTGAGCTTAATCTATCTTAGAAGTCACTTCCTATCAGCACATATGACAGCGATGACAGTGTCATTACAGAGGGCTCGCTGTGTGTCAGGGACAGTTGGAAGCACTTTCCATAATCATCTCTCGCAGTCTTCACACTGCTCGTGTGAGGCCTGTAGGTGTGATTGCTACGATTAGTATCTCCATTCTAGAACTGAAAAAACACAGGTGCAGAGATGTTTGCCGAGCTGCACGAGGACCCCCAGGTGGGAGGCGAAGCTGGGGCCCAAACACGCACAAAGCGATTGCCCGAGGGCCTCATCTCGCCCGTGGGACAGCTCAGCTGCGCGGCCTCACTCCCTGAGCGAGTGTGGTCTCCTCCTCCGACCCCTCCTGTCAGCTAAGAATCCCTCTCCAGGCGTGTCCTCACCTGTCATGAATGCCAGTCCCGGGAAACCCACTGCGACGTTGCAGTGAGGTGTCATTTGTCTCTGTGTCTCCTTGAAGCCCCTTCACAAGGCCTGGGACTTAGAAGTGGGCTAAGCAAATTGTTTGTCTTGTTTTCCCTTTAAATTGCAGTCTCTTTGGTCGGAAAATAAGGAGTCTCCTCAAATTGCAGCTCTTTTTACCTAGAACAGCGTGAGATGGGAAGCAGTCTTTACTAACCTAAGGAGTTTGGGAAAAGATGACGTTAAGGCTGACCCAAATGTTTTGCCTGACTCATGGGCTGGCGATCTCTCGTAACTGTGCACCCCTGAAGTAAGACTCATAGCGGAAGATCCTATTTGACAACGGAGAAACTGAGGTTTGGAGAGTGCAGCTGCTTCTGAACGGAACACATAAGTATCTCTGTGCAGTTTAGGGTAGCCTAGCTTCCCGTGGACATTGTCTTTTATTTATTTATTATTAATATGTAGTACTTGATACACGGAAAGTTATAAACATCCATGCATTTATGAATTTTAAAGTCCAGTAATTAAACAAATGCCCATGCACCCGCGACCTAATTCATGAGCCTGCACATCACAATATCACTGCAGTTACCTTGCCCCTTCCCAGTGCCATTGCCGACCTCCCCTAAAGGTAACCACTATTCCGAATTATCATTTTATTGCTTTTGACAAGTTAAGGTTTCTGTTTTTTGTTTGTTTGTTTTTGAGACAGAGTCTCACTCTGTTGCCTGGGCTAGAGTGCCATGGCATCAGCCTAGTCACAGCAACCTCAAACTCCTGGGCTCAAGCAATCCTCCTGCCTCAGCCTCCTGAGTAGCTGGGACTACAGGCATGCGCCACCATGCCCAGCTAATTTTTTCTATATATTTTTAGTTGGCCAGCTAATTTCTTTCTATTTTTAGTAGTAGAGACAGGGTCTCGCTCTTGCTCAGGCTGGTCTCAAACTCCTGAGCTCAAACAATTCGCCCGCCTCGGCCTCCCAGAGTGCTAGGATTACAGGCATGAGCCACCGCGCCCGGCCTAATTTTTCTATTTTTAGTAGAGATGGGGGTCTCACTCGTGCTCAGGCTGGTCTCTAACTCCTGACCTCAAGTGATACTCTGGCCTCGGCCTCCCAGATTGCTAGGATTACAGGCGTGAGCCACCGTGCCCAGCCCAAATAGCTATGTATCTTAATCAAAGTTTTGCTGTTTTTGAATAAATGTTTTAATATTTATTTATTTATTTTTACCTAAGTGTCTAAGAAAACGATGCCTGTAAATGATGCAGTTGTAAAGGCTTTCTCCATTTAAATCCGCCTGAGGTCCTTATGTCTGGGGCAAAGTCAAGCATTAGACGGTAAAGAACTGGGGAGTGGGAAGGCTCTGTGTGGTTAAGTAGTACATGTGTCTATACACAGATCAAACAGACTGAGGCCAGAAGCTTACAGAGAAAAGGAGACTGATGGTACTGTCATTCACATGCTCTGATGACACTTGATTTGTTGATGTACAGTAAGTATGGTAAGCATCAATTATAAATACCTAGCTGGGGCACACACGTGGTGTGTTTATCTCATGGTTCCTGCTTTGTGAGTAGCACTGACATTGTGACTACTGAAGGTGTTGTGACACTAATGGTAGTATTAGGTAATGACTAAGCATATGGACTCTGGAGCCAGAGTCCCTGGTTCTGAGTCAGTGCGCCACCACCTAATAGCCATTTGACCTCGAGCCTTGGACGCTGTTAGTAAATGGCAATGATAATAGTACCTACCCCAGGAGAGTCACAGGTCGTCACTTTTAGCTATTGTATTATTGTTGCTGCAGTTATCTGGTATAAAGTGTAAGTATTAAATATATATAGCAGGAGGCATTGTGGTGTAGTGAAAAGAATGCTTGAAGCTTTAGTTTCTTCTTCTATAAAATGGCATTTGCTGCACATGTTTATTAGGAAGATAAGAGTGTATGAGTGCCTATCTTAGAGGCTGATAGATCATAAATTGTCAATAAATGATACTGTTACTGGTTTTAGGGTTCATGGGTTTGCTTAACAACTCAGCAACTTGCCTGCATTCTTAGTCATGAGAGATAACCCTGAGCTGCTGCTTGCTTTAAATAGGACTCAGAATTTTAATGTGATCAAAGGAGGTCAGACCAATCTGGAACCAAATTAAGTTGATTAGCATTTGGCATAGTAATTATCGGTAATCTAAGCCTTTGCAACTTTTTTGTTTGGTAAGGTATTTTCCCTTAGTAAGAGAATTTTTTTTTTTTTTTTTTTTTTTTTTTTTTTATTGAGACAGAGTCTCGCTCTGTTGCCCGGGCTAGAGTGCCGTGGCGTCAGCCTCGCTCACAGCAACCTCAAACTCCTGGGCTCAAGTGATCCTCCTGCCTCAGCCTCCCGAGTAGCTGGGACTACAGGCATGCGCCACTATGCCCGGCTAATTTTTTCTATATATATTTTAGCTGTCCAGATCATTTCTTTCTATTTATTTTTTTTTAGTAGAGACGAGATCTTGCTCTTGCTCAGGCTAGTCTCAAACTCCTGGCCTTGAGCAATCCTCCCACCTCAGCCTCCCAGAGTGCTGGGGTTACAGGCGTGAGCCACCGTGCCCGGCAGAGAAAAATTTTTAATAGACTATTTTTTTAGAGCAGTTGTAGGTTCATTGCAAAATTAACAGAAAGTGTAGGGAGTTTTGCATACACCTCCTGCCTCCCTGCACGCGTGGGCTCCCTGTCACCAACTCTTACCTCAGACTGGTTCGTATGTTACAATGGAGGAACCGATACTGACACATCATTATCACGCAGAGTCCACACTTCACATTAGGGTTCACTCTTGGTTGTACATTCTATGGGTTCGGACAAGTGTGTAACAACACGCATCCACCGCTGTAGTGTCGTGCAGAATGATTTCACTGCCCTCAAAAGCCTGCGCGTTCTGCTTATTTATCCCTCCCTCCCCCTTAACCCATGGAACTTGTGATTTTTTTCGCTGTCTCCATAGTTTTGCGTTTTACATGTCAAAAGACAAAATTACAACAAATTTAGTTAAAGATCTAATTGGCTTTTATTCATGATTCACGAATCAGGACAGCCTCCATTCCACAAAATAGAGTGAGAGCCCCCACTGGGCCGTGGTGCGATGGTGGGGTATGTAAGGAGGGAACAAGGAAACAGAACAAAAGGAACAAGTCTGATTGATTGACATCAGGTGACTTCCTGTTACTTTTCTTGTAAGGGTTACAGCAGAGGGACTTCCTCACTCGGGCCCACTGGAATCTCCTGTTTTCAGGAAAAGTGGGTCTGTGTGGGGATCTACCTGCTTTCTTTTTTTTGTTTTTTTTTTTTTTTGAGACTGAGTCTCGCTTTGTCACCTGGGTTAGAGTGCCATGGCGTCAGCCTCACTCACAGCAACCTCAAACTCCTGGGCTCAAGCGATCCTCCTGCCTCAGCCTTCCGAGTAGCTGGGACTACAGGCATGCACCACCATGCCTGGCTCATTTTTTTCTATATATATTTTTAGTTGGCCAGATAATTTCTTTCTATATATAGTAGAGACGGGGTCTTGCCTTGCTCAGGCTGGTCTCGAACTCCTGACCTCGAGCGATCCTCCCGCCTCGGCCTCCCCGAGTGCTGGGGTTACAGGGTGAGCCAGGGCGGCCGAGCTGACACTTAGCATGACTGACTGCATTTTGGTCTGGTCTGCTCTGCTGGGCCTAGTGCAGGGGCTGAGTCCAAAGCAACGGCCTCCTGTAATTTTCATTTAACACCCAGGAAGTGATACAGTGGAAACCAGCCAGCATGTAGTTTTTCACATCGGCTCCTTTCAAGTAAGAGAAAAATTTTAACTTGTAAATTCTGGTTAGAAAACATGTATCTGGGGAGGCTGCCCCTCAAACCCAACATACAGCGTCCTTCGGGGAGCTGGGGGGCGGGCAGGGGACTCTAGCCCCCCGGTGGCGTCCTCGGTCGCCCGGGCCGGCGGTGGTGACCTGGCTGAGCTGCCCTCACGCCTTCCTCGTGCCGTCTTTACCCGCCTGGACGAGGCCGCCGTGTGGAGTGTCACCGGGCTGGGCGGAGAGACGCGGCCACGCTGGTAATCGGGTGCCTCCTCAACCGCGCGCTTACGATTTGTCCCGTGTTCATTCACGCGCAGGCCGCGGTGCGTGACGAAAGGGCGGAGAAGGAAGCGGGGGGCTGCGCCGGGCACGCACCCCCGGGCAGCACAGGCCTCCGCATTAACCGGGCCTTCAAGTCTGCGTGGCCACTACCTGTGGCTTTGCAATCTCGGCAGGCACCCTGTCCCCTAGTAGTTTATCGGAATCTCTCTGCCAGTCAGGGGCAGTTTCTGGCAGATGCTTATCTTCCTCTTGTCGCATGCTCCGCGACGCTGTCGCGCCGTTTACAGACGTGTGCCCAGGGCGGCCGCGCAGCCGGCCTCTGCCAGCCCAGCCTGCTCAGCCAGCTCCCACCTCCGTGCGATGGGGACAAAGCTGGCTTTTCCTTCTGCACCTGGAGCTGCAGTCCCTGAGCAAGTGAGCCTTGGCCTGTCACTGACACAGGAGGGGAAGCCCCTCTGTGCCCGCACACTTCCCGTCTATGTCCCTCTACGTGCCACTCACAGACAGAGGGACAGGAAGGCTCCGCCTCCCGCTGGGAGCCCTGCTCCGGGAGAGAAAGGAGAAGGACCTGAGGATCGTGACAGGGAGGAGCTGGGGCTGGACACGCAGAGGCAGCAGCATCTCTGAGCCCCTCCGCAGGCTTCCAGGGCAGGGGCTGGCACATGTTTGCAGTAAAGGGCAAGATAGTAAATGCTTTTGGCTCTGTGGGACGTCCGGTCTCATGTCTGCTCAGCTCTGCCACTGTAGCATAAAAGTAGCTTCATATGACATGTGAAGGACGGGGCCTAGCTGTGCCCCAGCAAAACTGTTTATGGGCACACGTCGTTCTTTCTCAGCTTACTGCTCTGAAGTTTGTAAGCTCGACAGTATCTGTGCTGCCTGTGTATTCTCTGTAGAGATCCTTTTTGTGCTTAGTAAAGCTCAGTGAAAAGTAGCAAATGCTAAATGCATCCAAGGAGGAGGGAGCCTTGCTGGGCGCTGAGCAGCAGGGAAGGGGTGTCCCCCAGAGGCCAGCGGGGCTTGGCGGCCGCGGAGTAAGATCCGCAGGGCAGTGAGACCGCGGGCTCGTTTTCTGATTCGTTGCCGAGACTTCTTCGGAGCTTCTCTGTTTGCTTTCTGCAAGGGGAGCCAATCTTAAGCCCCACACAAGTCCTTTGATAATGAAACTGCATTATTTGTACGTTGGGACACTTTCATTTTAGGTAATTTGTTGGAATATTTTCCCTACATTTTTCAGTGTTAATGATCTGACCTTTTTATGCTACTAGGCCAAGAGTTCATTAACGTTTAGGTGATAAATAGCTGTTACTAATAATTTATTTCATTGATTTATTTTTGCATATTTAGCTAACTAGCATAATCATTTTTATCTTGTATCAGTAGGACCCTTACTATAGATTCAATGACCTTGACTACAGATGGATCTCCTTGGATAACTGGACCTACAGCAAGACATTCCAAATCCCCTTTGACTTCAGGTACGTGTGTATGTGCTTCCATGTAGTTATTATCATTTGAACTTTTCTTCTGTCTAGGTAATAACCTTTTGTTTTGTTTGTGTAGCTTGTATATCAGAGAGCTAAGTAAGATGTAAACCTTGTTCTATAAAAGTGAATATTGGATTTATGTTTTGTTTTGTATATGAGGATGGTTCCACTGATCATCAGTCAGTAAATTGTGTCTTATTGAGTCATTTTTCCAGTGGTCATAATGAAGTCACCTAGACCTAGTCGGTTCTCTTATGTATATTTCCTCCTTGCCCCCTAGCAATCAATAGAGAGTATATATTAAAAATATTTTTAAGTAGGATCAGAGATATATCATTTGCTCTGTGTGGTGCTAACCAACTACTGAGACCATGAACTTGGCCCTACACTGCATTGTGAGGCCACGAGGTAAAGCATGGTATTGTTTTCAGTATGTTTCATGTCATTGTAAGCAAATATGAGGTAGAAGGAACCCAAATACGTATATCACCACTATTACTAAATGAAAAAAAAAATCCTGTCCTTATTATAAGAATTTTTTGGTAATTATTTAATAGTCTCAAAAAAAAAAAAAAATAAAGCCAGAATATTGTGCTCAATATTGTGGAGTTGGTGCTGTGCTCCAGGCTTTTATTTCCAGGTAATATCAATACTTAAAGTATCTTCTGGGCCGGGCGCGGTGGCTCACGCCTGTAATCCTAGCACTCTGAGAGGCCGAGGCGGGCGGATTGTTTGAGCTCAGGAGTTCGAGACCAGCCTGAGCAAGAACGAGACCCCATCTCTACTAAAAATAGAAAGAAATGATCTGGACAGCTAAAAATATATATAGAAAAATTAGCCAGGCATGGTGGCGCATGCCTGTAGTCCCAGCTACTCGGGAGGCTGAGGCAGGAGGATCGCTTGAGCCCAGGAGTTTGAGGTTGCTGTGAGCTAGGCTGACGCCACGGCACTCACTCTAGCCCGGGCAACAAAGCAAGACTCTGTCTCAAAAAAAAAAAAAAAAGTATCTTCTGTAATGGCCCCATTTCACCTTGCACTCAACACGCCCAAAACTGAACCAATTGACTTTCCCTCTTAAAACTGACTTTAGATTCTAACAGCCTCATTGTTTGTCTTAATGTAACAGTGTTTTCCAATATTTTCATCTCCCTGTATTCAGTCTGTTTCTAAGATATGTTCATTTTTTGCCTAACATTTCTCTTGGTTCAGCCTCTTCCTTCGCATTTCCAACTTTCCACCTTTTTGGTGAGTGCCTGAATAAGGCCAAAGCTGCCTAATTAAATTTCTTGCTTTGTTCTTTTATTCTCCAGTCTTTTCTATGTAGAAGCTTTAGATTCATCTTTCCAAAATATTGATTTTGCCATGACAGGTTTTTGCTCAAGAATAGCAAGTGTCTTTCTTCTGCTGGCAAATCAAGTATAAACTTCTCTGCTCGTCTGTGAAAATACTGCTGAATGTTCCCCATCCCTGTGGCACTGCCTGTGTCCCTCTACCCAGCAGATTTGTCCAGCTTTCCTCCCACCTGGCTCCCCCCACCAATTATGCATATGAACCAAGTCTTTTACCTTAAAGAAATCCATGCTGTTAGCACCTCCTTGCTTTGGGTTTGTCCCTTCTTGGTGGTGATAGGGGGCGGTCTACCCTCTGCCCAGGCATTTCTATCCATCTTTTTTCTTTTTTCTTTTTTTAAATAACAACTCTATTGAGAAGTAATTCACATACCCTATGATTCACTCATTTAAAGTGTACGATTCAGTGGTTTTTGGTGTATTTACAGAGTTGTGAAACCATCGCCATAATCAACTTTAGAACATTTTCCCCACTCCCCCTGAAGAAAGCCAGAGCCATCAGCAGTCATTCCCCACTCCCCACCTCCTCCTCCTCGCTCTTCTCATTCCAGCCATGGGCAACCACTCATTCACTTTCCCACTGTCTGGATTTGCCTGTTCTTGATGCCTCATGGAAATTGGATCATGCGTTGTGTGGTCCTTTGTGACCAGCTTCTTTCACTTAGCATAATCACGTTTTCAAAGTTCATCCACGTTGTAGCATGTATCAGCATTTCAGTCCTTTTTATTGTTGACTAATATTTTTTGGTATGGCTATAACACACTTTATTATTTTTCTCTTCTCTAAGTTGTTCTTCTTGAAGTCTTTTCTTATGAGATGAAGTCTGATAGCACTTGTAGTTGTCCAACAAGATTGGCAACCAGCCAACAAATACCAACCAGACTTCAGACTCCATACATTCAGAGACCGTTACAGTTTCCTGTAAGGCTTAGCAGAGCACTGAGCACGTAATATTCACTCATAGATACTAATTAGTTGGGTAACGTATCCTCTTAGATAGTGTTAGTAAATGTTACAGTTTGTGAAAATGTTTTGTGTCTATTATTTATCTTGGTTCTCTTAAAAACTTTGTGAAGTAACTAGAAAAAAATTAATGCATTTGGAAATTATAAGTTTTGTTCTTGAGTTTATGGAGATTATTGATAGATTATGGAGAAAAGCTGGATCACTCAAAGAACATAACCATGTATGAAACCAATACTTCTGAAAATTTCATTGGAAACTGCCCTTTAAGGATACATATATTTGTGAAATATTTATTCCTTTGGTTCTTAACTAATTAAAAAAAAGACTCATCCAGGTTAATGTTTTATAGATCTTATTTTAAAAATCTTTTCTTTTTTTAGCAAATGGCAAAAAGTCAATTTGATTTTTGAGGGAGTAGATACAGTTTCAAAAGTCCTGTTCAATAATGTCACTATTGGGAAAACAGACAACATGTTCAATAGATATGTAAGTATATAATGACATCACATTTTAAAAAAACCATTTATGTGTGTTTATGTTAATTGTTTTTCTGAGTAGCGAAAGGTTAATGCATAGTTGGCCATGCAAGAAGCACGGGCTGTATGAAACACTGGATAAATTACTTTATTTTTCAGCTGCCACATTTGTAGAATGATAGAAACACTACAAACCCCATGGGCTTACTGTGGGGATTTACTAAGCTAATTATACAAAGTGGTTGGCAAGTTCTTGGCACATAGAAAACGTTCAATGAATGCTGATCCCCTCTCTGGTGTTTGGTGATACTGAGTTTCATGGGAAATGACAATCCATGAATGATTTTAAAAGAAAATATTCCTTCCTCCCTGGAATAATTAAATTCAGAGATGATATGCCGATCATCCTTCCCTTTCAAAGGTAGACTTTTCAAAACAAAAATAACTAGGACTTAGAAATACATGCTGCTCATAGCAGAGTCAGGTGGTCCTGAAGTGTGGAGGACGTCCCTGGCAGTTCAAGGCCACGTGTGAATAGCCAGAGCGGACATTCCAGGGGTAAAGATATCTTGTTGCTCTATTATTTCCCTAAGACTATCCTTCCATCAGGAAACATAGAGGGAGAAACTTAGAAATAGGAAAATATGCTTAGTTATAACTAAAAGTGGGCAACTAAGTTGTAAGAGATGCTTCCTCTTACAAGAAGGCTAAACCCAGATTTGAATTATTTTATGCATCATTCATACGTTCTGCCTTTATCTGAAATTTTACACACGAGACTGCGTGCACATCGTGTGTTTGTCTGTTGGTTCCCTTGACCTCAGAGCTTTGATGTCACCGACTTGGTCAGAGCCATCAACTCCGTCGAGGTGCGGTTCCAGTCTGCGGTGCTGTACGCGGCGCGGCGGAGCGGAGCCCACGCTGGCCCCGCGGTGCCCCCCGACTGCCCTCCGCCCGTGCAGAGGGGCGAATGCCACGTCAACTTCGTTCGCAAGGTGACAGCTTCTCAGAGGGGTGGGGCTTTGTCTCTGGGGATGGGGCGTGCTGGCGTCTGAAATGCTTGTTTGAAGACCCCAGTGGCATTTAAGTTGGGAGTCTCTTTCCTGGCCCCTTAATGGGATTTGAAATAAGCACCGAAAGGTTATCTGAATTTTTGCGGCAAATTATCATCTTTCTAAGTTTTCTTCTGAAGCATGCTTCGGAGCTTAGTAACCTCAGAAAAAGAAAAAAAGCACGTGGCTGAAATGTAACTTTACAAATTAATTTTTAACACTTATGTTTATCCTAATTTCACTGGATTCTAAAAATATATCAGTGATTCTTGTCATTCTGAAGCTTTCTGAAAATATTAGTATATTTGCTGCCACAGTCTCATATTTTACTGCTAAGTTCTCATAAAATCGAACAAGAAGATAAAATCCACAAAGATGATTATTTTTCTTTGAGTCTGATCCAGTCTAGAGGACTTGGATTTATACTGTGATTAAATTATTATTCTATGTGATATGTAGTTTTTTAATGTTTATTTCATTTTCTAAAAAATTTTTTATTGTGGTAAAATATACATAACAAAATAATTTATTATCTTTTTTTTTTTTTTTTTTTGAGACAGAGTCTCACTCTGTTGCCCGGGCTAGAGTGCCGTGGTGTCAGCCTAGCTTACAGCAACCTCAAACTCCTGGGCTCAAGCGATCCTCCTGCCTCAGCCTCCCGAGTAGCTGGGACTACAGACATGCCCCACCATGCCCGGCTAGTTTTTTCTATATATATTTTTAGCTGTCCAAATCATTTCTTTCTATTTTTTAGTAGAGACGGGGTCTCGCTCTTGCTCAGGCTGGTCTCAAACTCCTGACCTTGAGTGATCCTCCCGCCTCGGCCTCCCAGAGTGCTAAGATTACAGGCGTGAGCCACCACTCCCAGCCCCTCTGTTCTTTTCTATGAGTTTGATTCTTCTAGGCGTCTCATATGCATGGAACCATACAGCATTTGTTTTCTGTGACTGGCTTATTACGCTTACCATGTCCTCGATGTTCATCCATGTTGTAGTGTATGTTGGAATTTCTTTCCTTTTTAAGGCTGAATAATATTCCACTCTGTGTATATACTACATTTCGTTTATCCATTCCTCTGTTGATGGGCATTGGGGTTGCCTCCACCTTTTGGCCATTGTGAATCATGCTGCTACAAGCACGGTGTGCAAATGGCTCTACAAGACCCTGCTCGCAGTTCTTTTGGATGTGTACCCAGAACTGGTATTGCTGGACCATATAATTCCATTTTTAAAATTTTTGAGACATTGACATTTATTTTTAACAACAAATGTAATCGTTGGGTTCATTGTGAAGATACTAAGCATGTTTTTCTAATACTCTTTAGTTAAAAGTGTTAAATTAGCTAATAAATTCTGATTAAGGGGCTCTCTTTAGGATCAATTATGTTTCCTTAAGGTAAGCACTAGGGTTAAAATTATACCTCCTCTTGTTCGATTCAGCCTACCCAGATTTGTGTCAGTGACTCATTAACCGTTTGTTCACTTTACTGTAACTGAATAGTCTCAGAGTGTTGCTGTGACAACATTCAGCAGGCAAGTAGTCCATGGAATACTTGTATACTTCTACTTCTGTATAAGATTCATCTTTTGATTTTTTTTTTTTTGACTTGGGTTTCAAATGACACAGTGATCTGAATGCTGGAGGTTGCACCTTCCCCCTCTACTTCCATCTTTAACCTTTATCAAAACCAGGACTATCCTGGATCCTGATATGAAAAGTTACTGTTGAAGTTGTCATTAAATGTAATATATATGTTACACCTATATTCATGTGGTATTTTCCCTCTACCCTCTATTCAATTTGTAGCAATTAAAACATACTCTAAATTTATCTATAATAACTAGAACAAAGCCCTTTTTCACTGAAATCAGGAAACAGACCTAGTTTTCTGCTATCACAATGTACGGGACACTAACCTTGGGGCAGACTTCCAGAACAATCGCAAATTGCATCTTGGTGTTTCTGGTTAGATTGACAAGGTCCAGTGGGAAAAAACCTGCATTGGAGACCGAGTCAGGAGTCTCGAATCTGAATTCTGGCATTACAGACATGGAGTGACCTTGCGCATGCCTGTCACTTGTATATGGAGCTAATACTCCCTGTCCTTCCTTCCTGATAGTGTTATGTGAGGATATGGTGAAATAATAAGATAAATGTACTTTGAATACTGTAAAGTGCTCTATAATAATCCAAGAAGTAGAGTGGTGATATTATCTATTTTGCAGGCTTATTACTGTAATTGCAGTTTTCTAAATTTGCAATGAATGAAATGTCTCAGCTTAGCTTCTGTGAGGTCAGTGGAGTAGAGGTGGGAAGTAGAGTGTTAAGAGAAAAATGTTCCTCTCCTTCCCCGATTCTTTGATGCCTCCACTTTCTCCATATCCACATAAATCCCGGCTTCCTCTGCTTCCTTCTCCGACCAGCATAGATGGTGGGATCCGTCACTTCAGCTACGCTCTTCACCAATGTTCAACATCATCCTTCTTGTTTTCCACTCCCATCTCTGGCTGTTCCTTCTAAATCTCTTTATCCACATCCTCCTTCTCTTAAAAGTTGTGTTGTTCAGGCCCCTCTCCGTTCTAGCCACTTTTCTGCTCTCGTTTTATACCCTCTCTAGGGTATCTCATTTAGCTTCATTTCTTCAAAAACTGATCTATTTGCCAATGATTCCCATTATTCAATCTTCAGTCCAATCCCTCATCAATTCCAGACCTTCTGCAGTACCCAGATGTCTATTTGGCATTGTCACTTGCCTGATTCCCAGGGACCTAAAGCTCAGTATGTCCAACACTGCATTCGTGATCTGAACCCTTCTCCCGAAATTCCCGCTCTTGCTGAATGGAACACTGCCCACGGCAGTCGCTCAAGTCAGAAGCCAAGAGTTACTCTTGACACCTCCCACTCGCTTCTTTCCCTCCTCCAATCCATTGCTAAGTCCTCTTGATGATGTGAATGGGACCTTTTCCACGGCTCTAGAACCAGCCCATGCTCCATTGCTACCACTGTGTCTTCAGTTCAGTCATTTCTTGCGTGAAGTGTTGCCCTGGTTGCCTAACTGGCATCCCTAAAGCCTCACTTGCCTTCCTGTAATTAATTGTCCACAGAGCAGCTAGAACCGTCTTGTCAGACAAAAATGACCACAGCACTCCCTCAGACTCTTCAGCAGCTTCTCATTGTCCTTAGCTCTGTCCCGCCCATGCCCACCTCTGCAGTCTTCCCCCACCACTTCCCGTTGCTTTCTCTTCATCTCCTGGAAGGCAGCGTGTTGTCCTGCACCTCTGGACCTTTGCACATGTCACTCCATCTGAAGGGACAGCTTCTGCTTGCCTTTCCTCTAATCCCAGTGGGCAGATGGCGCTCACCCTCAGGCCTGCGTATAGAAGTCACTCTTTTTCAGGGAAATTTGTCTTGACACCCACACATTCCACCCCCAACCTCTGGCTGTACGTTCCCTGCCTATTTCCCTTGTAAAACTCGGGCTTGTAATTATTTATTCAATGCCTGAATTTCCCGCTCTACTGGTGCGCATCATAAGCAGAAGGGCTGTGTCTGTCTTGTATATTGATCCTCTCCCAGCCCGAAACACAGAGAGCGCTGCGGAAACGCTTCCCGGATAGGGAAAGCTCTCACTGGGAGAGGCTGAGTGAGTGACAGTGATCTGTAGCCTCTGGTGGGGAAAATGGTCCGTCTGAGATGATGCTGACTATTTTGCTCTCCCCTTGTCCATATCTCCAGTGAAAGAATTACACGTGTGTCTTACAAACTCTCCAATAAACGTCCCCAAGATGGTTTTCATCCTGACCATGAGTATCTGATACTTAAAGGGCAAATTTAGACGGATACAGATGCAGTTCTACAAAGCAGTTTTAGTTTGCTTTTCTTTGTAGTGGAAAAAAATTTATCTCTATTTTAGATAAATACACAGCTAAGGAAATTATACTTAAATGAGAACAGTTTGGTGACATCCTCAGGCTCTACTCCCCAAATGCCTCCATTCAGAAGGATCTTAGTACTTCCTCTGCTGCTTGTTCCTTTTTTTTTTTTTTTTTTTGAGACAGAGTCTCGCTCTGTTGCCCAGGCTAGAGTGCTGTGGCATCAGCCTAGCTCACAGCAACCTCAAACTCCTGAGCTCAAGCGATCCTCCTGCCTCAGCCTCCTGAGTAGCTGGGACTACAAGCATGCGCCATCATGCCTGGCTAATTTTGTCTATATATATTTTTAGTTGGCCAGATAATTTCTATTTATTTTTAGTAGAGAACGGGGTCTTGCTCTTGCTCAGGCTGGTCTCAAACTCCTGACCTCCAGCGATCCTCCTGCCTCGGCCTCCCAGAGTGCTAGGATTACAGGCGTGAGCCACCGCACCTGGCCTGCTTGTTCCTTTTATAAAGCACAACCCGTAGCCTCACACATTTTAATTAACTGGGTTTTGAAAATATTTTTTTCTTTTAAGAAGTAGAAGTGGACTGGTGTGGTGGCTCACGCCTGTAATCCTAGCACTCTGGGAGGCCGAGGTGGGCGGATTGCTTGAGGTCAGGAGTTGAAGACCAGCCTGAGCGAGAGCGAGACCCCGTCTCTACTAAAAATAGAAAAAATTAGCCAGACGTGGTGGCGTGTGCATGTAGTCCCAGCTACTTGGGAGGCTGAGGAAAGAGGATCGCTTGAGCCTGGGAGTTTGAGGAGCTGTCATGACGCCACCGCACTCTAGCCCGGGCAACAGAGCAAGACTGTGTCTCAAAACAAAGCAAAATAAAACAAAAAAAAAGAAGTAGAAGTTAGAAAAAAATCTGCTTGAAAGGTATCTCAGTGTACCGTTTCCTATTTGTGAATTTGAACCTTTATAACTTAATGTGGACATCTAGTGTCATGAAGGGAGAGACAGGTGGCCAGGGTGAATAAGATTTGATAAAAGTTCTGCCTTGGCCACCCGTGTAGGTGTCTAAAGTTTGAACTGAATGTTTGTGGTCTCTGCGTTCGGAAGCAAGGACTTTTGAATTCATACTCAAGGAAGTAGGGATTGGCAAGCCTAGCTGGGTTTTTTTTTTAAAGAAACTGTTGATAAAATTTTTGTCTTTCAATGTTTCCTCATTCTTTATAATTATTACATTTAAATACCATATTCTTTATATATAGTTATTTTTTTTAAATTTCAGCATATTACGGGGGTACAAATGTTCAGGTTACGTGTATTGCCCACCCCCACCCCCAAGTCAGAGCTTCAAGCATTATGTATAGTTGTTACATTTCAACACAACGGTTAGTTTCAGAGATATTTTGGAAAAGTTTAAAGGGTGTTGTGTTGCTTCAGTGTAATGTGCTTTTGAAGAATAAATGTACAACTCTTCAAAATTAGGTTTTATATTCTTAGAACATTTCTGCCAGATTTAACTATGTTGCATAGGTTGATATATTAGTTATTGTATTAGTTATTTATTGCTGTGTAGCAAATTATGCCAAAACTTACCAGCTTAAAGCAACATTTATTAGGGTAGTTTCTGTAAGTCAGGATTCTGACTTGCAGCTTAGCGGGGTGCCTCTGGCTCCAGATCTCTCAGTGAGGTCATGGTCAAGCTGTCGGCCAGGGCTGCAGAGCTCTCAGTGCTCGCCACGGGCTGCAGTGTCTGGGGTCAGCTCACCTGTGGTCACTGGCAGGTCTCAGCTGGCTGCCCCGGGACCCAGCAGCAGGCCTCCCTCTGGGCCAAGAGAGGGCACAAGAGAGGGCTCAAACCTGAAGGCGTAGTCTTTTATAACATAATTAATGAAGTAACATCACTTCTGCTATATTCTGCTGGTTAGAAGTGATTCACTAGGTCCAACCCATGCTCAAGGCGTGGAGATTCCACAAGGGCCAGAACACCAGAAGGGAATCGTTGTGGGCCATGTTGAGGCTGTGCATGGGGGTAGGGCACACACCCCCATGTCAGGTTCTGGGCTGACTTGTGGCCCTCCACAATGTGTGTGTAGCAGTCCTAACTGCCAAGACCTCAGACTGTAACCATATTTGGAGATCAGGTCTTGGAAGAGGTGATGAAGTGAAAATGAGGTGGTTGGGTAGACCCCGTTCCAACATGGCTGGCACCCTTGTGCGAAGACAAAATTAGAACCAAGAGAGACACCAGGGACGCTTGGGCACAGAAAAAAATGACGTGAGGACAGAGTGAGAAGGTGGCCATCACCAACCTAGTGGAGAGTCCTCAGAAGGAACCAAACCCGCTGACCCTCTGGTCTTGGACTTCTGGCCTCAAGAACTGTGAGAAAATGAATTTCCCTGATTTAAACCACTCTGTTTGTGGTATTGTGTTATAGCAGCTATAGCAGACTGATACATAACATTTTAAAAGAAAATGTTTTTCATAATGTTTAAATTTCATGGTAATCAGAATATATCTTCTTTTTTCCCCTTGAAATTACAGGAACAATGTTCCTTTAGTTGGGACTGGGGGCCTGCCTTTCCTACCCAGGGAATCTGGAAAGATGTTAGAATTGAAGCCTATAATATTTGTCATCTGAACTACTTCACCTGTTCCCCAACATATGGTAAGCTAAGAGATGTGATTTCTTGTTTTTTTTTTTTAAGTCTCCTCCTTGTCATAAAAATTGGGTTTATAATTGGAATATATATATATGCATATTTTCAGAGATTTAGTTTTCTTTACATTTAATTTATGAAAGTGAAAAATAGATACAAACTGATTTGTCATGAAAATGGACACTATAAAGAAGGTAGGTAGATAGATACCTTTTAGCATATTTTGCAAAGAAAAAAAGAAAAAGAAAGGAAACTGTAGCTCCAAGGTTTCTAAGGAAAGTGCTCTCTCTTGAAACAGCTGGGCTCGCCAGATCCTGCTTCCTTATGCTGCCTCTGCAGTCACTGTTGGTGTCGAATTCTTGGTTTGCTCAAATCGTTAGGGGACTGTCTGTCCCTGCGCATGTTCTTCATCATTAGGAGCACCCCTGTGCCCTGACGCTCAAGCCTTGTGAAGGGTTGAAAATAAACCGGAGTGCCCGCAAGGCATAAAGACAGTGTCCGGGTGAAGAACACGACTTTTTTAGTTGAAAGAACTGTTCGCTATCAAGAAGCATTGAGATAAAACCTCAGAAATCCCACAGATGTCACTGAATCAGTTAAAAGCTGGTCAAATACCTGTTGAGTTCTTTGCTTAGCACTGTGTGTGTTGGGTGTGGACAAGAAACAGAGTAGGAGCACGCATGCTTTCCCGTGTTGCTCGCTGTTGGGGGGGAGGGGAGATGGAAACAATTACCAAACAAAACAGGAGTGTGTAATATTAGTAGTCTTCCAGGATGAGAGCCAGAAAATCAAAGATCAGTGAGGATCTGAGAAGTTAGGGAAATCAAGGGTGAAGGTGGAGGCAAGTGAGAGCTTAAACGATAGCATACAACGTTCAGTTCCATTGCGTGGAGGCCCAGCTAGGTGAAGTCAGTAGGAAAGAATGTCAGCACAAGAGTTCTGTCATCGTTAGGGCCCTGGTGACCCTAGATTGCTATTCACTTGAGCCAAATCTGTATTTTCTGAAGGTAGAAGACAAAAGCAAACGAGAGATGGTTGGTGACTGAGGAGGTTATGGTGCTGCTGATATTTTCAAAGGTTAAAAAGATCTAATTTAAAAGATCTAATTCAAATTGCACATGTAACCGAAACTGAAGATTTTTGCTATTAAAATCAAATAATGGTTCATTCTCCCTTCTTCCACCATCCCCACCTATAAGTTTTCTCAGGTATATGCAATAGAATCAGACTCCTTCAGTGGTCTGATTTAGCAAAAAGTTATTTAATGATTTTGAAGCTTAATCAGTGTTTTAGGTGGTTTGCAAAAACTGCCAGAAGTTCCATGTACCCTGATACCTGAAAAAATTTCAATAACATTGCTCTAGTTTAATTTAAAACTTTGAATATGAAACTAAATATCTCTCCCTGAATATGAGTTTATTATGTGGAGTTCAGTTTATTAGTCACTAGTGACTGGGTAAATTTTATATGAATTAAGTCAATTTAAATGACGCTTAAAATTCAATTTAGATTCAGTGTAAACAATTCCCCATATCAACTACATTTTTGAAGGTTTTGCTTTTTTCTTGATACATAACATTTGTACATATTTTATGGGGTACATGTGATATTTTGTTACATGCATAGAGTATGTAATGAACAAGTCAGGGTATTTAATATATCCATTACCTCGAGTATTTATCATTTCTATGTGTTGAGAATATTTCAAGTCCTCTTGTATAGCTATTTTGAAATATACAACATGTTGTTAACTGTACTTACCCTACTCTGCTATCGAACGTTAGAACTTTTTCCTTCCAACTAACTGTATGTTTGCACCCATTAAACAACCTCTCTTCACCCCCTCTTCCCACCCACACATCCTTCCCAATCTCTGGTATCTGTCATTATACTCTGTACCTCCATGAGATCAATTTTTTAGCTCCCACATATGAGTGAGATCATATGAAATTTGTCTTTCTGTAGCAGGCTTATTTCATTTAACAATGACCTCCAGTTTCATCCCTGTTGCTGCAAATAAGATGATTTAATTATTTTTATGGCCAAAAAGTATTCCATTATGTATATATATACTGGATTTTCTTTATCCATTTGTCTGTTGATGGACACTTAGGTTGATTCTATATCTTTGCTATTATGAATAGTGCTACAGTAAACATGGGGGTGCAGGTGTCTTTTTTGTGTACTGATTTCTTTTCCTTTGGGTAAATACCCATTAGCGGGATCGCTGGATTGTATGGTAGTCCTGTTTTTAGTTTTCTTGAGATATCTGCACACTGTTTTCCATCATGGCTGTACTAATTTACATTTCCACCAACAGTGTGTAAGAGTTCCCTTTTCTCAGCATCCTAGCCAGCATTTGTTATTTTTTGTCTTTCTAATAATAGTCACTCTAGTAGGGTAAGATGATATCTCTTTGTGGTTTTGATTTGCATTTTCCTGATGTTTAGTGACATTGAGCATTTTTTCATACACCTATTGGGCATTTGTATGTCTTCTGAGAAATGTCTATCTATGTCCTTTGCTCACTTTTTAATGAGATTATTTGTTTCTTTTCCTGTTGAGTTGTTTGAGTTCCTTATATATCCTGGGTATTAGTAGCTTGTTGGATGAATAGTTTATGAATATTTTCTTCCATTCAACAGGTCGTATCTTCACGGTGTTGATTATTTCTTTTGATTTGTAGATGCTTTTTAGTTTAATATAGTTCCATTTGTCTATTTTTGTTGCCTGTGCTTTTGAGGTTTTAGCTGTAAAATCTTTGCCTAGACCAATGTCCTCAAGTGTTTCCCCTGTGTTTTCTTTTAGTAGTTTTATAGTTTTGGGTCTTATGTTTAAGTCTTTAATCCATATTGTGTTGATTTTTGTATATAGTTAGAGATAGGTGTCCAGTTTCATTCTTCTGCATATGGATATCCAATTATCTCAGCACTATTTACTGAAGAGGGTATCTTTTCCCCAATGTATGTTCTTAATGCCTTTGTCAAAAATAAGTTGGTTATAAATGCATGGATTTATTTCAGGGTTTTCTATTCTGTTCCATTGGTCTATGTGTCTGTTTTTATACCAATACCATGCTGTTTTGGTTACTATAGACTTGTAATATATTTTGAAGTTAGGTAGTGTGACACCTCTAGATTTGTTCTTTTTGCCCAGAATTGCTTTGGCTATTTGAGATATTTTTTGGTTCTATATGCATTTTAGGATTATTTTTACTATTTCTTTGAAAAATGATGTGATATTTTTATAGGGAATGCATTGAATCTGTAGATTGCTTTGCATAATACAGTCATTTTAATGATGTTAGTTCTTCCAATCCATGAGCGTGGGCTGTCTTTCCATTTGTTTGTCTCTTTTTCAGTTTCTTTTATCACAGTTCTGTAGTTTTCTTTCTTTTTTTTTTTTTTTTTTTGAGACAGAGTCTCACTCTGTTGCCCTGGCTAGAATGAGTGCCGTGGCGTCAGCCTTGCTCACAGCAACCTCAAACTCCTGGGCTCAAGTGATCCTCCTGCCTCAGCCTCCCGAGTAGCTGGGACTACAGGCATGCGCCACCATGCCTGGCTAATTTTTCTATATATATTTTTAGCTGTCCAGATCATTTCTTTCTAGTTTTAGTAGAGATGGGGTCTCGTTCTTGCTCAGGCTGGTCTCGAACTCCTGAGCTCAAACAATCCGCCCGCCTCGGCCTCCCAGAGTGCTAGGATTACAGGCGTGAGTCACCGCGCCCGGGCAGTTCTGTAGTTTTCATAGCAGAAGTCCTTTACCTCCGTGGTTAAATTTATTCCTAGGTATTTTATTTTTTGTAGCTATTGTAAATTGGATTGCCTCCTTGATTTCTCTCTCAGCTAGTTCATTATTGGTGTTTAGAAATGCTACTGATTTTAGCTGTCAACTTGGTATCCTGCAACTTTATTGAATTTGTTTATCAGATCTAAGAGTTTTTTGGTAGAGTCTTTAGGTTTTTCTAGATACAAGATCATGTCGTCTACAAAGAGAGACACTTCAACTTCCTCTTTTCCAGTTGAATTTCTTTTATGTCTTTCTCTGGCCTGGTTGCTCTGGCTAGGACTTCCAGCACGATGTTGAACAGGAGTGGTGAAAGTGGGCCTCTTTGTCTTGTTCCAGTTCTTAGAGGAAAGGCTTTCAGCTTTTATCCGATCACTATGAGTTGGGTGTGGGTTTATCATATATGCTCTTTATTATGTTGAGGCATGGTCCTTATATACCTAATTTGTTGAGAGTTTTTACTATGAAGTGGTGTTGAATTTTATCAAATGCTTTTTCTGCACCAGTTGAGACGATTGTATGATTTTTGTCCTTTATTCTCTTCATGTGATATATCACATTTATTGATTCATGTATGTTGAACTAGCCTTGCATCCTTGCATATATCCCACTTGATTGTGGTGTATTGTCTTTCTCATGTACTGTTGGATTCAGTTTGCTAGTATTTTGTTGAGGATTTTTGCATTTATGTTCATCAGGGATATTGGCCTGTAGTTTTCTTTTTTTGTTGCATCCTGGTCTGGTTTTGGTATCAGGGTAATTCTTACCTTGCAGAATGAATTAGGGAGTACTCCCTTCTCTTCAATTTTTTGGAATAGTTTGAGGAGAATTGGTGTTAGTTCCTCTTTGTAAGTTTGGTAAAATTCAGCAGTGAAGCCATCTGGTCCTGAACTTTTCTTTGTTGGGAGACTTTATTACTGATTCAATCTCGTTACTCATTATTGGTCTGTTCAGATTTTCTATGTCTTTCTGAATCAATCTTGATAGGCCGTATGTGTCCAGAAATTTATCCATTTCCTCTAGGTTTTCCAGTTGGTTAGTATATAGTTGTTCATAATAGTCTCTGATGATCTTTTTTATTTATGTGGTATCAGTTATAATGTCTCCCTTATCATTTCTGAATTTGTTTATTTGGGTCTTCTCTCTTTTTTTCTTGATTAGATTAGCTAATGGTTTGTTGGTTTTGTTTACATTTCCAAAAAAATGAACTTTTTGTTTTATTGATCCTTTGTATTGTTTTGTTTAAGTCTTCATTTAGTTCTGCTCTGATCTTTATTATTTCTTTTCTTCTACTAATTTTGGGTTTGGTTTATTCTTGCTTTTCTAGTTTATTGAGGTGCATTGTTGACTTAAAATCTTTCTACTTTTTTGATGTAGGCATTTATTGCTATAAAGTTCCCTGTGAGCACTGCTTTTTCTGTATCCCATAGGTTTTGGTATGTTGTGTTTCAATTTTCATTTGTTTCAAGACATTTTTGATTTCTTCCTTGACCCAATGGTCATTCAGGAGTATGTTGTTTAATTTCCACAGTTCCCAAAATTCCTCTTGTTATTGATTTCTAGTTTTATTACATTGTGGTATGAAAAGATAATGATATGATTTTGATTTTTTAAAAATTTGTTGAAACTTGTTTTGTGTCCTAAAACATGCTCTATCCTGGAGAACATTCCATGTGCTGATGAGAAGAATGCATATTATTTAGCTGTTAGATGAAATGTGTAAATGTCATTTAGGTCCATTTGGTCTGAAGTGCAGTTTGAATCCAATGTTTCCTTGTTAATTTTCTGTCTAGGTGATCTGTCTAATGCTGAGAGTGGGGAGTTGAAAACAATTATTGTGCTGGAGTCTGCCTCTCCCTTTATATCTAATAATATTTGCGTTGGATATCTGGATGTTCTGGTGTTGGGTGCATTGCCTCAAAGGAGTAAAAAAAAAAAAAAAAAAAAAAAAGAATTGTTATATCCTCTTGCTGAATTGATCCCTTTGTATTTATTTAATTACCTTCTTTGTCTCTTTATTGTTTCTATAATAATTTAAGGTTTGTTTTATCTCATATAAGTATAGCTACTCCTGCTCATTTTTGGTTTCTATTTGCATAGAATATCTTTCTGCATCCTTTTACTTTCAGTCTATGTGTCTTTACAGGTGAGATGAGTTTCTTGTAAGCAGCATATAGTTAGTTTATTTTTTTTTCAATCCACTCAGCCAGTCTATTTCTTTTAAGTGGGAGGTTTAATCCATTTACATTCTAGGTTATTATTGATATGTAAGGGCTTAATACTACTATTTTATCAGTCGATTTCTGCTTGTTTTGTATATTTTTTCTTCTTTCTTTCTCTCTTATTGTTTATCATTGTGGTTTAATGGTTTTCTGAAGTGATAACATTTGAGTCCTTTCTCTTCCTCATTTGTGTGTTTGCTTAACCAGTGATTTTACACTTCTGTGTGTTTTCATGATGCTAGATATTGTCCTTTTACTTTTACATTTAGGATTCTCTTAAGCATTTCTTATGTCTAGTGGTGATAAATTCCCTCAGCTTTTGCTTCTCTAGGAAAGACTTTATTTGTCCTTATTTATGAAGGTTACCTTTGCTGAGTGTTGTATCCTTGGCTGGCAGCTTTTCCTTTTAGCACTTTGTCCCCTTCTCTCCTGGCATGTAAGGTTTCCACCAAGAAATCTGCTGTTAGTTTGATGGGTGCTCCCTTATAAGTGACTAGATGCTTTTCTCTTGCTGTTTTTTGAATTTTCTCTTTGTCTTTGACTTCTGGCAGTTTGACTACAGTGCTCTGTGAGAAGACTTTTTTGAATTGTATCTGTTGGTGATCTCTCTGCTTCTTATATCTGGATATCTAAATCTCTTGCTAGACTTGGGAAGTTTTCTGCTATTATTTTGTTAAATAGTTTTTTTATCCCTTTCGTTTTTAGGGACACTGAAAGTTCAAATATTTGGTTGCTTTATGGTGTCAATATGTTCTGTAAGTTTTGATTATTCTCTTTTATTCTTTTCTCTTTGTCTGACTGGGTTACTTCAAAAGACCTGTCTTCAAGTTCTGAAATTCTTTTTTCTGCTTGATTTAGTCTACTGTTGAAGTTTCCAATGTATTTTGTATTTCATTCAATTAATTCTTCAGTTCCAGAATTCCTGTTTCTTTTTTTATGATATCCTTTTGATAAATTTCTCATTCATATCCTGAATTGTTTTTCTAGTTTCTTTGTATTGTGTTTCTGAGTTTTCTTTATATCTCACTGAGCTTCTTTAATATTATTTTGAATTCTTTTTATATTTTTTTATTTTTAATTATTATGGGTACATAATAGTTGTATATCTTTAAAGGGTACAAGTGATGTTTTGATACAGGCATACAGTGTAAATTAATTAAATAAGGGTAATTGGGGTATCCATCACCTCAGCATTTATCATTTCTTTGTGTTAGGAATATTCCAATTCTACTCTTTAAGTTATTTTAAAATATACCCTAATTCAGAGGTCCCCAACCTTTTTGGCACCAGGGACTGGTTTCATGGAAGACAGTTTTTCCATGGGCAGGGACAGAGGCAGAGCTTAGGCAGTGATTCAAGTGATGGGGAGCTGCAAAGCTTTTCTGACTCACCTGCTGCTCACCTGCTGCTCACCTGCTGTGTGCCCCTCCCTTCCTAAATTTCGTGGAAGACAATTTTCTCACGGGGGAGGGGGCAGTAGAGTTCTGCAGCCAGGTCCCTAACAGGCCACGGACCAGTACTGGTCCACAGAGTGAGGGTTGGGGACCGCACCCCTAAGCTATTGTTGGTTATAGTGACTTTTTGGGCTATCAAATATTGTTCATTCTCTCTAACTATCTAACTATATTTTTGCACCCATAAACCATCCTTACTTTATCCTTCCCTCCCTGCTACCCTTCCCAGCCACTGGTGACCATCATTCTACTTTCTGTCTCTATGAGATCAATTATTTTTAATATTTAGATCCCACCTAGGAGTGAGATTTCTTATTGTTCATTAACATCCTTTTCTTTCAGATTGAAGAACTCTTTTTAGCATTTCCTGTAGGACAGGTTTGGTGTTGATGAAATACCTCAGCTTTTGTTTGTCTGGGAATGTCTTTATTTCTCCTTCATGTTTGAAGGATATTTTTGTAGGACATAATATTCTAGGGTTAAGGTTTTTTTCCTTCAGCACTTTGAATATGTCACGCTACTCTCTTCAGGCCTGTAAGGATTCCACCGAGAAGTCTGCTGCCAAACATATTAGAGCTCTTTTATGTGTTATTTTTTTCTCTTTTCTTGATTCCTTTGGAACCTTTTCTTTATCTGCGACCTTTGGAAGCTTGATTATTAAATGCCTTGAGGTAGCCTTGTTTGGGTTAAATCTGCTTTGTTTGCTATGACCTCCTCATACCTGAATATCGATATCTTTCTCTAGGTTTGGAAAGTTCTCTGTTATTATTTCTTTGAGTAAACTTTCTACCCCAATATCTCTCTCTACCTCCTCTTTAAGGCCAATAACTCAGATTTGTTCTCTTGAGGCTATTTTCTAGATCTTGTAGGTATGCTTCATTTTTATTTATTCTTTTTTCTCTTCTGACTGTGTATTTTCAAATAACCTGCCTTCAAGCTCACTGGTTCTTTCTTCTGCTTGGTCAACTCTGCTGTTGAGAGATTCTGATGCATTTCTCAGTTTATCAGTTGAATTCTCCAGCTCTAGAATTTCTGTTTGATTTTTTTTTTATTTTTTCAATCTCTTTGTTGAATTTCTCTGATAGGCTTCTGAATTCCTTCCCTGTGTTGTCCTGAAGTTCATTGAGCTTCTTCAGGACAGCTATTTTGAATTCTTTGTCTGAAAGGTCACACATCTCCATCACTCCAGGATTGGTCACTGGTACCTTATTTAGTTTGTTTGGTGAGGTCATGCCTTCTTGGATTGGATGTTCTTGATTCTTACGGATATTAGTCGATGTCTGAGCATTGAAGAGTTAGGTATTTATTTTAATCTTCACAGTCTGGGCCTGTTTGAACTCATTGTTCTTGAGAAGGCTTTCAAAGGGGATTGAGGGTTGTAATCTTAGTCTTTGGTCACTGCAGCCACATCAGCACTGCAGGTGCCCCAAGCCCAGTAATGCTTTGACTCTTGCAGAGTCCTTTTGGTAGTGCCTTGGTGGCACTATCTTGGGTAAGATATGGGAAAATTCCCTGGCAAAGTATCTCACTCCCCTTCCCTTGCTGTCCCTGCTGGGATCCTGGAGTTGAGGGAGGAGTGACGTGGGCACTCCCTAGTGGCCACCAGTGCCAGGTTATCCCTGAAGTCAACTGAGTCTCACTCAAAGCCATTGGTGACTGCTGCCTGGCTACTTCTGATGTTTATTCAAAGCCCAAGGGCTCCTTAGTCAGCAGGTGGTGGATCCTGCAGGACTGGTCCTTCCCTTCGGGGCAGCATGTTTCCTTCTGGCCCAGGGTGGGTCCAGAAATGCTGTCCAGGAACTAAGGCCTGGACTCAGGGACTCTATGAGTCTGCTTGGTACTTTATTTTACTGTGGCTGAGCTGGTACCCAAGTTGCAAAACGAAGTCCTCTGAGCTCCTACCTTTCCTCAAGTGGAACAAGACTCCCCAAAATGCACTGCCTGTGGCCGGGCAAGGGGTGACACAGGCACTGACTTGGTCACAGCTGCTGGGGTCTCATTGGGTCACATGCACCCCAAGTCTACTGGCTCTGATCCTGCACAGCCACAGGAATCGCCCAAGGACTGCAGCTTTTGTGGCCCGACTGCCTTACAAATTTAGTCCAGGCCACGGGCTGCTTTTTATCAGCTGGTGGGAGGGCTGGCCCCAAATCAGGTTTTGGGGTGGAGGATTTCCTTCTGGCCAGGCCTGTCAAAATGCTCCCTTTGTGGGCACTGGCAGAATTCTGCTCTGTGCTGTGCTCCTCTGTGCCAGGCAGCCCTGAGTTTCAATGACAAGCCCATAGTCACTTCCCTCTCCCTCCCCCAGGCGCACAGATTCCGTCTCCACTGGGCACGCTGGCATGGCGCTGTGTGGGGATAGAGGATGGGTTGCGTAGGCAATGCAAGATTGTCTTTTCTGCCCTCTTCGGTGCCTCTTTCCTTGATATAATTTTAAAAACAGGTAGTATAATGGCTCACCGGAGTTTTAGTTGTTCTGAAGGTGTTTGCTTGCAGGGATAGCTGTTGAATTTGGTGTTCATGTGGAGGCCCGATTGCTGGAGGTTTCTGTTTGGCCATCTTGCTCCACCCCATCTCTGTTTTGAATTCTTTGTCTGGGACTTCATAAATTTCTTTTTCATTGGAATCCATCACTGGAGAATTATTGTATTCCTTTGGAGTTGCCATAAGCCTTGCTTGTTCATGTTTGCTATGTCCTTACATTAATATTTGCACATCTGGTAGAACAGTTGTTTCTTCCAATTTTTTAAACTTGCTTTTGCAGGGGAGGGCTTTTTCCTGGAGATGTATCTGTGGTGTTGGTTGGGTAGGGCCCTTTGGCTTTGACTCCGAGTGTTTCCAGTAGTGTAGTCTCCACCTGATTTCTTTGGCTGCAAATAGCCTCAGTAGTGTCTGTGTTTCAGTGGCTTAGGGTGCAGTTGCTAGTGGAGGCTGTGGTGAAGTTTTCTTGGGGATGGGGACATCAGATGGACCAGTTTTTAGGCCCCAGTGGTGGCGGCAGCCGGCCAAACTTGCTTTCAGTGGCAGCAGTTGTACACAGATGGCGGGGAAGTGTGCACTTCGGCCCCAGGTGGCGGCTGTAAGTGGGGTAGCCTTTCCCCAGAGTGCTTCTAAATGCACGGCAGCCCTGCTCCTGGGGTCACCACCCATGGCTCACGCATCTGCCCTGGCAGCTGAGCAACCAGTGCTACCTGGCTGCATGAGGGAGATGGCAGCGGTCCCCAGGGCGGGATGTGGTCTGGTGGAGGCTGGGGTCTCAAAATGGTGCTTTGCTGTAGCTTCTTAGGACTTGGGAAGTGTGTGGGCCGGGCATGAGCTCCCTCTCTGGAGCGGTGCACTCATGTGGTCTCCAGGCAGCTCCCTGTTAGTCTCCGGGCCCAGGCGGGTCTGGGGGCTCCTGCGGCCAGGACTGCAGCAGTCTGCGGCGGGAGGTGGACCGCGGGGGGTCGCTCACTTCGCCTTCATTGCAGAGCTGCTCGAGGCTTCCAGCTGATCGGAGCCGTCTGCCTCACCCCTTCTCCTTTGCTTAGATGTCTCCTGTCACTTCTCTGTTGAATTCCAGTGTGTTCTCTTAGGTGACCTATTTGAGGTGTGATTATCCATTCACTACTTTGGCTCTTCTTTGTGGAGGAGCTGGGGACAGGATGCCTCTAGTTGGCCATAATGAAGCCCCCGTCATTTTTGAAGTGTCCTAACTGCAGTATGTTTTTCTCTATAACATAATTACAGAGTTTCTCTGTAACAGAGAAAATATGTTTCCTGTTCAGAAGATGTGCTTTGTGCATGTTAAGCAGTAATTCTTATATTTCTAATTAATTTGTAGCTATCAGTTTGGTTATTTGACGTCATAAAGAAGATTGAAGCATAAAGTTATGAAAACAGAAGAAGAAGAACTACCTTTAGGAGTTTGTTCAGAATCTCTTTTTTTTTTTCTATTCAGGTTTTATCTGGAAGAAAGCAGTTATCACTGATATCATTCGATATTTAAAAGTTGAAAAATAATAACAGAAGAAGATAATGCAGTCTGGATGCTTTTAGCGTTCATTGGTATTTGCTCTGAGGCAGGCACTGTGGCAGTTACTGAAAATAAAAAGACGATTAGCTCGTATTCAAAACTGGATACATATGATTTTTACTTAAAATCAAATGTATTCATTTTTAAAATTTAAGTGTGAAATGAGGTTGGTCAAAACTAATGCAAGCAGTGGCTATCTCTGTTAGATTACAGATGGTTTGTATTTTATTCTCCTGTTTAACTGTCTTTTCTAAATTTCTATGTTGAGCCTCTGTCATATATTTAGTAACGGGTCAAAGGAGTCATTAAACATAGTAATCTAGTAATTACATTTGTCTGTGGGACACATTCTGCTTTTTCCCTGTTCAGGCTAGAAAGAGGTACTATAATCTTTTTGCTTTTCCAAATGTTCAATTTGTTTTTTGATTAGTGAGTTTACCCTTAAAGATCGAAGAACCAAGGATAGTTCCCCAACTTAATTGTGTTCAGTATGACAGAAAGAAGGCTGTTAGACTTTTCAAAATTAACTTGAAAGCCAGGTACTGTGGCACACACCTGTAATCCCAGTACTCAGGAGGCTGAGGTGGGAGGATGGCTTAAGCTCAGGAGTTTGAGTCCAGCCTGGGCAACACAGCAAGATCCTATCTCTTAAATAAATAAACAAATAAATAAATAATTAACTTGAAATTTCTATGAATTTACTTTATAAGTATATATAAAAATATGTATCTGTGTGTATATATATATATATTTCTGTATTTTTCAATCCTTATAATAGTGGCTTCTTTTGTACTTTTTTTTTTAACTTTTGTCCTTTTTAATATCCTGTGGTCATTTGTTTGATTTTGCCCTAACTTTAGATTCCTAAATGTTTTTCACATATTCTTTTTTTTTTTTTGAGACAGAGTCTCGCTCTGTTGCCCGGGCTAGAGTGAGTGCCGTGGCGTCAGCCTAGCTCACAGCAACCTCAAACTCCTGGACTTAAGCGATCCTCCTGCCTCAGCCTCCCGAGTAGCTGGGACTACAGGCATGCGCCCCCATGCCCGGCTAATTTTTTCTGTATATATTTTAGTTGTCCAGATAATTTCTTTCTATTTTTAGTAGAGACGGGGTCTCGCTCTTGCTCTGGCTGGTCTCGAACTCCTGACCTCGAGCAATCCACCCGCCTCGGCCTCCCAGAGTGCTAGGATTACAGGCGTGAGCCACCGCGCCCGGCCCACATATTCTTAATGTTTAAGATAATTAATAATAAAAAAATTATATTTGAAAAAAATACTGAAAACAGGAGTTATTGCTGTTTATCTCTAAGACTCCTGTGATTCTAGATATTACTAAATTCCAGTTCATTGATGTGACTGACTTTCTTTAAAACCTCATTAGCAACTATTTATTTGAATGATTCATCTTTAGCCTTAAAATATTCTAATCAGGTTTTAAATAGCAATAACTATTGTAGGACACCCATATTGTTAGTATTTTAAAAAGTAGCTGGACATGATGGCATACACCTATAGTCCCAGCTGCTCAGGAGGCTAAGGTAGGAGGATTGATTGAGTCCAGGAGTTCAAGTCCAGCCTGGGTATCATAGTGAGACCCTGTCTGTAAAAAAAAAATAAAATTTAAAAAAATTTTTTAAAAAGTGAAAGATTGGCTCTGATATTGAAAAGGGAAACTTGGGTGCTTTTTAGCGAGTGTGGAAACCTAGAAAATCTCTACTGCCCCCAGCTGCTCGGGGAGGGACGAGGGAGTCTGGGCCGGGCATGGAGGATTGTGGTGTGTGAGGAGGGGTGATGGGAGACTGTGACTGGTGAGGGAAGGTGCCTCCATTCCAAAGGTTAAGGATATTTTTAAGTAAAGAATCTGTTTCAAACTCTAGGCCCTGGGTGGTAGTGTGTGTGTGTGTGTGTGTGTGTGTGTGTGTGTGTGAGGAGAGACAGGCAGTGACAGAGAGAGAGACAGAGAGACATATTAACTGTGGTCCTGGGTGGCGGTGAGGGGTGTGTGTAAGAGACAGACAGAGAGAGAGACAGAGACATATATTCATTTATTGATCATCTTATTCATTCTAGGTCTGTCATATTGATAATCTGACATGAATTATTCATACTGGGCCATGAGTTTATTAGGAAGGGATGATTGCCTAATTTCATGAATTTTTCCTAAGGTTATATAAACATATTCAGTTCAAATATACAATAGGTATGCTCTGTTGAAACCACACACTGTTCAATCTTTTGTTATCACAGAAAAAAAGCAAAGCTTTTCTACATACAAACGCCCTTGCTTTCGCGCCTCTGTTTCTGGAGCTGTCATAGGCAGTGATTCTTTGACCTGTGCCAGGGACACTGCCACCACCTCACAGATGCTCTTTCCCCAGCCTGTCCAAGGTTACTGGTGCCTCAACCCAAAGCGCCCTCTCCTTCTTCCGGGGTGACCCGGCTGGGGACGGGTTGCGGCTCGCTCTCAGCTGCAGCCCGGCCTGCCCCGTGGGGTGACGGGCGTCGCTGCCCCTTGCTTGCGGCTGAATCTGGAGAATACGGTATTAAAATATAGCAAAGATTTCTCAGTCTTGCTTAGTACCTTATTTGCTAAGCATGCATTTGCTTTTTTTCATACATTCATTTTGAATCACTTTTTCATTCAACTTCCCTTTCCCTGTTCATCCTTGAGCATAACTTCATGGGTAGCTGGTGGCTTGAATCATCTTTCCTCTGATTAGCTGCCTTATTGTTAAGTAAGTTTTCTTCTCTGGAGCTTAGTAACTTATCCTTGTTGCGGGGGGATTTTGCTTTGGGCGTCCTTTGCCTGGATTTTAGTTTGGAGGATTCTGTCCCGCTGAGTGGCAAGGAGCCCCTGTGGCTTGGTCACTGCCTTGCTGGCCAGCGCAGCGCGTGGCTCCTCGAAAAGCAGCTGCTGAAGTCTGTCCTGTGATTCTAGTGGGAGGACAGAAAAGCGTCTCATGTTTGAATTTACACATTCAAACGTGGCTTGGTCGTTTCCGCGTGGTGTCATTGCTGTGACTTTCAGTGCCAGGCCTGCCTTTGCCCTGGGCTCTCCGTTGCCTCTGATGCAGGGGCTGAGCCGGCGGAGCGGATCCAGGGGGCTGTCTGTGAACAGCTCTGCCCCCCAGGGAGCTGAAGCACCGTTTCCATCTTACATAAGCATCTACCAGTGTTGGCAGATCCATCGCATGCTGACTTCCATGCTCCGTCTCTGAACTTCCATTTCCCCCTAGACGCCAGCCTGTTTCTTGACTGTGACCTTGGGTATATTTCGGTTTTCTAAATACATTTTGAGAGCAGCAACATCATCTTTGCCTTTTTGATTTGGGGTATAATTTATAGTGCCCGTGAAGGTTTACAGATAATAATTATTCGAGAAATAGATTTCACTTATTTGACAGAAATGCTCATGTAACTGTTTTAATGCGCTCATCAAGTAGTCTAGGTTACAAAGATGGTGTTTGACAAGCGGAGGAACTGTGGCACCGTCTAATTGCACCTTTAGTGGAGGGTCAGGTACATTCTCTGTTTGTAGATTTCAGTGTTCTTTCTTTTGGACAAAGACCCTCCGATTAAGAGGCTAACGTTTTATTGTTGCCATGCCCCCAGAAAGCTTTGTTGCACATTGAATTGGATATTTGGACTTAGGGCTCTGAAAGGCAAAAAGTACTTTTGCTTTTGCTTTTGCTCACCAATCATGTACAATTGTCAATCCGTGTGTGCTTGCTAATGTCATTCTTTTTGGAAGGCTCCTCTGCAAGAGGCCTACAGAAAGTAGAGAGCCCTGGAGTTGGGAAACCTGGGCTCTCTTCCTGTCGATTGGCTCAGGAGATTTGGAGTAAGGAACTGTAGTCAGGGCCTCAGAAACATCTGCAAAGTGACTAGGAGATCTCCAAGTTTCTTCTGCCTCTAACATTCCATGGTTCTTTTCCTTTGTTTGTAAGACAGTATAATATAAGTATGGAAGACCCAGTTTTTCTTGAAACTAGACATCATATGACTGGATGAAGACATTGATTCTTGGGGCTTTGTTACAATCAATTAAAGCAAGGCTTAGCATAGAGTTTGAGAGTATGTCTTCCTGTTCCTTATTGACACACTTGAATTAATGTAACTCAGCCATCTCATTTTTCTACTTTCCGTGTCTCTTCTGATACTTTTTTCCCCTAGACAACCTTTATTCTTTATTTTTTTTCCCAACCACATCTTGACAAAGGAGTAGACTGTATAGGAATACAAAAAAAAGCTGGCATTTTTTAGAAGATTTTAAAGGTGTGGACACATCTCCGTAAACCAGAGTTGTCTTGAAGATTCTCTGAATGAAGGAACAACACACGTAGATCTGGGCTATGCAGCTGCTTTTACCCTTTCTACAAATTCTCATCCAGGTCAGAACATGGTGCTTTTATTCATTTTTTAGTTTTAGTTTTTGTTTTATTTTAAAATATTAAGGATGAACAAATGTTTTTGTTATTAATACATGGATATCTTGTATAATGTTAAGTCAGGGCTTTTGGGTGGGGGCTCATCACCAGATATTGTTAATTGTACCCAATAGGTGAGTTTTCATCCCACACCTCTCCTCCCCCCCTCCCACCGTCCCCCTTCTTGGTTTTCAATGATTTTTACATCTCTTTGTGTGCCCATAATTTGCCTCCCACTTTTTAGTGAGAACCTATGGTGTTTGGTTTTCCATTCCTGAGATACTTCAGTTAAGATAATGGTCTACAGTTTCAACCAAGTTGCTGCAAATGGCATTATTTCATTCCTTTTTTATGACTGAGTAGTACTACATGGTGTGTGTATGTGTGTGTGTATACACACGCCACTTTTTAAAAATCCACTCATGAATTGATGGGCACTTAGGTTAGTGCCACATCTTTGCAATTGTGAATTGTGCTGTGATAAACATTCAAATGCAGGTGTCTTTTTGATAAAATGACTTCTTTTCCCTTGGGTAGATACTCAGCAGGGGGATTGCTGGATCAAATGGTAGGTTTACAGTGATTTCTTTGAGGAATCTCCATACTGTTTTCCATAGAGGTTGTACTAATTTGCAGTCCCACCAACAGTGTATAAGCCTTCCATTCTCTCTGCATCCATGCCAGCATCTATTGTTTTTGACGTTTTTAGTAATGGCCATTCTGACAGGGGTAAGGTGGTATCTAATTATAGTTTTAATTTGCATTTCTCTGATGATTAGTGATGTTGAGTATTTTTTCTTATGTTTGTAGGCCATTTTCCATGTCTTTTGCACACGTTTTGATGAGGTTGTTTGTTTCTTCTTGCCGAGTTGTTTGAGTTTGAAGATTCTAGTTATTAGTCCTTTGTTGGATATAAAGTTTGTGAATATTTTCTCCCATTCTTTTGGTTATCTATTCACTCTGTTGATTATTTCCCTTGCTGTGCAGAAGCTTTTTAATTTAATTAAGTCCCATTTATTTATTTTTGTTGTTGCTGTATCTGCCTTTGGGGTCTTAGTCATAAATTCTTTGCCTAGGCCAAAAGTATAGGAGAGTGTTTCCTACATTTTCTTCTAGAATTTTTATGTTATAATACTTTACAATTAATTCTTTAAACCATCTTGAATTAATTCTTTTATATGGCAAGAGACAGGGGTCCTGTTTAATTCTTCTGCTTGTGGCTATCCAATTTTCCCAGCACCATTTATTGAATAGGGCTTCCTTTTCCCAGCGTATGTTGTTGTATGCTTTGTTGAAGATCAGTTGGTCGTAGCTATATGGTTTTACTTCTGGGTTCTCTATTCTCTTCCATTGGTCTGTGTTTCTACTTTTAGACCAGTACCAAGCTGTTTTGGTTACTATAGCCTTGTAGTATAATTTGAAGTCAGATAACATGATGCCTCCAGGTTTGTTCTTTTTGCTTAGGATTGCTTTGGCTATTCACGTTCTTTTTTCTTTTTTTTTTTTTTTAGCTAATTTTTCCAGTTTATTGCATTTTTTAAATTCTTATTTAAGCATATTGTGGCAGTACAAAAGTTTAGGTTACATATATTGCCCTTGCCCACCCACCGCCCCTGAGTCAGAGCTTTAAATGTGTCCATCCCCTAGACAGTGTGCATCACACTCTTTATGTATGTATTACACCCATCCCCTCCCCCACCCACATCTGCCCGACACCCGATCAATGTTATTCCTAAATGTGCTGTTAGGTGATGATCAATGAAACCAATTTTATGGTGAGTACATGTGGTGCTTTCACGTTCTTTTTTGGTTTCAAATGAAGTTTAGGATTTTTTTTTTTATCTAGGTCTATGAAATAAGACATTGGTATTTTGATGGGAATTGCATTGAATCTATAAATCACTTTAGGCAGTATGGACATTTTAGCAATGTTGATTCTGCCAATCCATGAGCAAGGAATGTTTTTCCATTTGTTTGTGTCATCTGTGGTTTCTTTTATCAGTGTTTCTTAGTTCTCCTTGTAGAGATCTTTCACCTCCTTGGTTAAGTATATTACTAGGTATTTTATTTTCTTTGTAGCTTCTGTAAATGGCATTGAGTCCTTGATTTGACTCTCAGCTTGACTGTTATTATTATGTAGAAATGCTACTGATTTGTGTACATTGATTTTGTAACCTGAGACTTTGCTAAATTTATTTATCAATTCCAGGAGTTTTTTGGTGGAGTCTTTAGTGTTTTTTAGATACAAGATCATATCATCAGCAAAGAGAGATAGTTTGACCCACTCTTTCCCAATTTGGATGCCCTTTATTTCTTTCTCTTGCCTGATTGCTCTGGCTAGGACTTCTAGTACTATGTTGAATATAAGTTGTAAGAGTGGGCATACTTATCTTGTTCCAGTTCCCAGGGAGAATGCTTTTAACTTTTCCCAATCAAGTATGATGTTGGCTCTGAGTTTGTCATATATGGCTTTTATAATTTTGAGGTATGTTCCTTCTGTGCCTAGTTTGTTGAGAGTTTTTTATCATGAAAGGGTGCTGAATTTTTAGTGAATGCTTTTCTGCATCTATTGAGATGATCATATGGTCTTTTTGTTACTTCTGTTTACACAGTGAATCACATTTATTCATCTGGGTATATTGAACCATCCTTGCATCCATGGGATGAAACCCACTGGATTATGGTGAATTATCATTTTGGTGTGCTGTTGAATTCAGTTTGCTAGTATTTTGTTGAGGATTTTTGCATCAATGTTCATAAGGGATATTGGTTTGTAGTTTTGTTTTTTTGTTGTGTCCTTTCCTGGCTTTGGTATCAAGTGATACTGGCTTCATAGAATGAATTAGGGAGAATTCCCTCCTTCTCAATGTTATGGAATAATTTTTGTGGAATAGGTACCAGTTCTTTGTAGTTCTGGTAGAATTTGTCTGTGAATCGTCTGGTATGGGTCTTTTGTGTTGTTGTTGTGTTGAAAGGTTTTTATTACTGCTTCAATCTCGTTTCTGTTACTGGTTTGTTCAGGTCTTCTATTTCTTCCTGATTCAGGCTTGGGAGGTTGTGTGTTTCCAAGAATTTCTTCATTTCCTCTAGGTTTTCTAGTTTGTTTTCATAGAGGTTTTCATAGTATTCATGGATGATATTTTGTATTTCTGAGGTATCCATTGTAATGTCTCCTTTTTCATTTCTTTTTTTTTTTTTTTTTTTGAGACAGAGTCTCACTCTGTTTCCCAGGCTAGAGTGCCGTGGCATCAGCCTAGCTCACAGCAACCTCAAACTCCTGGGCTTAAGCAATCCTCCTGCCTCAGCCTCCCGAGTAGCTGGGACTACAGGCATGCGCCACCATGCCCGGCTAATTTTTTTCTATATATATATTTTAGTTGGCCAGATAATTTCTTTCTATTTTTAGTAGAGACGGGGTCTCGCTCTTGCTCAGGCTGGTCTCGAACTCCTGACCTCGAGCGATCCACCCACCTCGGCCTCCCAGAGTGCTGGGATTACAGGTGTGAGCCACCATGCCTGGACCTTTTTCATTTCTGATTGAGCTTATTTAAGTTCTTTCTCTTCTATTTCTGGTTAATCTGGCTAGTGGTCTATTGATTTTGTTTATCTTTACAAAGAACCAACTTTTTGATTCATTGATCCTTTGTATTATTTTTCTGGGTTCCATTTTGTGTAGTTCTGCTCTGACCTTTGTTATTTCTTTTCTTCTGCTGGCTTTGGGTTTGGATTGTTCTTCTTTTTTTAGCTCCTTGAGATGTGGGAATAGGTTATTAATTTGTGATCTTTCTGTCTTTTTGATATAGGCATTTAAGGCTATGAACTTTCTCCTTAGGACTGCTTTTTCTGTGTTGCATAGATTTTCAAAGTTTGTGTCCCCTTTGTTATTCAGGTCAGGTAGCCTTTTGATTTCCATCTTAATTTCTTCAATGATCCAAGGATTGTTTAGTAGCAGGGTGTTTAATTTCCATGACTTTGTGTAGAATTTGTGTTTCTCTCTTGGAATTGGTTTCTAGTTTTATTCCACTGTGGTCTCAGAAGATACATGGTATGATTTTAATTGTTTTGAATTTGCTAAGACTTGTTTTGTGGCTTATGATCAATCTTGGAAAATGTCCCATGTGCTGGTGAGAAAAATGAATATTCAGTAGGTTTTCAGTAGAATATTTTGTAAATGTTTGTTAGGTCCCTTCGTTCTAGAGTCTTGGATAAGCCCAGTGTTTCTTTATTCATTTTCTGCTTCAGTGGTCTGTCCAGCTCTGTCAGTGGGGTGTTGGAAGTCTCTGGCAATTAAGATGGTACTCTTTATTTCTTTCCCTTGATCTAGTAGAATTTGCTTTATGAATCTGGCAGCTCTTGTGTATATATATATTTAGAATTATTATTTCTTCTTGTTGAATTGCTCCCTTTACCATTATATAATGACCATCTTTTTTTTTTACTATTAATTTAAAGTCTATTTTATCTGATATGAGAATGGCTACACCTGCTCTCTTTTGATTTCTATTTATGTGAAATATTTTTTTTTCATCCCTTAACCTTGGGTAAATGTGCATCCTTGTGGGTTAAATGTGTTTCTTGGAGACAGCAAATAATTGAATTGTGTTTTTTCACCCTTTAAGCCAGTCTGTGTCTTTTATGTGGGGCATTCAGACCGTTCATGTTGAGTGTTTGTATTGATATGTGGGACACTGTTCTGTTCATCATGTTGGATGATATCTTATTATTTTATTTTCCCTTTTCTGCTATTCTTTTATAAGAGCTGTGAACTTTAACTTTTGGGTGTTTTTACTCTGGTTGGTATCTATTGTGCTATTCCATGTATAATGAACTTTTGAGCATTTCTTGTAGGGCAGGCCTAGTAGTGACAGATTCCCTTAGTGTTTGCTTGTCTGTAAAGGTCTTTATTTCTCCATCATGAATGGAGAAATATGAAACTTAGTTTTGCAGGATACAAAATTCTTGGCTGGTAGTTCTGTTTATGAATACAAAAAATGGGGCCTGAATCCCTTCGGGCTTGTGTGGTGTCCCCTAAGAAGTCTGGTATTGGTCTAATGGTTTTCTTGTTTGTAGGTTAGTTGTTGCTTTCATCTTGCAGCTTGCATAATTTTCTCCTTCATTTTGACTTTGCCCAGGTTGATGGTGATGTGTCTTGGGGATGTCCTGTTTGCTATGAATCTTCTCAGAGTTCAATGACTACTTTGTGTCCGAATGTCTGAATCTCTGGTGATACCAGGGAAGTTCTCCTCAATAATTCCTTTGAATAGGTTTTCCATGCTTTTTGCTTTTTCTTCTTCTCCCTTAGGGATGCCTATAATTCATATATTGGCCCATTTCACACAGTCCCATATTTCTTTGAGTGATTGTTCATTTTTCTTTACGACTTTTTCTGCATCTTTGACTGACTGGGTTAGTTCAAAAGCCTTGTCTTCAAGCTCTGAGATTCTTTCTTCTGCTTGTTCTAGCCTGTTGTTGAAGGTTTCCGCTATATTTTGTAATTCCCTAAATGACTCTTTCATTTCTTTAAGTTCTGTTATATTCTTTCTGATGTTGTCATCTGTTTAGTGAGTTTTTCAGACTTTTCATTCATGTCCTGAAATATTTTTTTGGTTTGTGTTGGTTTTCAACTTTTTCTTCAATTCCTTTCATCTTGTTTGCCATCCATATTCTGAATCCCACTTCTGACATTTCTACAGTTTTCTTTTGGTTGGTATTCATTGCTGTGGATCTATCCTTTGGGGGTTTCAAACTAACTTGTGTTTTCATGTTGCCAGAATTCATTTTCTTTCTCTGTTTCTTCCTCCCTCCCTCTCTCCCTTCCTTTTCTTTCTTTCCTCCCTCTCTCTCATTGTCCTTCCTTCTTTCCTTCCTTCCTTTTTCAGAATATTATGGGGGTACAAACGTTTTGGTTACATAAATTGCATTTGTACTGTTTGAGTTGATGTTTTAAGTGTGCCAATCTCCCAGGGTTTCTCCTCATCTGAAACCTCTTCTCTCAGCTTAGGGCTGATAGGTTTGCAGCACACCCATTTTCCTTTGCTGGGATATCAAATCTCCTTTGCTCTCCCACTTGGTGAGAAGGAGGAGAAATCCCTAGATAGTCCTTCTGTGTCTTACTCTGGAGGATGGACCTGGGTGGAGAGGGGCAGATATACTGAGAGTCTGTGACACAGCTGTTCTCCTGTATCGTCTTGTTCCCCTGTGGTTGTCACAATCCAAGCTAGTGCTGGGGGATATTCATTTGGATTCGCGTGTTGGTCCTTAGATCACTGTTGAAAGCTCGGGCAGGGGACTGGGAAAGTCCCTCTCCATGGAGGCAGATGGCGTGACCTTGGCTGGTGCCTGGGCCGGGTTCCAGGACCCTGGTGGGTGCTTGTCTGCATCACGGGACTGTAGCCAGTGGTGGACTATGTCATGCCACTAGGTCCCTTGGTGGATGCCTCAGCATGTCATGGGACTGCAGCCGGTGGCGGGCCATATTGCGGGATCTTGGCAGTTGCCTGGGCACGTCATAGGACCACAGCTGGCAGCAGAGCAGGTTGTGGGACCTTTGTGGGCGCCTAGGCGCATTGTTGGACGGAGGCTGGTGCCTGCGTGCATTGTGGGACTGCAGCTGGTGGTGAGGTGGGTCGTGGGGAGTTGGAGGGTGCCTGTGTGGGGTGCGGGACCTCGGCAGGCACCTGGGTGGGTTGTGGGATGGAGACCAGTGCCTGGGAGGGTTGTGAGACCTTGGTGGGCACCTGAGCACTGGCAGGACTGCAGCTGGGGGCCGGGCAGTTTATAGGAATTGGTGGATGCCTGTGTGAGGCATGGGACCCTGGCAGGCACCTGGACAGGCGCGGGGGTGGGGGTGGCGTCTAGGTTGGTGCCTGGGAGGGTTGTGGGACTGCGGCCAGCCACGGGTGGCTGGTTGAGCCGCAGTGGTGGGCCACCTGCAGCTAGTGGGGCCGTGGAGATGCTTGGCGCCCTGCCAGGGAGTCGCAGTGACTGGGGCTCCTCCTCCGCCCAGGTTCAACGGCGGCAGCTGCTGCGGTGCGACTCAGGTGGCAGTGGTGATGCTATCGAGGTGGCAAGATGTCGGTGGCAGATGCCGAGGGCTGGTGGGCACCTGCTCTGCTCAGATGCCCGGGGGACAGCCGGAGGCGGGGTTGGGGCATGCACGGTACCCCGTCAGGGTGTGGCGAGAGTGCCCCCCCTCCCTGGCCCGGCGGGGGCGATGGGGGGTGGCGCAGCGGAGCCGACCCTCTGCAGACCGGGTGCTCTGGGGCTGACGGTGCAGAGTGGCTGTTGCAGCGACCCAGTATCAGAAGCCAGTGGGAGCCCACTGTGCCCAGTGTCTAGTGCCACATGCTGCGGGCTCCAAGCAGCCCCCTGACCAGCTCGGAGGCCTGCGGTTGTGGGGGGCCCCTCGCGGCTCGGAGCCCTGGGGCTCTGTCCCCACATGTGGGCATTCCCCCAGGTGCCCTCTGACCTTCCCGAGCAGATCCCCCCACCTCCATATCCCCCACTTTGGGTGTCTGGTGGCTGCTCCTAGGCCGCCATCTTTGTCCCTGCCGCCCCCCCCCCCCGCCGCCTGTTTTTAAAAAAGAAACTTCACTCATTTAACTCTGGTGAAACCTTAAAATGCGCCAGTGGCTGGAACCACCTTCTCCGCCGTCGGCTGGTGGCCTTCCTGGTTGAGGTCACGTGAACGAGCTGCAATCGTCTCGTGCGTGGGCGCAGGACGCCGGCGAAGGCCGCGCCTTGCGGAGGGGACCCGCCGGCCGCGCCGGTACCCGGCTTGGGTACAGAGCTCGTCGCCTGCCCGGGCCCAGAGCTGTTGGGACAGCGCGAGGAGAGGATGCAGAACTCGGTCCAGCTGGAAGGGCGGGCTCCCCAGGGGAGTCCGGATGACGCAGCGCTCCTTCCCCTCGGGCACCCCCAGCACTCGGTCCCCGCGTGGAACCGTCTCGAATTCCCCCGCCGGGGAGCCGGGGATGGCGCTGTTCTTCAGCACGTGGTAGCTTGTTAATGCCGGGAGCGAGATTCTGGAAATGGCTCTTCATTTATAAGATGGAGCTCTCCTTAACTAGAGATAGGATTATGCGTTTCTAATTTAGCAAGTGAAAAGAAGTGACCAATTACTATCAGGAAAGTTACTGGTTAAGATTTTGTGCTTTGTGAGCCTAAACTGCTTAGTTTCCTATGTGCTATAAATACTGGAAGGAAGGGCTTTACTCCGTTTGGAAGAAGAGGGCAAAGAGATGCTGGTGTGGTGTAAGGTGATGACGTTATAGGCTCATAGATCTCGTGTTGTGTTTTTGTTTTTTTTTTTGAGACAGAGTCTCGCTCTGTTGCCCGGGCTAGAGTGAGTGCCGTGGCGTCAGCCTAGCTCACAGCAACCTCAAACTCCTGGGCTCAAGGGATCCTCCAGCCTCAGCCTCCCGAGTAGCTGGGACTACAGGCATGTGCCACCATGCCTGGCTAATTTTCCTATATATATTTTTAGCTGTCCATATAATTTCTTTCTATTTTTAGTAGAGAGGGGGTCTCGCTCTTGCTCAGGCTGGTCTCAAACTCCTGAGCTCAAGCGATCCTCCTGCCTCGGCCTCCCAGAGTGCTAGGATTACAGGCGTGAGCCACCGCACCTGGCCCGTGTTGTGTTTTTAATTCTATAGCCTTAGTTTTTTCACTGTGTGCTCCAGAGGAGTGTGGGTTTGCTTGAGAACCTTCCATGTTCAAAGCAAGAGAAACTGGGGGATTTTTGCCAATGAACTTTGGTATGCGCTATTTATTTTCCTACCAGAGGCTGTCACCAACAGCTGATTCTCTTACAGAAGAGGTGACAGGAAACAGCAAAGGAGCGGATTTGTTTGGTAGGTGCTAAGAGGATAGAATTAAAACTTTTAGGTGGAAATTAAAGAGAAGTCAATTTCAAATCAGTATAAAGAGGCTCTTTACAATAGCCAAGGCTAGCAAAAATGGAAAGGCTATTTTGTGAGGCAGAGTTTTGTGGTCATTAGAGATGTTTAAAGCAAGGTTAGAATGGCCTTTTGGGTGGAATATTCTAGGGCAGGGATCAGCAAACTAGACCTAGGCTTTTGGGGCCATGTGACAACTGCTCAGCTCTGCTGTTATAGTGCAAGGCAACAAAACAATACGTAAACAAATGAATGTGGCTGTTCTGTTAGTCTGTTTGGGCTGCCCTAGCAAAATACCATACACAGCGTGGCTTAAGTGACAGAGACTGTTTCACATAGTGCTGGAGGCTGGGAAGTCCAAGGTCAAAGTGCTGGCCAGTTCGGTTTCTGGTGAGGCTCTCTCTCCGGCTTGCAGACAGCTGCCTTCTTGCTGTGGGGGTGGAGAGAGAGAGAGATATCTCTTCTTATAAGGCCACAGTCCTAGCAGATGACTGCCGCACTCTTATGACCTCATTTAACCTTAGTTAGCTCATAAAAAGCTGGGGATTAGGTCTTCAAAATATGAATCGAGGAGGGCGGATACAATTTAGTCCATAGCAGCTGTGTTCCAATAAAACTTTATTTAAAACAACGGAAGGTGGGCCAGATTTGGCCCGAGGACCATAGTTCGCCAGCCTGTTATATAGAGGGAGTCAAACACTGGTGAGAGAGTAGACTCGGTGATCTATCAGCTGATAGATTCAAAACCTGGAGGCTGTGAGTGGGTGACCTGCAAAATTGGCTGGATCAGAACAAACCTAATTCAGGGCTTATTGACTAATGTTTCTCAGAATGAATCATTTAACAAATAAAAATAGTTCTTAAGTCCAGGATTAATTTTACTTGAGTGTGCCTGAGATCCATCTGTACTCTGAGATACAAACGCTGAGCCGTCCTGTGATCACCTTTAGGACAGGCCCGGTGTGGGTGTGAGTTATAAGCAGTGCCAGCTATAAAGTCTTTGGTCACTGATCAGCGTATAAACCTGTCTTTTCTTTACTTTGCAGCAAAGCTGTGATTATGAATCTCCTCCTTATTTGTAGGAGAAGGGTCCCTAAGACATTTCTCAGCCGATAATCTTCTCCCTCCCCTTCTGCAGAGAGAAAAATAGAAGCTGCTAAACAGGAGCTCCCTCCGCATCTTGCCACAAATCGTACAAACTCAAGTGCATCTGCATCAGTCACGGCTCTTCTCCTTCCTTTCTGTGGCAGCAAAGGAGGAGAACCTTCCCTGCTGGCTCTAACTCCCTGTCCCTCCAGCCTTTTTTGGGGTCTCATCACTGTTTCCTTCAGTGTAAGCTGAAAAAAGTGTCTGGTTTTTTTTTTTTTCACCCTGCTCTTGCCCAAATTCTGCCTTATTTAAAAATCAAAGCCAAACACAGGTCTGGGCGAGATGGCCCACGCCTGTAATCCTAGCACTCTGGGAGGCCGAGGAGGGCGGATCGCTTGAGGTCAGGAGTTTGAGACCAGCCTGAGCAAGAGCGAGACCCCGTCTCTACTAAAAATAGAAAGAAATTATCTGGCCAACTAAATATATATAGAAAAAATTAGCCGGGCGTGGTGGCGCATGCCTGTAGTCCCAGCTACTCGGGAGGCTGAGGCAGGAGGATCGCTTGAGCCCAGGAGTTTGGAGATTTTGTGCTTTCTGCTTCTTCCCTGTGCATACTGGCACGTCCCTGGGCCGGGCCCTCGTGATTCTTGTAAAATGCAGGTCTGATCATGTTATGCGTTTTGGTGAGAACTCTTCAGTGACTCCCCATTGGTCTAGGGTGACTGCCAAACTTCTCAGTGATCCTGAAAGACCCAGTGTGATCCGGACCCTGCTTCCCTCTTCAGTCAGGCCAGCCCCCTTCCCGGCTCCGTCCCTGCCCGGGTTCCTTGTGAGGGTGTTGCTTGTGCTCACTCACTGGCCTTCACCCTCCTCTCTGTGTCCGGAATACTCGTCACTTCCCCTGCCGGGAGCTGAGACACTCTTCTGGTTTCAGTGGACGCCACTTTCTAGTGAAAGCTTCCTCCACCCGCTCTGTGCTAGAAATGCTGCCTCACTTCATATGTCTGTTTCTCAGGACCGCCTTTCGTTTCTACCATCCTGGCATTGTCCCGCTTTTGTACCCATCTACATCCCACTGACTCTGAGCTCACCAGGGCAGGGGCCGTGTTTGTCCCGGTCACCATCTAATTCCCAAAACTTAGCAAAGCACACGGCACACAGAAAGTTCTCAGTAAATATTTCTTGGATAGACTTTCTACATTTAAAATATATCTCTATTTTTTCACATTTGATTACTTCTAATACATATAAATTTATAGTTTATTACATAGCTTTAAAAGCCTCAATATTTTTCCTCTACCTTAGAAAAAGGAACAAATGTGTATTGTTCTTGGAAAATTTATGTTGTCTTTGCATTTGTCATTTTCTGTTTGTGCCCTATTTATAAAGTTTTGATGACTTATAATGTGTTTAGAGTGCAAGTCTATATAAAATATATAATGTTGGTTATTCTCCTTCAGAATGAAGGATTAAACTCTAAAGATTGAAAGAAAATTTCCACTGAGAGTTTGATTGTGATAGCATCGTGGAGCACTTGCTGGTTTAGAAGTTGCTTTGGTCTTACCTTCAGTGAATCCTGAGGATGTGCAGGGATAATGCTGAGCATATTATCCATACATTTTCCTTTTTCTCTTTATGCTTTAGAGAACAGAGCCAAGGAGTGGCATCTTGAAATACAGTCTTCTTTTGATGTTGTCAGCTCGAAGCCAGTTGGTGGTCAAGTGACCGTAGCCATCCCTGAATTGCAAACACAGCAGACATACAAAATTGAACTTCAACCCGGGGAAAGGATTGTTAAGCTATTTGTGAAAATTAACAAGGTGAATGATGATACTTTCTGAGAAGCAATAGATGAAAAGCAATGCCTGTTAAAAAGAAATAGGAAAAGTGGACTGAGTATGAAAAAAAAAAAATCTGCTTTCTCCATTTATATTTTTCATTTTCTCCTCTATTTTTAACCTCTCATATATTTAGTTTGAGTATGAGATAAGGAATGATTTTCCCCAAATTTGCAGATTAAGCAAATGGAGACTATGTGATTAATTTGGTAACTTTTTCATTTGTTTTATTTTTATCATTATGTTTTAATTTTTTTTACAGTATTTGTAGTATCCTGAATCTAAAATACATTCTATGCAGTATAGTTAAATAGCAGCCATTATTTTTGGTACTTGTCAATTATTTGAATATTGGTGCTTATTCTACCTGCAAAATTCTAATTCTAAACTCATGATCTTTCATAGGTTGAAGTGGGATGGATTTTACCTTTGCTGCTTCCTTTTCCTGTTCCTCCAAATGACGATTGTGAACTGGAAAGGATGGAGCAAAATAACATTCAGTAACTGTCCAGATAAAGAAAAACTCAAAATGATTTCTAGATCTTGGCTTGAAAGAAGAATAAACTTCAAAGTCCAATTCTAAGTGTTAAGAGTGTGGAATAAATACAAGCTTCAGTGTTAGAGACAGGAAGAGTTGTTTTTCTGAACAGCCTGTGATTCTGTTATTTCCTTTCCCTTTTGATATATTAATGTGTGCTAAACTCCTTGTGTGTAGATTTTAAAATGTTATCAATGGATTGGTATGATTTGGCATGATATAGATAGGGAGATTTATCTTGTTTTAGAACCAAGAGTTTCTGTGCTTGACTATATGAGAAATTGGTATAATGCTCTGAACCATATTATTTTGCTGCAAATAGGACACATTACTTAAAATGACTTATCTTATGTCTTAAAAGAATATTACTGTAGGAACTTGGTGGCCTCATGGACATGGAAACCAGACTGGGTACAACATGACAATTCTTTTTGAGCTAGATGGAGGCTTAAATATTGAAAAATCAGCAAAGGTAAGTAAGCACTTTAAAATATTTTGTGAAAAATTATATTTCTCATTCAAATAGCATACAGATCTTTGTAGGAAAAGAAGAAACCAACAAAACTCTTATAACCCCACCACTCAGAGATAATGTCTAGTAACAACATTCAAAAGTGTCTCTGTATCTGTGTGTATTTATATTTCTTAATGGATCAGACTTTATGTATTATTTTGTCAATAAATATTCTCCTGCCATGCTTTTAAATTGTACTTTATATCACGGTAATACATATGCATCATTTTAAAGCTCAAATGTCACTAGGAGGTTCGTATGAAAAATAAGATCCTTTGCCCAACACTTCCTATTCCTACTCCCCAGAACCAATAGTTTTTAATGTTTACTTATTTCTTCTCATTTTTCTAATTAAGATGGTTCTACTGGTGTTTTCTAAGTTTTCAGTCCTGCCCAATTTGGGAGACAGTACTAAGAATTGGAAAGAACTGGTCTTTCTTATTTATTAGCTGCAGGCTACTTACTCAATCTCAAAATACGTAAAATAGGGACAGTAAAAATGAGATAACTTGGCTTGGCTTATAGTGTATAGTCAGTAGAAGGAGTACTAATCCGCTTCATAGAGTTCCTTCTTTTCCCAACACCCATATTGGGTGTTGACAATTGGCTGGGGGTCGCACTCTGGTGTCCGCTCTCACGTTTGGCATTACCTGTCCTGTAGGCCAGACAGCATGCTGAGGTTGGGGGCACATCCTTCAGGAGCTCATTTCCTGTTTTTCTTTTGTTCATTCCTACTATGTATTTTCTGAGACACTGTGACTGTGTGTGTTCACGTGTGTTCACGTGTGTGCATGTGTGTGGGTGTGTGTGTGCATGCATGTGCAATGTGCATGCACGTGTGAGTGTGTGCATGTGTGTGTGAGTGTGCGTGTGTGTGCATGTGCGTATGTGTGCACGTGTGTGTGCATGTGCATGCATGTGCGTGCATGTGCGTGCATGTGTGTGTGTGCGTGTAAGCGTGTGCATGTGAGTGTGAGTGTATATATGTGCACATGCACAGGGAGAGCATCCCGGCCTGTCTAAAGGGCCAAAGCGCTCACTCTCATGCTGACCCTCTTAGCAGAGGACTTGTGCTCGCTCACGTGCTGAATTGCCTTGCCGTCTTCATGAAAATGTAAAAATTAATGAGCCATTCTCATTTACTGCAGAGAAAGAAGAAACACTCTTTTTCCTATTTGTGGAAATAATTTTGTTTCATTCAGGCTGATATGGTTGCCACATTTTTCGTCACACACGAAGTTGGCAGCTCTTGAGCGGAGCAGCAGTGACGGGAGATGTGCTGCCCACGCCTTGTGCTAACGCACGTGTGACATGCGCTTTTTGGCTGTGGCTGCTGCCGAGTTTGTTATTTTTGTGGCTCATTCATTCAATGAGTACTGAGGGCACCTGCACTGCGTCCCAGCTGTTTTGCTGGGCCCTGGGGACAGAGCTGTGAGCACGACACTGCCTCCGTTTCTCTCTGAGACCTCCGTGGAGCTAATAATCTGCGTGGGAGGTTAAATCATTAAAAGAGCCACCGCAATAATGCGTGACAAGCACCCTAGAGGCACGGAGAGTACCGTGGAGGGACAGACAGAGCAGGGGCATTCCGGGGAGATTACCGGAGAAGGTGACATCTATGTCTGAGGGATGAGTGGAATTTGGCCAAGCAACGTAGAAAGAGCCAGAGGGAAAAGAACATATGAAGGCCCAGAGACTCGAAGGAACACTGCGTGTCTGTGGACGTGTAGAGACTTCCGCGCAGCTCTGCGGGTTTGGCGTGGAAGCACAAGTGGTGGAGATGGGCAGGTGGGCGAGGGCGAGCTCCTGCGGGCCTGGTGAGCCACGTGCGGGAACCAGCACTGTCCCCAAAGCAGGGGGATTCCAGGAAGGATTGTAAGGACTTTGCAAAGATTGTGGAAATCAGTTTGGAAGAATGGCGAGAATGGCGAGCCAGTTAGAAGACTGTGGTGGTCACTCAGGCACAAAATGATGACTGCTCAGTCCACGGAATTGCTCAGGAAGTAGAGATTTAAGAGCTAACGTATCAGGCTTGAGGATATGGGGGTGGGAAGAAAGGAGTTGAGAATGTGTCCTCGGTTGCTGGTCTGGGCTGCTGAACAGATGGCAGTTCTGTTCTTTGAGTTGAATTACTCACAAAGAAGAACAGGTTTGGGAGATGGGGCAGGGTGGAAATTACTTCATTGTTAGATGCATTTTGCGTGGAGTGATTGAGAGGTAGCCAAGGAGTAATATTTGATGGGCATTTCATTATATAGGATGAAGGATTAAGGATCCAGATGTGTGAATCAGCCGAATATCGTTCCTTGTAGCCTTGGTAGGGGATGGACTTTCTCAGGGCTGGGCAGAGAGGAGCGCTAGGCTGGACCCAGGGAATCACGACAAGTAATGGTGGGAGGGGAAGCAGCCCGCAGAGCAATCTAGGAAGGAATGGTTGGAGAAGTGGAGGGAAAACCAGTTTGAGTGGGGCAGTCACAGATGCCACAGGGAGAGAGGACTGTAAGAAGCAAGGCATGTTCAAAGAGTGTCAAGTGCTGGGAGGGAGCTCAAGTTAGAAAAGAATTGAGAAAGATCCTTTAGATTTGGCAGCAAGATCACTAGTCACTTTGACCAAAATGAAAATCAAATTGCAGTGGGTCCAGCAATGGCTGAAGGTGAGGAAGTAGAGGCGGTGAATACAGGCAACTCCGAGAAAATGTTTGGCTGGGAACCCTGCCTGGGCCATGCGGTCATGGTGGCCAGCTGGGGTCGGGAGATTGGCTACACGCAAGCAACTGGACAGAGAAGTAAATACAGTGAAGTATTGGGAGCCAGCCTGTTCACAGATGGAGAAGCCAATACGGTGAACGTATGAATTTTAGTATGTCTAGGTAGTAATAGATATAGAAACACGCACACACACGCACACGCACACATTTCCTAGTTCCTTCCCACACATTTCCTGGCTCCTAGAAAGAGGGGCACTCTAGCAGCAATGAATAGAGCTAGTTCCCACAGCTTGACTTTTGAGTACCACTTTCTGCTAAAGGAATCAGGGCCTTTGGAGAAATGACTGATCCGAGGCTGGGGCCTGGAATATCTTGCTGTGCCAGGAAGTGAGGAGGCACCCAAGAAGGACTGACACTTTGAAAGGACACAGGAGCCAGCATACTGGGGCTCCCAGTGGCCAAATCTGGGAAAATGTGAGCATTAAAATAAATAATGATAGTAAAAGATTATAACCCATTGAACCAAATAGAAAAATTTTTGAGTGTGCACTGATATAAAGAAATAAATGAACAAATAAATGGGAGAGAAAGGAAAGTAATTCCTTGAAGTGAAATGCCAACTAATAAATGTAGAAGGAATGATGGAACTAGAAAAATAACCATTTGACTACTACCATGGTTGTAAGTAATTCAGGCAAGAAATATGAAGAGAGAGTAAAACAAGAGGGCAAAGTAGCATGAAAGATGGCTATTTCTGTAGCCTCACAGCATCGCTCTGCAAAATGGTTATTCATTATAATGGAGAAAACAATGTAGTGGAGAAGCCTACTAGATGTTGTCTTAAGTGATTATCATCACCAATGAGACAAAGTGATGTCGTGTCCATCCGATAAGCTGCCACAAGAAGAACACGGCATCACTTCTGTTTTGCTGCCAAAAGCAGATAACCTGGATCTAATGACGAGGAAGCAACAGACCATTCCCATTTGCTAAAACTCTTCAAATCTTCTGCAATCTTCAAAACTGTCAATGAAGGACTGAGGAACTGTTCCACGTTGGAAGAGACTGTAGGGATGCAGCAACTGGGCGCAGTGCGTGTGGCCTTTTTGTTACAATGTCATTAGGGCAGAGTGGGAGTGGGGGGTATGCAGGAGTTCTTTGTACCATTGTTGCAGCTTTTCTGCAAGTTTGCAATGGTTTCAGCATAAAAAAGGATGCCATCAAGAGAATGAAAAGTGACAGCAAAGTCGCGATGGGAGGGGCTGGTAGAAAGGGAAAGGCTGAAGAGAGCCAAGAGCAGGAGACGGTGGAGAGGACAAGGTCTCTGGCCAGGCAGGCGGCGACGGCGTCCACGACACTGGTGGATGGATTCGCTTGGGGATGGGGGCTCTGTATCCACTGTAATTGGGGTAAATGAAAAACATCACATATGTAGAGGAAAGGATGAAGCTTGAGGATGGAGGTAATTTTGAGGAACACTTAAAGTATATTTTTGGCTGGGTGTGGTGGCTCACGCCTATAATCCTAGCACCCTGGGAGGCCAAGGCGGGAGGATTGCTTGAGGTCAGGAGTTCAATACCAGCCTGAGCAAGAGGGAGACCCCGTCTCTACTAAAAATAGAAAGAAATTAGCTGGACAGCTAAAAATATATAGAAAAAATTAGCCGGGCATGGTGACACATGCCTGTAGTCCCAGCTACTCGGGAGGCTGAGGCAGGAGGATCGCTTGAGCCCAGGAGTTTGAGGTTGCTGTGAGCTAGGCTGACGCCACGGCACTCACTCTAGCCCGGGCAACAGAGCGAGACTCTGTCTCAAAAAAAAAAAAAAAGTATATTTTCTTTCTGTGGAACTTGCAAACTCTTCCTTCAGTGGAGTTTTAAGAGGAAAAAGTGAACCTAAGAAAGAAAGTTTAAGGAGTTCTGGTCAAATAACTATTTTTCTCTCCTGAGAATCAGGAAGTAATGTCTGCTGAGCATGATGGGCAAGTTAGAAATTTGAGAAAAGTGGGGGTGGGGACAGTAGCTCACACATGTAGTCCCAGCACTTTGGGAGGCCAAGGCAGGGGGATCGCTTGAGGCCAGGAGTTCAAGACCAGCCTGCGCAACATAGCAAGACACCATCTCTACAAAAAAAATTAAAAAAAAAAAAAAAAGAAGTAATACTTGGACACTGTAGCAAATAAAGATAGCAAAACAAAACACAGTGAAAGTCTTCTCTAATTCCATTATCACCAGATTAAATGGTAACATTTCTTTAAAAAAAAAAAAGAAATTTGAGGAAAGTGAAGGCTTGAGATAGCCATTCTAGAAAAAGGTTTGGAAAGGGCTAAGGCACCGTGGTGGGATTGTCGGGCAGCACCGAGGCCCCAGCTAAGGCTGAAGACCGTGGATCTCTTCATCTGAGTCAGAATACCTTTCCTCTGAAAGAACATTGATTTCTGATTGTGACACGTTAGGCTGGTTGCTAGATGTTTCGCAAGGCATTGCAGAGTGTGGCATGCCTGGAATTGTTTCCTGGGCCTTCCGCCTCCCCTGCTCGGACACCTGCCAGTTAAGCCCCTTATATCTGAGCAGGACTTCAGAGTTTCAGGTCTGAATCCAGGGCTATACGATCTCTTTCTGCCTTATTTGCTTCCGGATTTGTGGGTTTAATGCTATGGTTTTTGAAATTACCTTCTTATTTCTAAAACGTAATAAGAGCAATAATTCTCTGTCCTGTAAGGGTCTGAAGGTACTATTTTATTTGGTCTGCTAAAATCTCATTAAAACATGTCAATCAGTTTTGTATTTTGGTCAGTAGAAGGTTCAGAAGGCAGCCTTGAAGGCGATTAAAAGGAAGAAAGGACAAAGGGATGAGATAATTTAACGTGAAGAATGGCGGAGGACGTGTTGGTGGCCCTGTAGCTTGTTATCTGTGACGTCCTTTCCTTCATCCAGGGTGGGATGGGAGTGGACGAGGAGGGGAGCTTGGAGCAGAGCACGTGAGGTTGAGTTTAGTTATGGGGGCGGCTCTGTGGGAGTCACGGCTGTTTCTACCAGAAAGCACAACCGAGGGGCATGTCGGAATTCACTTGTGGGAGCTTTGAAGTCGTATTTGTGCCCGTTTGTCCGTTTGGCTGGGGTGCTGGAGGCTGGATGGCACGACCGCTCGTGCCTGCCCCGCTCGGCGACTGCCGGCGAAGGCCACCGGAGTGCGGGAAGAATCCAGCTCTCCGTAACCCTCGGGCATCAGTGTGTGCTTTCCAAGCTTAGAAATTCCTGCCAAACTTGGTGAGTGAGCGATGCCACCTACTTCACCTTTGTTGCCATCCAGGGTGGAAAAAATTCCTCCAGGGAATCCAATTTCTTAAGTCCTAAAGTTCTTAATCTTGTTAGGTGATTTCAGACTTGCCGGTGTCTCAGCAAGCGAGAGATTGACTGTTCCCCGTCGTCACCACCTGCGTCCTGGCAGG
>CM052454.1:11940934-11952864 GCA_028533085.1 Varecia variegata | reverse complement strand
AAATATATATAGAAAAAATTAGCCGGGCATGGTGGCGCATGCCTGTAATTCCAGCTAATCGGGAGGCTGAGGCAGTAGGATCGCTTAAGCCCAGGAGTTTGAGGTTGCTGTGAGCTAGGCTGACGCCACGGCACTCACTCTAGCCTGGGCAACAAAGCAAGACTCTGTCTCAAAAAAAAAAAAAAAAAAAAAAAAAAAATAAAAGTCTTCTTTGATGGTAAGTGCACAGAAATTTTGGTGAAGCCTATTTACTGCGCAAAAACAAAAGTAAGGAAATGGACATTTACACAGAAAAAATAATCAAATTTTGAAGAGTGCCCAGAGAAATAACTAAAGATGTTGGTTGTATGTTGCCCTGAGAAATCCAAGGAGCAATGCCAAAGGCCCTGATCGGTGTCACTGAGAACTGAACACTTGCTGTAGTGTTGTGTTCGCTGTCATTCAGCCATTTGCTCTGATTTTGCAGAAGAAATACTTGAGGAGTGGCAGTGTTTGACCCCAGAGGCACTTGTAAGCAGTGTGAATGACTCTCAAAGAAACAAAGGCTTGGGTACTACAGCATTTTTTTGAACTTAACGTGAAGTGGGATTTTTATGAATCTCTGCCAAACTCATCTTTATGTTTAATGCTTTTCCAAAATATTTGTGTATCTTTGGCTTCACTTGAAAGAACATTTCTAAATTAAAATTAATATTACAAAAGTATTTTTCCACCAGGTATGACAAGATCGACTGACAAATCTGGCTATAGTCTGTACTGAACATATATAAGCAAAGAAGATCAATTTTGAGAAAGTTGTTGATAGATTTTTCCAAAGTAAGACTCACAACAGCAAACAGTATTATTCCTTACTAAAAATAAAACAAACCACCATGTCCCAGCATGTTATTTTTTTTGAAAACACATTAATATAATAAAAATATGAATCCATTAATTTTTCCCTTTTTGTACTCTAATATTTATTTTACTTTTTAAAAAAATTGCCATGATTATATAAACAAAGTTCAATAAAAGAAAATTTCATTGTCTGCATTTCTTTTTGGCCATTACCGTTATTCATTTCATGTCATTATTGCTACTGACAATAATTTTGTCATATAGAAGACACTGTATTAAAAGTGATTCTATATGGTGTCGGATACACGAGATACACATCTGGCTCCAGCGATATCGGACAACTGTGCTGATAGAAACGTTACTCTGTGACCTGCTGGTTGTGCCCTCTGCAGACTGCAAGGCACAACAAAGCGAACCTCTCTGTCCTGTACAGGCCTGTTTGACAAGAGCTATTTCTGGAGACCCGGAGCCGATTGTCTGAATACCTCTACATGTTAGAGCACTTTCAGAGCAAAGACAGAAATGTGTTTGGCAGTCTCTAAAAATGCATCATAAGAGATGTGAAATGATTTTAGAAGTTTTGGCATTTGACAATGTTTAGAAGTAAGTGGGTGTTTTTAAGAAGAAAATTACCCGTTGAAAATCTAGTGATGCTATGATAGCTTTGCAAGTATCTGATTACAAACAGCTGAGCAGCAGCACTCGGGTTATGAATCAGTGACTCATTGCGTGTCATCTGTCTGGTCTGCCTCAGAGGAAAATTTGAGGAGTACGGTAGTTACTTATCAAGTTCGGCACCTCTGAAGCCCTTTAGTTAAGGTAACTCTAACTCTCGTTGGAAAGAATGCATTTAGCTATCCTGCACTTGAAAGTTAATTTTTCTATTTTAGAAATTATTTTAGTTTCTTTTGTGAAGCTGATTTTAAAAAAAGTGATCTAATGAGGAACTGATAGGACTTTCAACAATAGGTAGAAAAATTTGTAAGTTAAAAAAATTTGTATTTCAAGCTGCTTGACTTAAACACATTTTTTTTTTTTTCCTGAAAAAAAGAAAAAGTCTCACTCTTTTTGCCTGGGCTAGAGTGCCGTGGCTTCAGCCTAGCTCACAGCAACCTCAAACTCCTGGGCTCAAGCGATCCTCCTGCCTCAGCCTCCCCAGTAGCTGGGACTACAGGCATGCGCCATCATACCCGGCTAATTTTTTCTATATATTTTTAGTTGGCCAGATAATTTCTTTCTATTTTTAGTAGAGACGGGATCTCGCTCTTGCTCAGGCTGGTCTCGAACTTCTGGCCTCGAGCGATCCTCCTGCCTCGGCCTCCCAGGAGTGTTAAGATTACAGGTGTGAGCCACCACGCCCGGTCTAAACACATTTTTTTGATTCTTAGGTATTTATACTTTTTTTCTGACTTTTAGACAGCTGTTGACTTTGTTGGGCTATTTAACAAAATTTTAGTCTCATAGAAAGATGATATATTTACTCTGGATGCAAATATGTGTTACTCAGGGTTCTTTTCAAAAAACCTCTTTCAGAGCCCATTATTGTCTCTGAAGGAAAATACCTGTTGTAGAAGAAGGCTTCCATGTCACTGTCAGGACCGCCTGGGGACAGAGAATTACTGACACTGACAACAGATGAGCCAGCCTTTAACCTGTCACAGAATGCCCAGAGGGGAGAGGGCTGGTGATTGTAGCTCCAGCCCTTAGGCTCTGTCAGGTGGTTTAGGGTTCACTTTGACCCCGGTCATAAAGTTGTCATCGCAGGAGCTGGGGGAGACGGAGAGGTGTCTTTTCACAAGAAAATTTATACAGAAAAGAAAAACACATGTTGAAAGATGTGTTTTATAGTGGATACTATTTTGTAGCGTTAATAGACATGAAGAAATCAATCAGTTCTATTATCTACATTAGTGATTCTCAAAGCTTTTTGGTTTCATAACTGCTTTACACTCACAAAAATTATTGAGAACCACAATGTGCTTTTGTTTATGTAGATTATCTGTACTGATATTTACCATATTAAATATTCAAACTGAGAATTAAATATTTACTTATTCATTTTAAATCACCATACTAAACCCATGGCATGTTAGTATATTTGACTTATTTTATGAAAAATAAATATATTTACAAAATAAAAAATTCAATGGGCATAATGACATTGTTTTACATGTTTGCAAATCTCTTTAATGTCTTGCTGAATAGAAGATGATGAGATTCTCACCTGCGTCTGCATTCAGCCAACTTGCAGTATGCTGTTTTGGTTGAAACGCATGAAGAAAATCTGACCTCACATAGATATATACTTGGAAAAGGAAGAGTACTTTAATAGTCTTTTCAGATAATCGTGTGTATTCTTTGGTACTATGCTAGAACTTAACAAGTGGTATTTTTTTTAAAGTTAGTTGCAATGCGAACCTGGAAGCCATTTCAATTAACTTTTTAGCCTCTGTTACATTAAAATCCATTGGTCTGTCTTGCACATTTAATGGATCTTTTATCCATATCATACATTGTTATTTGAAAAATGTTGGTTTCCTGAGCGTCACAGATCTTCCAAATGTTGAAAGATTTCATTCTGCAGGATCACTTTGTTGCTATCACCACTGATGTCATCTGAAAAGGTTTGAAGTGTTGGGAAGCTTTCAAGGTGTGGGAGTGGATACAAGTTTTCCTAAATCCTAATTTTTACTTGAAAGTTTGAATTTTATCCTGGGTCACAAATACTGTCAGTTGTTTTCCTTTAGGTGATAGACTCACTTCCTTCATTCTGAAGAAACTGTCTGCCAGGTATCCAAGTCTGAATAACCCTGGTTTGTCTGTTGGTCCTTTTCTCCAGCAAACACGGAGTCTCATGAGTGAGATGACTGGTTAGCTCAGAGCTCAGATGAGGGCCCGAGGCTTGTCCTCAAGACGTCCATGCGCCATGCGTGGTGCTGTATGGTAGTGCCCGTTTCATCACACACGGTATTGAGATGATACGTACTCAGGGCTGGGATCTAATAAAATTAATAGCTTTGACTGCTTTGTGAGGGGTGTTCCTAAGTGCAGCTGGCCAATGACTGCTGGCACAGTGTGGAGCTCCTGCCTGGATTCCTGTGGGGACAGCAGCGGCGGTCCCCTCCCCTCCTTTGTGACAAAGCGCAAATGTTGTCGTAGTCGCAGGCTGACCTTGAGATCCAGAAAGTTATTCAGTACTTTGAATATTTCAGCACCTCTTGTATTTTGTTGTCAAAAATTCATGTCAAATAAGATCTTTGATGATTTACTGCGCTGATAGCAAAGACAAGCAAAATAGCAAGTCCATCAATATCGGGAAATTCACCCATTTTTAAAGAAAAAGTATGATTTTTCAGATATCAACTCAGTCTTCACATTGCAGCTAAATCTTTTAGTTGGATGAGTTACTGGGTCCTTGCCAAGTGGCAGCGCCGTGGTGCCTTTTACCGACCTTTCCTCTGGCCTTGCCCGTGTCCACGGCACGAGGGTCTCCAGCTCACGGTGCGCGTCTGCAGCCAGGGCCGCGCGACCGGCCCCCGGAGATGCTTCCGTGGCTCTTTCACTTTCTGGCTTGAAAAGATGTCATAAAGAATATTTGGCTTTTAAAGAGCTTATCATGTCTCAGTTTAAATATTCAATTCCTTTTTCTTTATACTGTGAATGATTGGTCTCAATGGGAATTTATTTTATACTTTCTACTGTGAATAATGGGTCTCACAACGTAAGTGGCACTATAAATATTATTTTACAATGTTCCATTGCATAAGACACAATAAGGTCAATTACTAACATTTATAAAGCTGAGGGGAAAATGGCTTTCATCATAATTTCATTTCTTATTTATAATTTCACCCAATTTCTTTTTTAAATTTTTGTATTTTTAACTATTATGGGTACATAATAGTTGTATATCTTTGTAAGGGTACATGTGATGTTTTGATACAGTCATACCACGTGAATTAATCAAATCAGGGTAATTGGGGTATCCATCACCTCAGGCATTTATTATTTCTTTGTGTTAGGAACTTTCCACTTCCACTCTTTTAGTTATTTCAAAGTATATCCTCTACTTTCTTTGGAGTAGATTCTTTCCTTGCGTGAGTCAAAAAACTCTGATATGTCAGTTTCATTTTTTCAGCATTTTTAGATGTAGACAATGCACTTGTATGTAGAGAATATAAGCCTTCTAATCTGATTTTAACAATTCACTCATAAATTAGGAAAAAGTATAAGTAAATTTTCTTTTAGAATGACATGAAATATTCAACTCTAAAATGAGTTTAAGTTAAAATTAATTTTTTAAATTTAAAAACTTTAAATATTACTGAGAAACAAATTAATAAACAATACCTAGTCCTTTTGTGTTTCTGCATAGATTTCAAGGAAAACTTTGGGGTTCAAAATAAGAATTTATTGAATGACGATGAGGTTACAGAGATTATAGCAGGGATAACCAAAAACAGCTGGTAAATATAAATAAAAGCAAAGAGTAAAAGTACCTGGAACAAGCAATGAGTTAATCTCTGAAAACTACTTTTTCATACCTGAAACGTCTCCCTTAGAACGAGATCACACCGGAATGCACAGCACACTTGCCGTGAGCCGCCAGAGTGGTGAAGCCATCACACATCATGTGTCTCTGGAAAATTCCCCCACACTCAGTGAGCGGGATAAAGGCAAATAATGTTTATCTTTACTATGACAATAGTTCTGAATGCAAAGACCCCCTGGAAGGTTCCAAGGGCTCCCCTGAGTGCCCAGGCCAACCTTACAGCACCACTCACTGTTCTAGATGTTTGAACCCACCATCCAGGTGTTTTAAGTCCGTCACCTCTGAAAATCACTCTGCATTCTTTACACTTTGCAGCCCTAAAGTGGGAATATAATTCTGTGTCGGGATCCTCCTCATCCACGCCATAATCCGTGTCTTCTCGTAAGTTTAATTCTGGTGACTTCTGTCACACCATGTCAGTGAGGGCAAGGGTAAGAAAGTGAAAGGACGGTGGACACTTTTATTGCATGAAAGAAATGGACTAATTCATTTTCTGATCTTTTTTATTGGAAAAGAAGTGTGTGGTTTTGGTTCAAGGCTAGGCTTTGTTGGTATAGAATCTTATTCCTCGATTCAGTTTTTAGCTGGCAAGAATGAAGAATTTGGTAAGAATGTCAGAGCTTTTCTACGGAAGGTCTTACTGCCTGTACTTAGCCGTGGGAAAACCTGGCTAGACGGTCACAGGGACAAAGAGTCTCAGTTTCCTCTCACGGAGCAGTGATCGTGACGTGTGCTCTCGCCCGTCTTCCTCCATGAGTCCCCACACACAGCTCCCGCTGGGAAACCAGAGCTCGCTCAAACACTGTGTTTAATGTTACAATTAGTTGGGATTCAATTGCCCACTAAACAAAGTGGTTTTATAGCAATGTGCTATTAAGATTGGAAACTAGTTAAATTAGGAGATACCTCATGCTGTATTTCTTTGATTCTAAGATGCACATTTTGGCACATTTTAACACTGAAATGAGAATGTGTTTTTCAAAGATGTATCAGTTTAATTGATGGCATTTTTTTCCCCCTATTTTTGTGAAATGGCATTAGTTTTTGTTTTATTATTTGCGGTACAATTGCAAATGCCTGTTTCATGAAGAAGACCACAATATATTTTACTCTTTAATTTCTATATTTTTCTTTTAAAAGACAAATAACATACCAACAATAATTTATATGTATGTATACATATATTTTCTGAAATGTGCTTTTCCATATTAAGTGCTTCACAGTAAACAGGGAAATTAACATTAAACTCTGCTCATGTAAGTTTTTCAAAAAGGTTGCTTCCTTTTTTTTTTTTTTTAACCTATTTTGCTTATGTTTTATTTTGTATTTAATTCTGTTCATGACAGGTTTATTTTAGGACGGTGGAACTTATAGAAGAGCCCATAGAAGGGTCTCCCGGTCTGAGTTTCTACTTTAAAATTAATGGATTGCCCATATTTCTGAAAGGCTCGAACTGGATCCCAGCAGATTCGTTCCAGGATCGAGTAACCTCTAATGTGTAAGTTACCATCTTTCTTTCTTGTTACTCTTAATTAGCAGTGGCACACGGTTGAAGGGTCTGTACACCGTGCGGGTGATGGACACACAAAAGCCCTGACTTCAACACATATAGCTCGTCCCTGTAACAAAAACACTTGTACCCCCTAGATCTGTTGAAATTTAAAAAGTGTGGGAAAAAGGTTACTCATTTTTATGTTCTTTAGTCCCAGAGGAAGAAACTAAGAGGTAGTATAGAAATCTAGATGACAAAAACTTTAGAATGGACAGAATTTTAAAATCATATATTCCATTCTCCTGGGCTATATGGATGGTCTTACAGCCAAACTATTTGAGATTGCTGAAGCTATCCAGTTTTTAGAAAACTATTATATATTTACCCTGAAGAAATAAGGAAATGAATAATTCATATTTCGGCTAGTTGGTTCCTAAAAAAAGATGTTATTAAACTTTTTTCAGTTTTTCAGAGAGTACCTTAGATATTTTCGAGCATGGTTTTAAAAGATGGGAACACATTTTTACCTTTTTATGCTAAGATATTTGCATATTCTTTTATTTTTACCTTAACTAAAGAACTAAAAAAAACCTTTTTTTCCCACAAAAAATAGGTGGAAAGAAAAAAAAAAGTTGGATGAGGGTGAAGTAAGTCAGAGGCTACAAAGTAGCAGATGTATTAGAAATCTAAGGTACAACATGAGGACTGTAAGAAATTGTACTGTATATCAGATTCATGCTAACTGAGTAGATTTGAGCTGTTCTTGCCACAGAAACAAACAAACAAAAAGGGTAACTATGTGAGATGATGAATATGTTAATTTGGTTCACCATAGTAACCTTTTTACCATAACATCATGCTGTATGCCTTAAATATACCCAATAACATTTATTTAAAAACAAGATAAACTCTTAAAAATTCTAGATCCAGAAAAACAAAAGTATTTTTCTGAGGCTTTGAGAATAGAACTTTAGAAGAAAATAATATTTACTAATTGGGTTTATATATTTTTATCTTTGTGAGAGTGAAAATAAACTGTGAATTGAAAAATAAACATTTTAACTTATTTATCCTTAAAGTTAAATGACATTTTAACTCATTTACAAATGTAAAACCATACATTGTCATATATTATTTGATGTGTAGAATATAAACATGGTGAGTAACTAAACCCTAATTTTGCCAAAAGTGGTAGTAATTTCCTTTTGTTTCACAATGTACATATTCTTTTAGATTTTATAAGAAAATGAAATTGTCCAGGAACAGACGCAGGATGAGTTGCTCTATCTTTTCCTTTTCAAATGCTCTTCTCCCCTCGGGGCTGGCTTGGCCGTGGCCGGTGCAGCTGGAGCAGTTGGTGAGACCAAGTGCTCCGGGTCCCGCCAGCCCGTTACTCGGCTCCATAATTCATTCCTAGGCATGGTCAGGGGGTGCAGGGGGGGTCCGTGTCCTCAAACTGCCTGTACATTTCTAGATTATCCTGAGGGTGGTGTGAACAGGAGTTGGAAAGCATGGAAAGGAAGTTTACTCAAGAAAGAAGTACTGAAATGGTTATATAAAGCTAGTGCATTCTTCCCAAGGCTTACCACTGTATTGTTCCATAGGAATGAGTATAAAACAAAAATTTAGTTTAAAAATAGTATAATATTGTACCCATAATAATTAAAAACAAAAATTAAGAAAAAGTAGTATAATAACATTACTGAAAATTTAGAAAGCACAGAAAAGATATCACCCATAATTTTGCTATGTGTTTTATGTGGTTGCAGTTAATGTGTATATAATTTTATCTCACTTTCTTCAATTTGCATTATATTGAAACCATCATAATTTTAAAGTGTGTTTTTCTAACAGAGATTTGAAATGTGTCTATCTATCACAATCTGTTTTTTAAATCTTTTTATAGAAATTCCAAAATTTTCAAATCAGCATTTGTTTGTACAATTTCTTCTGTAGCTTACGGCTCCTTTTGCAGTCTGTCGTGGATGCCAACATGAATACTCTCCGGGTCTGGGGAGGAGGGATTTATGAGCAGGATGAATTTTATGAACTTTGTGATGAACTAGGAATAATGGTGAGTAGTTGGTAGCATTTTCTATGCGGCTAAGTTCCTATATCCTCAGTTTGACCTCCCGTGTTCTGAGTGGATGATATTGCTCCTCACCTCTTTTCTCAGAGCCAGGAATGATGCTCTGTTTTTAGCTAAAGCAATAAATGGCATCTTGTCACCCAGGGCCACGGTGGATAGCAACTGCCATAATTATTTCATTATTTTTAAATGATAGACATTCTACATATTCATTATATCTAAGTATCTATCTGCCTACTTTTCCTTGGAATTTTCTTTGTGACATGTTGGTCTGTATAAAAAAGAAGATAACATATTTTAAAAAATTTAACTTGAAGGAGCTCTGACAAAACCTACAGAGAAGAAAAATAATAAAATTAAGTGAAGAAAAGGTGTGCTTAATGTTGTTTTTAAGTACTCGCAGCACGTTTTGCAATGGTGAGGATTAAGCAAGGAAATATACAGTGCAGTTCTAAAATACAGAGTGCGACAGCAGAGTAGGAATTACACTAATGACAACGCTGATGGCAACATTCTACACTAGTCCTTGAGTGCCAGGCCTTGTTCTAGGTGCTCGGCGTATATTGTTTTATGTTATCTTCGTGCCCATCTAATGAGGAGTTGCCATTGTCCTCTATCCCCACTGACAGGTGAGGAAACTGGCACACGGAGAGGCCACATACTGGCCCCAGCTCACACAGGATCAAGACCCCGACCCGGCAGGCTGCCGCGGGCTGTGCTCTTGCTCCTCCCTGGGCAGCGACCTCCGCGGCCTTGTTACTACAATGTGCATGTAGTAATCCTTCTGGCCATGAGAAGTCCATGCCTTTATAAATGAAGTATGATTCCTGACAGCCTGGTGCATCTCTCAGTACCAAGCGCCTGGTGCGACTTCCACCGAATGAGGAGCGAGGAGGGCCGGCGGGGGGGCAGGAAGCTTTACTTTGTTTCCCCTCGATATGCTCACTCTTTCCCTTTGTGAATTCTCCTTTCTTCCCTTTCTTTCCTACCTAACATTTCCACTTCTCAGGTTTCCGTAGAGTTTTGTGTAGTTCCGGGACGTGCTGGGGTCTGGGAGTGCCTTTGCGAGTAGCGGAGCTGAGTTGTCATTCGTGTGAAAGACCATCCCCAGTGCTCAGCATGAGGACTTTCTTTCTGTGAGGTGCTTTCTTGCTTCTGTTTGGTTTGGCAGGTGTGGCAGGACTTTATGTTCGCCTGTGCGCTCTATCCCACTGATCGAGGCTTCATCGGGTCCGTGAGAGCAGAAGTTGCCAACCAGGTATGCTGCTGACATCCCAAGAAAGAAAATGCTGAATCATGATGAACTCCTAAAATACAGTTTAGGAACTAACTTGTGAATGTATCATATGTTAGCAAAATACTATGAAACATTCATTGGAGTAGCTCATTAGTAATCATTAGAAATGATCACTGGACCAGAAGATCATCCCTACTTTCTAGAGTTTTCAAGACTGTGTAGACATATTGAGCAGATTTTATAATGTCCTGAAACATGTCAAAGAAGGGAACAAATTCATTTGCTTGGTAACTTCAGGTAAAGCCATTATGTGAATCATTCCTAACACCCTGATCTCAGTTTCTCGTATCCACCTGTCTGTCAGATTGTTTGCAATGTTGATAGACAGTGTTGATTTCTTCTTGAATGCTGAGTCTGCCACCTGAGTCAGGGTGCTTTACCTCTTGAGCTGCAATCTCTCTCTCTATAAAACTGCTGTGAACTTGCTCCTCTCACGAAGCTGTTTTGAAGGTATATCAGGATCATATATGTCAGCAACACAAAAGAAACACTAACCAATACTAACTGTCCCACTAGCTCCACTAACTTGGCATGTCTTAGAAGTAAATCCATTATCTTTCATCCAATGCACTCTTCCAACGTTTCTCATCTTGGCTGGAAATCTGAGAGTCATCTTTGGTACTTCTTTCTCATCTCCCACATCCAACTGGTTTTAAAGTCCAGCCAATTTTTTGATACCAATGTTACTTGTTATTTGTACTTACCTTCCCATCCTTGTACTTACTACACTAGTTCCAACCCTCATTTTCTCTCCCCTCGGCCCTTGCATTTGTTTTCTAATTGACCTTCCCACGATGAGTGCGTACTCAGGAGAGCTGCCCAAGTCGTCTTCCACAGACACACTTTGCATCACACCACACTCCTCTGCTGGGCCCACACCCCAGTGTGCCAGAAGAAAGAGCCGTGTTTGAGGCTGTCCCGTGCATAACACAACTGGGGCCTTTATGCTGGGCAGGCCCAGGTGAGCCCAGTTCGTGTAGGCCTCACGTGGCATGGTTTTCAGATAGATTCTCTAATTTCCTCTTTTATATTTAGCTATATTGCGTAACTTATATAACATTGATGGGTTTCTCGGGACATGACATTGATAGCTATTTCAGGAGACACCATTTGGATTTCCGTAATCAGTTTTCCTGTAGACTATTCCACGTTTGTCTGTAGCTTCCACATACCTCTGGCACTCACTTGCCTTGTCAAACCTTCTCTAGTTCTCCCTCTGAGTTTCTGATCTCAGTGGAGACTGCATGGCAACCTCGATCCCTCTTCCAGTGGGAGTATTTGCTCTGCCTCATTTGTTTCTTCACGTAGAACTCCAGCTTGCTCTTGCGAACTAAGCCCTGTATTGTGATGTCTCCTGCCTTTTGTATTTCTTGCAATCTTTTTGTAGTGGAATCTTTTGGGTCAATTCAGATAGTGATAAGGTTGATGTCTTTTTCTTTCTTTTTTTTATAAAAAGGGACTATAGGCCGGGCGCGGTGGCTCACGCCTGTAATCCTAGCACTTGGGAGGCCGAGACGGGCGGATCGTTTGAGCTCAGGAGTTCGAGACCAGCCGGAGCAAGAGCGAGACCCTGTCTCTACTAAAAATAGAAAGAAATTATCTGGCCAACTAAAATATATATAGAAAAAATTAGCCGGGCATGGTGGCGCATGCCTGTAGTCCC
>CM052454.1:11915178-11940834 GCA_028533085.1 Varecia variegata | reverse complement strand
TGACGGGCACACTTCTAACCCTGACTCAAGCATTACAAAAGTGATCCAAGTAACCAAAAACATTTGTATCCCCATAATACTTTGAAATGAAAAAAAAGAATTTATGTGCAGAAATGCAATGGTTATAATTTTATGAATAATTATAGGTCTTGATTTTTTTAATATTAAGTATTAATATTTGGGATTGTTTTATATTTTCTTAAATTTCAGATCAGGAGACTGAAATCTCATCCCTCTGTTATCATATGGAGTGGCAATAATGAAAATGAAGCAGCACTGAGCATGGATTGGTTTCATGTCAATGTTACCGACCTGCAAACCTACATCGATGACTATGTGACACTTTATGTGAAAAACATCAGAGAGATGGTCTTGGCAGTAAGTAATGATTTTTAATGCAGTAGAACTTAAGAAAGTGTCTTTAAAATGGGTAAGTTTGAATATTGGTGTAGTGTATTTTACGGCCCGTGTTAGGGCCGTCTTGAACGGTATCGTCTGAACACAGGGCATTGCATTGCCATGCAGCGGCATAGCAAAGGGTCATGGCTTGTAGACTGGAGAACCACCTGCTCTGTGGTGCTCCCCACACATGCACCAGTGCTGTGCTGCAATTGCAGGTTGTCACACACCCCTTGAAGTCCATCTATGGATCCCTACAGGTTTAGACTCTCTAGATTAGATGATTTATTGCTATGCCCCTTTGCAATGCTGTCATGGTAAGTGCTGAAGTAGCATGTTATGCATATCATACATGAATGTGCTGGTATGTGATTGAAGGGGCAAGGGGAGAAGGGGAGCTCACGCCCAGCTCCACCTTAGGGCTCTTCCTCTATGGCAGTTCTCTTGGCACCACTGTTTTTCTGATAGGCACATTAGACAGTGTGCCTATCTAATATAAACTCGCCTTTTTTGTGAGAAGTAACATTTGTTTTTCAGTAGCGCCTTCAAAAGATTTAACTTTTAAAAAATTTTAATGTTTAACATGTAATTCAATAATCTGGTTGTCTTTACAATTTTGTATCTGTAATTAGATGTTTTAAATATCTTGACATATTTGGAAGCAATTTGCAAAGGGATATATTTTTTAAAATAGTACATGGTATTAGCACCTAAACATGCCCAGCTGATGATACTGTTACCATTTATGAGAAGAACTTCATTGAGAATTCATGAAAAACATGGGTTCAAATTTATAGCTTACCTGTTATACTAAATCATGTGTCATGAAGAATTTTTCTATTCACAAAATGTGATGGCATAAGCTTTAATATTTATAGAATGTTTATTTTATAATCTTTTTACTCACTGTATTATGCTTTTCATATCTGATGGATTTAAGAAATGAATTTTAATATCTGAGGATTTTAATTTCATAGCATAGTGTGGTTAAGTGCTCATGAGTCAAAATCCTGGCTGGACCACTTCCTGTCTGTAATCTTGGGCAAGTTACTTAATCTCCATTTTCCCATCCATAAAACTGGGTTAAAAATAGGAACTACCTTTCAGGAGTTGTATGTGGACTAGGTGAGATAATGGGTGGAAGGTACCTGACACAGACCAGCACACAGTGACCATTTAATTCATGCTAGTCCTCATCACCATCCTTGTTGGCTTTAGTCAACACGGTAGGTATTCAGATACTTAACACAGTTTGATCACCAATTTTAACATTATATTCTCGAACTTAAAAAAAAATTAGCTTCTTTGTGCCACTTCTTCTCCATCTCGGAAATGGAAATATGCCTTTCTCACAAGCGATCTGTTTATCTTAAAATGAGCTGTGAGCAATAATTGATGTTTGGAAATTTCTTTGAAGATGGATAGTGTTAAATGCTCTATAATCACTACTGTTGTTATTTCTGTCAAAGCATAAGGCATGTAAGAGAAGCATTATGAATTGATCCGTCTACACACTAACTGTAATGACTGGTTTCTCATTGCACTTTGCGCTTTCTTTTGGTGGCCATTCTCTTGGTTCACCTTATGGTTTCTCTCAGTCTAAATAAGTATTGAAGGTCATGACCTGGAAAAAGGTCATCTGGGAGATTCTTTTTTTTTTTTTTTTTTGAGACAGAGTCTCGCTCTGTTGCCCGGGCTAGAGTGAGTGCCGTGGCATCAGCCTAGCTCACAGCAACCTCACACTCCTGGGCTCAAGCGATCCTCCTGCCTCAGCCTCCCGAGTAGCTGGGACTACAGGCATGCGCCACCATGCCCAGCTAATTTTTTCTATATATATTTTTAGTTGGCCAGATAATTTGTTTCTATTTTTTAGTAGAGACAGGGTCTCGCTCTTGCTCAGGCTGGTCTCGAACTCCTGAGCTCAACTGATCCACCTGCCTTGGCCTCCCAGAGTGCTGGGATTATAGGCATGAGCCACCACGCCCTGCCGAGATTCTTAACTATTAATAAAAAGTAGGCCTCAAGAATAAATGATTCATAAATCTGGAAATTGTAATGCATCCTCCAGGGTAGAAGTTTTTAGGCATAGACTCGTTAGTAATTTACTGACTGATTGGGCTTACCGAATTGTTCAAGACCCTGGAGGAATAGAGGGAAATTGATTAAGCTTGATCAATCAGGACCAATTGATTGGGTTTCTCTTCCCATTTTACTTCAAAGCCATTATAACAGAGTATTTTTTAAAATTTAAGATTACCTATAATCTCACCAGGATTTTTAATGTTTTTAAATTCAACCAACATGTACTGCGTAGCCATTACCCAGAGCAAAGCCTTGCTCCTGAGGCTGTGAAGACACTCCTGTCCTCATGGGGCTACATTCTGCTGGCAGAGCTTGACACTGACAGAGTTACCAGTTCTACAGGGCAGTGAAAGTGGTGCTTTAAAAAATGTAGTTCCAAAGTGTTAGAAACTGTGGAAGAACCATTAATTTTAACTGGAAGAATCTGAGAAGGCTTTCAAATGAAAGGTGACATTCAAACCAAACCTTAAAGGCCGAGTACAGTTTTGCAGCAAAATGTAAATAGGATCGTTATTGCACACCAGAGAGGGAAGAGGTGGGCACTGAAAGTATTGCCTTATTTGGTTAGTAGAAGTCCATGGGTAGTGAACATTTCAGTGGAGTAGAATGTTCCGGAATTGAATGTCAGGGCCTGAGAAATGAGTGGGTGGTAAAGAAATCTGATGGGCTGCAAGGGGTCCAGGGAACTTTATTAGATTGAGGGGCGTCCTGGCCGGGCGCGGTGGCTCACGCCTGTAATCCTAGCACTCTGGGAGGCTGGGACGGGAGGATGGCTGAGCTCAGGAGTTCGAGACCTCATCTGTGCTAAACATAGAAAAATTAGCCTGGCATCAGGGCTTGCGCCTGTAGTCCCAGCTACCCGGGAGGCTGAGGCAGGAGGATCGCTTGAGCCCAGGAGTTGGAGGTTGCTGTGAGCTAGGCTGACGCCACGGCACTCACTCTAGCCCGGGCAGCAGAGTGAGACTCTGTCTCAAAAAACAAACAAACAAAAAAAAAAGGCGGGGGGGCGGGGGGAGTCCTAAGGAACTAAGGAAGCTGAGAGAAAAAGGCAGTGGAGAGAGATTTCTTTTTTTTTTTCTTCAATATTTGTTTTAGTAAAATCGCCTTCCTCTTTTCTTTTAAAAAATTATTATTTTCTCTTACAAACCCCTGTGTCGAGTGCTGACTTTCCACAGCTCACAGCCCGGGCCGCTGGGCCGCTTGAGACCCGACCCGGAAGCAGTTGGCCGCGGCGGGGTCAGCGCCGGTTCCGGGTCCTGCGCGGCAGGGGGGCGGGCGGGGCCGGGATTTTCTTCTAAAAAGTGGAAGGTAATTCATTGGCTATAACAGCAAAGTGGAACAGAGGGGTGACCAGAAGACAGAGAGGCCGGCAAAGGAAAGGAGTAAGGATGTATTTTCCATGACAGAAGAGAAAGAAGGAAAAAGAATTGAGTGGCTAGGTAAGAAAAAGTGAAACTAATGGGGAAAAGTCGAGAAAATTATTCTCTGCAAGTCTGTCCTGTTTCGCAGAGAAGCCTCCCGGCCTTCTTACCCTGTTTGACCTTCCCAAAGAGCCCGGTACGTTTCCTTAAAAACATTCGTCGCACTTACAAGGACTCGTCCCGCGCCTGGTTTCCCCGCTCGACTGCAAGCCGCCCCCTCGAGAGGAGAGGCCGGTGTCTGTTCCCGGCCGAGCTCGGGGACACACACGGGGGCACGTGCCTGGCTTGCAGTCTCCTCTCAGGTCGGATGAGGGAGTGCTGGGTGAGGTCGCGGATCCCCCGACCGCCGCTCTCTGCAGTGCTGAAGACGCCCGCACACGGTGAACGTCTGACACATCCTCGCTAAGTGATGAAGCTTCTCGGTGAAATAGGAAGCGAGCTCATCTATCCAGATGACGAAAATGACATCATTTCGAGTTCTGCCGGTGTGCGAGGCACTGCATTGGCTACTTCCGTGCCAGCGGCTGCGACAAGTAAACCCCACTGTTTCTGCGGTTTGCGTGACAGACGTTCACTGCGTGCTGATGCTACACGGCAGCTCTCCTTGCAGAGCCGCGGGCTCCTTCCACGGTCCGGCCACGGCTGCCCTGGGCCCTCACCCCGCCATGGGGAAAGGACCAGACGAGGCACGTGGCCCCACACAGGGCTGGGAAGCCACTTCCTGGGACTGCTCTGTATTACGGAAATGGGAACGTGGATTTTGGTGGACACTGCGCCATCTCCTCCACCTATGAGTTATTACTGGTTACAATACCACTGTGAAGAAGTGCTTGTTATTCTCCTCGTTTTACAGATAAGACTACTAAGGCTTATACCTAAATACTAAGCTTCTGATTTGGGATTTAACTCAGGAGCTTCTGTTCCTACCCACTAGATCTGTGGTTCTCCCATGGAGGTGATTTTGTCCCCAGTGAACATTTGGTAATGTCTGCAGGCATCTTCCAGGTGAGGGGACAGCTGGCATCTAGCGGTCTCTGGGCCCAGGGATGCTGCCAGATGTCCTACACTGCGTTAGACAACCACCACCACCAAATACATACCCAGCCCCAGATGGCCATAGGGCCAGAAACTCTGGTTTCGACTGTCCACTCCCATGATGGATGGGAGTGGAGGCAAAACAGGACTGGGACGATCAGGAACAGCAGCTGCGAGGGGTGAGCTAAGTGTTAATTAGGAGGTAAGATACCGTGAAGAGCAGAAAGGTGCTGGTGATTGTTGAACAGGGAGGAGGTAAATGATCCTGTTAATTTTCGCTCAGCTTCTTGCCATTTCTAGGCCTTGTTAGTACTTTTAAAGAAGTAAATGATATGTGCTTTACTGTATGAAAATATTATCCTCTAAATCATTTTATTTCTGAATCCAGAGCGATAAGAGCCGTCCTTTTATTCCGTCCAGTCCTACAAATGGGGCTGAAACCGTTGCAGAAGGCTGGGTCTCTAAAAACCCTCTTAGCAATTATTTCGGAGATGTACATTTTTATGACTATATCAGTGATTGCTGGAATTGGAAAGTTTTCCCAAAAGCTCGATTTGCATCTGAATATGGATACCAGTCCTGGCCTTCCTTCAGCACGTTAGAAAAGGTAAGACACTGTTTGCTTCTCCAGTGGTTCAGAATGGTTGACTGCGGGCATATGTTACTTCTGAGCAGTGGTTCAGAAAGTCCAGTGAAATCCACTTATTTAAATGAAAATTTGAGAAGAAGGTGAAAGGAAAGAACTTTCTTTTCCTTTAAACTTTGGGGGGCTAAGTTCTTGTAATCATTATTTTGGAGATTGTAACTTTTCTATATTGCTTTTAATTACGTTTCATCAGAAGCATTTACAGATGAAATGGGAGCCAGTGGTCGCCTAGGCCTGGCCTATTATCACACATGAAAATAACTCTTACTTGCTGGTTTTTGTATGTCCTGCAACTGTTTTGCCATCTGCCGGTATTCCGAGCTGGGTATTTCACCACAGTAAGGGAGATAAATAAACCTTTGTCTAATGTGACAATGTCTTTCCTTCTCTTTCCTCTTCCCTTTCCTCCATCTACTTCTCCTCCTCCTCCTCCTACTTTTTCTTGATGTTGGTGCATTTGATTTTCTGTGTGGATTTTCACTCTCTTTGTTCCTAAAGATTCAGTTTCAGCATTGTGTGTATTCTTTTTAAAATAGATTTGTTGAGATATAATTCATTTGCCATGCAATGCACCCATTTAATGTGTACAATTCAGTCGTCTTCAGTATGTTCCAAGTTGTGCAAACATCACCACAGTCTAATTTTAGAAGATTTTTATCACTCAAGAGAGACCCTGCACTCACAAGCAGCCACTCCCTGCCCACCCCTCCCTCCTGCTCCAGCCCTGGGCACTCCTAAGCTACTTTTAGTGTCTGTAGATTTGCCTATTCTGCACATTTCCATGATTGGAATAATACAATATGTGGCCTTTCCAGATTGGCTTCTCTGACTTAGCATGTCTTCAAAGTTCAGCCATGTTGTACCATGTATTTTTATTATTCCTTTTTATTGCTGAGAGATACTCTGTTGCATGGCCGTTTTGTTTATCCATTTATCAGTTGATGGACATTGTGTTATTTCTGCTTTTTGACTATTATGAATAATGCTGCTGTGAACGTTTGTGTAAATGCTTTTGTGTGCACATGTGCTCTCAGTTTCACTGTATGTATACCTAGGAGTGGAATTGCTGGTCGTATGGTAACTCTGTGTTTAACATTCTGAGGAACTGTCAAATTGTTTTCTGTAGTGACTGCATGACTTTGTATGAGGGTTCCAATTTCTCTACCATCCATGACAGCACCTGTTATTTTCCATTTTTTTTATTTCCCTGGAAATTTACATATCCTTGATGGCAAATTATGTTGAGCATCTTTTCATGTACTTATTGACCATTTGTATAACTTCTTTGTGAAATGTCTATTCAAATCCTTTGTCTATTTTTAAATTGAGTTATTGGTCTTTTTATTATTGAGACATAAGATTTTTTAAATATGTTCTGTATATAAGATTTTATCAGAGATATATGTTTTGCAAATATTTTCTCCCAATCTGTGAGTTGTCATTTTACTGACTTAATGGTATCATCTATAACACAAAATTTTTTTTTCTTTTTTTTTTTTTTTTGAGACAGAGTCTCCCTCTGTTGCCCGGGCTAGAGTGAGTGCCGTGTCATCAGCCTAGCTCACAGCAACCTCAAACTCCCGGGCTTAAGCAATCCTCCTGCCTCAGCCTCCCGAGTAGCTGGGACTACAGGCATGCGCCACCATGCCCGGCTAATTTTTTCTATATATATTTTTAGTTGGCCAGATAATTTCTTTCTATTTTTAGTAGAGACGGGGTCTTGCTCTTTCTCAGGCTGGTCTCGAACTCCTGACCTCTAGCGATCCACCTGCCTCGGCCTCCCAGAGTGCTAGGATTACAGGCGTGAGCCACCGCGCCCGGCCAACACAAAAAATTTTTAATTTTGATGAAGTCCTACTTAGAAAAAATCTCTTATTTCTTTTGTTTTTGGTGTCGTATCTAAGAAATCATTGCCTAACCCCAAATGACAAAGGCTTACTCCTATGTTGACTTCTAAGAATTTTATAGGTTCAGCTGTTGTGTTTAGGTTTATGAATCACTTTAGTTGTTTTTTATGTATATTGTGAGATAAGAGTCCAGGTTCATTTTTTTTTTTTTTTTTTTGAGACAGAGTCTCACTCTGTTGCCCAGGCTAGAGTGCCGTGGCGTCAGCCTAGCTCACAGCAACCTCAAACTCCAGGGCTCGAGCTATCCTCCTGCCTCAGCCTCCCGAGTAGCTGGGATTATAGGCATGTGCCACCATGCCCGGCTAATTTTTTCTATATATATATTTTTAGCTGTCCATATAATTTCTTTCTATTTTTAGTAGAGACGGGGTCTCGCTCTTGCTCAGGCTGGTCTCGAACTCCTGAGCTCAAACGATCCGCCCACCTCGGCCTTCCAAAATGCTAGGATTACAGGTGTGAGCCACCGTGCCCGGCCTGAACTAATTTATTAGCTCTAATAGCATTGGGGGGGATTCTTCAGGGTTTTCTATATATAAGATCATGTCATCTGCAGATAGAGACAGGTTTACTTTCTCCTTTCCAATCTGAATGTCTTTTATTTCATTTTCTTGCTTAATTTGCCCTGGCTAGACCCTCCAGTACGATGTAGAAAAGAAGTGGTGAGAAAAGACCAAGATCCTTGACTTGTTCTTTTTCTCAGGGAGAAACTCAAGTCTTTTACTATCTGATGTGAACTGTAGGTTTTGTAACTATAGTATGATGTTAACTATAGGTTTTTTGTGGGTGCCCTTTTTAAGGTCGAGGAAATACCCTTTTGTTTCTAGTTTGTTGAGTGCTTATATCATGAAAGAATGTTGGATTTTGTCAAATGCTTTTTCTTCCTCTACTGAAATGATTATGTGGGTTTGCTCCTCCCCATCACTTGTGTAAAGTAACCACAAAAATATTTTAAGACAATTTCAAAATCTTCCTCAATTTTACCACCTTAGCACAACTATATTTGCTTCTACACTTGGAAGTTATATTGCACTTTTACCTTTAGTAAATAATATCATAACCTTAGTTCTGCCCTTTGTTTTTTAAACTTTAAAAATTTTTTTGTTTTTAATTAGTAAATAAAATTGCTTATATTTATTGTGTACAACATGCTGTTTTGAAACATATATGCATTGTGGAATGCCCATACCACTTGTCTGTTTTATTGCTCCAAAATTATGGGGCTAATCTTTTAGATACTCCGTTTTGTCAAAATGAAGGAAGATGAAGTTCAGTGTCCTGACCCAGGTAGGAACAGGGGTTGAGAATGGGGAGGAAGCAAGAATATTTATTGAGCCTCTGCTCTAGACTAGGTACCTGTTTTTTTTTAAAACAATAATCCACCCCTCCACTTTGACTGAGGCTCAGGAGGACCCTGGAGCCCTGCAGGGTGGGAGCTCTGTCCTCCGCCCCAGGTAGTGGGTGGCATGTCTGGATTCACACTTACTGTCTGACTCCAAAGCTGATAGATTTTCTTTTCACTCTACTTTAGAAAGGTCAGTGTTAGAAATTGTTCAACCTTTTCTACAAACATTTCTATTCGCCTCCTTTAAATAATGGAATTACCATGCTTTTGTGAAATGCCAGCTGATGTTCAGGGATACAAAAACTGTATTTTAAAATAGGAAAAGGGGAAGGAAGGTAAGTGCTGCTCATTATGAACGTCTGTTATCTCTTGATTTAATCACCTCTTTTCAAGCTACACTTCTTAGCTGGGAATTTGAATAGGTAATTGGGAAAATAAAAGAAACCAAAAGAATGACTTTACATAAAACTTTGGCTCTTTTATTTAGAAGTTTTTTCATGTATTTGACACATCTATTAAAATGTCTCAGCCAAGCGCAGTGGCTCACGCCTGTAATCCTAGCACTCTGGGAGGCCGAGGCGGGCGGATCGTTTGAGCTCAGGAGTTCGAGACCAGCCTGAGCAAGAGCGAGACCCCGTCTCTACTAAAAATAGAAAGAAATTAGCTGGACATCTAAAAATATATATAGAAAAAAAAATGAGCTGGGCATGGTGGCGCATGCCTGTAGTCCCAGCTACTCGGGAGGCTGAGGCAGGAGGATCACTTGAGCCCAGGAGTTTGAGGTTGCTGTGAGCTAGGCTGACGCCACGGCACTCACTCTAGCCCGGGCAATAAAGTGAGACTCTGTCTCAAAAAGAAAAGTCTCTCTTTAATTTGTGATACATTACTTTTTTATAAAATAATAATATTGCACAGTGACTAAAAATTTGGGCTTTGGAATAAACAGAACTGGGTTGAATATGAGAACTGCCACACACTAGCTGTATCATCTTGGACAAATTATTTAATCTCTTGAATTTCTGTTTCATCATCTGTAAATTGGGATTAATAGTAAATACCGCATGGGGATGTTCGTATGTGCATGTGCTCGTGTGTGGAGATTAATTAATTAATCCACTGAAGCACTTAGCTCAGCTCCTGACACATAGTGAGAGCCCATTAATGTAACCCATTCTAGCCACATGATTTGCATGAAAGTTGTGTTTTCTTCACATGCTTCTAGGTTTAGTGAACTGAGGGCCAGAGCTAGACTGCACTAAGTAACTTGGGACATTGGGCAAGTTGCTTAACCTCTCTGTGCCTGGTTTTCACTTCTCTGAAATGGGGAGATAATAGTACCTACCCACAGAGTTGTAATGAATTAATATTCTTAAAGCAATTAGAGCTTTGCCTAGCCCTTTCCAATTCTTTCTGGTAACGCTGTTATAGCTGAAATTTAACAGATTTCCAAACCATAGTTATAAGAAGGTGGAAAGCTTCCCATATAACTAAAGATCAGGTTTGCTGATAATGGGATAGATTCACATCATTACCAATCAGAGGGCTGAGAGGCCCAAAGCTGTTTCAGACTTTAAAAAGGAAGAAGCACACTTAATGTGGAAGCTAAAAAAGTTGAGCTCATATAAATAGGGAGTAGAACAGGGTTGCTAGAGGGTGGGAAGGGTGAAGGCGCGGTAGGGAAGGGTTGGGTAACAGATGAAAATTACAGCTAGACAGGAGGAAGCAGTGTTAGTGTTCTATAGCGCCGTGGGCGACTATGGTCAATGATAACTTACTGTATATTTTCAAATGGCCAGAAGAGAAGATTTTGAATGATCCCAACACAAAGAAATGGCAAATGTGTGAGGTGATGGCTGTGCTAAGTAGGCCTGATTTGATCTTTACACATTGTACACAAGCATCCAAGTGTCACACTGTACCCCGTAAATATGTACAATTATTGTGTCAATTAGAAGTAATAAAAGTAAATAAATAAAAAGGAGGAAAAATAGAAAGAAGACTATTAGTAAAGATGTGTGTATCCAAAACGTGTACCAGATGATTATAAATGTGAAGAGTAGTGTTCTTTAAATGGTGGCAATTTGGGAAAATAGATATAACGTGGAAAAACTTCCAAATTAAATGTGGCTAATGTATATTTCTTACATTTTGGTGTGAATCAATTCCCAAAGCGTTACTTTTTCCTTTTAAGACGATTGGCCTGTGTGTTTCCTGATTACTGGGAATGAGTCATACTTTATGAACAGGGATTAAGCTTTTTAATTTTCAGATTTTTGGGGTGGGAGTGCAGAGTAGGTGTTTTCAAAGTCTCTGTGTAATTTGGATCAAAACTCCAGATATTCTGAGACTAGCCAGCAGTTGTCTTATACCTTTCTCATATGCTAACACTGTATTAAATTATAGGCCTAGAAGCCTGAATTGTTGCTTTTTTTTTTTATAAAAGGTACACTCCAACATGTGTGAGTTTTTTACTCTTTTACTTCGAGCTGATGATAAAAAAAAGATCTTATAAATTAAAATAAAAGGGATTAAATAAAGATCCTATAAATTGTTCTTGGCTCTAAAAAAAAAGATTGGTTCTTAGGGGAGAGGAGTATCATTATTTGGTTTGTGTCTTCAGCTATATAAAAATTAAACATACATTTATCAGGCATGTTCAGTAGTCACTGAGAAACAAATGAGCAGTATGAACAAGCTCTGAAGCATTGGCTGTTGTAATAGTGGTGTTTTGTTCCTATTTAAGAATTATGACAGTTTTAAAAGAATGTTGATTATATTATTCAGTTTTGACAAACTAATAACAGGTAAAATGACATTTACCTAAATAGATAAAATGATATTTTAAAATACACATAATGAGTGTTTCAAAAGCTAGGAGTACGTTTTGATAAGGCAAGGCTTTTTAGAGAAACACCAAAATGTAACTTTCTTGGTTTGAATAAGGAAGGATATAGGTGCCGAATCCTGGTTTTCTGTTTTAACTTGGCACAAGTTGTCAATAACAAGCATGATGCCACAACATTTATGAAATTAGGGCCACAGAACAAGCCTTGAGCTCTTTTCCAGTATGTACTTTCCAGGTTCATCAGGAACTTACAGAAAAGTAGTTTTACTGCCAACTTTCAAATTTATGACGCTTGTTCTTTATTCAAAAGGTCTCATCTAAAGAGGACTGGTCTTTCAATAGCAAATTTTCACTCCACCGCCAACATCATGCAGATGGTAACGATCAGATGCTCCATCAGGCCAGACTTCACTTCAAACTCCCCCAGAGCACAGACCCCGTGCGCACATTTAAAGACACCATCTACCTTACGCAGGTAAGTTGCTTTCGTTCCAGAGCTGAGCAGCTCCCTGCAGTTAACATAAGAGATCATGCAGGTTTCGCAGGCCTTGCTTGGGGAAAAATGTTCAAGGTTTCATTCTACTGCTTAAGGAATTTCTTTTCTTTGAACTACATATATGATGACATGTAAGACTTAAAGTAGTTAGTTTTTGGCATTTGCTTCTCTTACAAGAACAGCTCAGAAAGTTCTAAAATAAATTGTACATTCAAATCTTCCTACTTCAAGATTACTATAAAGGTTCAGTAATTTACACAGTGGCATTCCCCTAGGATGGAACACGAGACGGTCCAGAAACAAGACGCACGCGTAAAATGCTTGCCTGATTCATGGCCACAGTGCCACCACAGTTCAGTGTGAAAAAGACAGTTTTATCAATAGACAGTGCTGTAAAAGCAGATACCTTTCTGGGAAAATAAATGAACCTTGACTCCATATATAAATATTAATTTGATCAATGGTGAAAGACTCAAATGTGAAAGGTAGTACAATAAAGCTTCAAGGAGACGACATAGCAGAGTATCTTGATGATCTTGGGATAGGCAAAGGTTCTTAAACAGAACATAAAAAGAACGAACTATAAAAGAAAATGTAAATATTAATTATACTTTATTAAAATTATGGACTTTCAAATAACTGAAACACCACTAAGAGAGAGAAAAGGCAAGCCACAGATCGGGGGCCAGTAGCTGTAATTCATATATCAGATAAAAGATTTATGTTCAGAATAAAGAACTTCTATAAAGCAATAAGAAAAATATAGGCAACCTGTTAAGAAATGGACAGAAATCTTGAACAGGCACTTCACCAAAGAAGATTTCCAAAGGGTCAATAAATAGATGAAAATGTGCTCAATCTCATTTCTAGGGACCTGCAAATTAAAGCCATACCAGGACATCCCTGCACACCCAGCAGAATGGCTAAAATTAAAAAGATGGATGATGCCAACTGTTGTCAGTTGTATTGTGAGACAGCTGGAAATTTTAGACATTTGTAGTAGGAGTGTAAATTTGTTTAACATTTTGGAAAATTTTATGGCAGTTTCTAAGCTGAATACTTGCTTCCCTTTTGAATCAGCGTTTCTACTCCTAGCTATGTACCTAAGAAAAATGAGTGCACATGTCCTACCAGCAAACATTTAAAATAACGTTCACGGTAGCATGATTCATAATAGCCCCAAATGAGAAACAGCCTAAATGTCCTTTAACAGGAGAATTTGTAAACAAATTGAGGTATGGTCATACAATGGAATACTCCACAGCAACAAAAAAGAATAAACTACTGATATCAGTATCAACTCGGACGAGTCTCACAGACACTATATTCAGTAACAAAAGAAACCAGACATAAAAGGGCACGTACTGTATCGATTCCTTTTCTACTGGAATTTATATTGAAATTTGCACGGGTTGCAGCATGCACCTTACAAGATGTGTTTTAAAAATAGTTGTATTGAGATATGATTGATGTACCAGAAAATTCACTCATTTTAAATATACAATTAAGTGATTTTTAGTGTATTTATAGAGTTGTGCAACCATCATAATGGGCCAATTTCAGGATATTTCTGTCACCCTGGAAAGATCCCTCGTGCCCATCTGCAGTCACTCCCCTTTCTGCCTCCAGCCCCAGGAAAACATAAGTCTATTTTCCATCTCTATAGATTCACACACTACATAGTCTTCTTTTGCATCTGGCTTCTTTTTTCTTTTTTCTTTTTTTTTGTAGGGACAGGGTCTTGCTATGCTGCCCAGACTGGTCTTGAACTGCTGGGCTCAAGTGATCCTCCCACCTCAGCCTTGGAAGGTGCTGGGATTACAGGCGTGAACTACCACGACCAACCCGCATCTGGCTGCTTGTACCTAGCGTAAGATTCTTGAAGCCCATCCATGTCATAGCATGTATCTGTACTTCATTCCTTTTTCTTGCCAAAAAGCATTCTGTTGTATGGGTGTACACATTTTGTTTACCTGTTCATCAGTTGGACATTTAGATTGTTTCTACGCTTTCCATTTTTTTTTTGACTGTTGTGAATAATGTTGTTATGAATACTCAGGAATCTTTGTATGAACATATATTTTCTTTTTCAGGAGTAGAAATATACAAATGGAATTGCTGAGTTACACAGCAAATTTATGTTCATCTTTTTAAGACACTGCCAAACTGAATTTTAGATAATACTTTCATCTTAATGTTTCCATTTTACTCTTTTGGGCTTATTTTATTTCGTAAACCTGTGACTACACACACACTCAAAACTATATTAAAGCCACTGCTTATTTACCTGATATTTTTGTCGTACTTGTTTCAAGTTCTTAAAGAGAAGGTAGAAACCTAATCCCGATCGTATGAGTTGATCTGAAATAGATCAAGAGTTTTTGTTTAAACATGATCTCACTTAAGTTTTCCTATCTTAGCATCTAAAAATGTAACAATTTTTATCCAAACTCGTGCTCGCTTTCATCAGTTTCCTTTGTATGAAAACACAAACCCCTGAATAGAAGCTGAAGCAGACAACTGTAAGCTGAAAGGATAATCTTTTTTAGAAGGTGAGGAAATGACTGAGAATTTTAATGTTTCAACCATAATCTTACAAGTTAGGAAAGTTTTGCCAGTGTGATGTGTAACTCATGAACTTAGCAGAACATGAGGTTAAAGGTAATGTTGATATGTGTCCCTTTAAGCTGTGGTCCCCAGCCCCTGGCTGCAGACCGATACCCATCCACAGCCTGTTGGGAAGCAGCCGCAGCAGGACGTCAGTCGCTGTGAGCCAGCGGAGCTTCACCTGTGTTTACAGCCGCTCCCCGTCACTCGTACCGCCGCCTCCCGTCAGGTCAGCGGTGGCATCTCGTGGGAGCGAGAACCCTGCTGCAGACTGTGCACGGAGGGATCCAGGTTGCGGCTCCTTATGAGAATCCAGCACCTGATGGTCTGAGTGGAGCTGAGAGGGTGATGCTAGCGCTGGGGAGCGGCTGCAAACACAGATGATCATCAGCAGAGAGGTCTGACTGCACAGTAATGCAACGTGCTTGAATCATCTCGAAACCACCCCCCATCCCCTGTCTGTGGAAAAATTGTCTTCCATGAAACCAGTTCCTGGTGCCAAAAAGGTTGGGGACACTGTCTTAAAGTATTGCAGCTCATCTTTTAATATTTTCATATTCAATATTCTATTAGAGTGTTTTGATACATGAAATACGCTGATCCTTGTTCATGTGCGTGTGTGTTTGTGTGTGCGAGCCTTTGCAGCTACTGTTTTTCACGCTGGCCCTCCTCCTTCCAGGTGTTCATTTTATTACTTTATTCTTTTCCTCAAAATCACATTCAAAGACCTGACAGAAATAATTGTTCTTTCCCGAACTCATCAGCATTCGAGGTCCACAGCTAGGAGCTGGGCACACAAGTGGGGTTAGTTGCTGCCCGTTTTTGTGGGTGCCGTGTGTTGCCCGACAACTTTGCACTGGCGGCCTGTCAGTCTTTGGCCCAGAACTGGACGTGTCCTTGTGCGGCTTGTAATTTTCTACCTTGGCGCTTTCTAGCATACTAGATGGCATCTGTGATAAAAGAAATCAGCATTACGATTGCTTTATTTTGTTTTTAGTGTCAGATTTTCTTAACTGAAGTACAGACAGGAAATGTTAGGGTGAAAAAGGGTTTTTTTTCCCTTATTGCTTTGATATTAGAACAATCATCCGTGTGTTAGAAGAAAATCCTTCTGTGGTCCATTTTCTCTGTTCCCACGCCCACCCCCTGTTCTTTTTCTTGTCGTCTGTCGTGTAGTTCTGAAGAGCAGGGTGCTCGCCCGTGGGCCACTCTTGAGGCACTGGATTAATGAAGCATCTTTTGCAGCTGTCGGAAAGGTCTTGGCTGACAAAGCTGCGGATAGGTTTCTTGTGTTTAGATCCTTCCCTGTCTTCTCTTCATCGCCACAAAGGCGTCCTGCCAGGCTCTGGCCTCTTTGACCCTCCTTACATTCCCGTGTAATCTTCCTGCACCTTCCCTTCTCCCCCTATCCCGTTCTGTCTTATTCCAAATAGCCCACACACTAGGCACGCTCCCCTAAGCTGTGCCACACAGGTTTCACTCCCTAGTTTAAGGACTGTCACATCTAAACTAAACTAATCACTTTAGGTGACTTGCCCACCAGCCTGGCCTCCTAATGGCCACTTAGAGTGGAAGCCAGGCTAGTGACATTCACTGCCAGCGCCGTAGTTTACAGCCCTCTCTAGTGCTTTTGTTTATTCTTCACGTATTCATTGAGCATCTAATGATTGCTTGGGGATATCCTTGAGAAACATACTGTTTAGGGGCCCATTTTATCTCCCCATGCTGAAAGCAACTTGAAAAAACTCAGGAAAAGGGGTAGGCTGTGCTGTAGGCCCGGTGTTGTGATACCTGCTGCCCCCGACTGACTAGTTATTTGCGTGGTAAGCAGCGTGAGACATGAGGAAGATTTGAGCCATACTGAGCTTTTAAGATAGGGGCAGGGCAGGCACAAGAGGAGAATGAAGGAGTGATTGCTAATATCATAGGTTAGATATTAGAAGCCTGTATAGACGTCATGCGTATGATGTCAGGCAGACAGTCAACATTCCTTGGGTGTCTGCTAAATGCCTGGCCCTGGCCATGCAGTGCTTTGTGTACCTTCTCATGTAATTCTCCAATGTCCCCAGACATCCTTATGGCCATTTCCATTTTATACGTGAGGATACAGAGGCTCAGAAAGGTTAACTATTTTGCCCAAGGACTCAGGGCAATGAATGGAGCAGGGTTTCTGCTTATTAAACTATAGTATTCTATCATCTCACAGTTAAGATAAGAGAAGTTCTGTAACTACTGAGGTGTTTGGTTGAATTATAACATTAATTTTCAGCAATTAAGTAAAGCAAACATCAGAAATTTGGCACATTAAATAAAGGCCTTATTGGAACACTGGAGAAAACCAGTGAAACCAAAAGTTATTTCTTTGAAAAGATCAATAAAATTGACAAAACTTTAGCTAAACCGGCCAAGAAAAAAAAGAGGGAAGACTGAAATTACTAAAACAGAAATGAAAGAAGTAATATTGCTACTCACCTTACAGAAATAAATATGGCAGTAAGGGAGTACTATAAACAATTGTATGGCAACAAATCAGATAACCTAGATGAAATGGATGAATTCCTAGAGAGACAGCCTGTGAAAACTGACTCAAGAAAAAAATAGAAAATCGGAATAGACCTATAGTTAGTAATCAAAAAACTTGCCCTACAAAGAAAAGTCCAGGAACAGACTTCACTAGTGAATTCTAAAAATGTTTAAATAACTAATACAAATTCTTCATTAACTCTTCAAAAAAATAGAAGAGGAGGAAATAATTCCTAACTTATTCTGTGAAGCAAATGTTACTTTGATACCAAAAGCAAAGATATTTCAAGAAAAGCAATCCATAGACAAATATCCTTTATGAATATAGATGGAAAAAATCTTCAATAAAATACTAGCATTCCAAAGCCAGCAGCATATAAAATGGATTATACACCATAACCAACTGGGATTTATCCCAGGAATGCAAGATTGGTTCAACATATGAAAGCCAATCAATGTCATACACCATATTAGTGGGATAAAGGAAAAATAACCACACGATCATCTAAATAGACGAAGAAAAAGCATTTGACAAAATCCAACATCCTTTCATAATAATTAAAAAAAAAAACTCAACAAACTAAAAATAGAAGGGATATTCCTCAGCCTGATAAAGGGAATTTTTGAAAAAATCACAGGTAACATCATATGTTTAATAGGAAAAGACAGAAAGCTTTCCCCTGAAGATCAGGAACAAGACAAAGATGCCCTCTCTTGCCATGTCTACTCAATACTGCATTGGAGGTCCTAGCCAGGGTAATTAGGCAAGAAAATGAAATAAAAGATTGGAAAGGAAGAAGTAAAACTCTCTCTGCCAATGACATGATCTTATATATAGAAAACCCTCAGGAATCCACAAAAAAACTTAGAGCTAATAAGTGAATTCTGGAAGGTTGCAGGATATAAGATCAATATAAAAATATCAGTTGTATTTTTCTGCACTAGCAATGAACAATCTGAAAATGAAATTAAGTAAATAATACCACTTACAATAGTATCAAAAAGAATCAAATAGGAATATATTTAACCAAAGAGGTGTAAGACTTTTTCACACTGAAAACTATGAAACATTGTTGAAGGGAATTAAAAAATTTAAAGACATTTTGTGTTCATGGATTGGAAGACTTAAAGATAGCAGTACTCCCCAAATTGATCTACAGATTTAATGTAATTATATCAAAATTCCTACTGCCTTTTTTTGCAGAAATGGGCAAGCTGATTTTAAAATTCATATGGAAATACAAGACACTCAGAATAGTCAAAGTAATCTTGGCAAAGGAGAATAAAGTTGGAGAACTCATACTTCCAATTTCAAAACTTACTACAAAGCTACAATAATCAAGACAGTGTGGTCCTGACAAAAGGCTAGACATATAGATTGATTCAGTAGAATTGAGAGTCTAGAAATAAACACATGCATTTATGATCAATTGCTTTCTTTTTCTTTTCTTTTTAAACAAATTTTAAGTATTTATTTTCTTTTAATTGACAAATGAAAATTGTATATTTATGATTACAATATGATATTTTGACATATATACATTATGGAATGGCTAAATTAAGCCATTTAACACATGCATTACCTCACATAGTTTTTTTTTTTTTTTTTTTTGTAGTGAGAACAGTTAAATCTACTCTTAGCAAATTTCAAGTATACAATACACTGTTTTAATTATAGTCACCATTTTGTACAATAGATACCTTGTTTCTCCTGTCTAACTGCAATTTCGTATCTTTTCACCAGTATCTCTCCAATTCTCCCCGCCCCGAGCTGTCCCAGCCTCTGGTAACCACTATTCTACTCGTTGCTTCTATGAGTTTGACTTTTGTAGATTGTACATATAAGTGAGATCATGTAGTAGTTTTCTTTCTGTACCTGGCTTATTTCACTTAACATAATGTCCTCCCGGTTCAGCCACGTTGTTGCAAGTGACAGGATTTCCTTCAGTTTTAAGGCTGAATAGTGTTCCATTATGAATATATACCATATTTTCTTTATCTGTTCATCTGTTGATGGACACTTAGGTTGATTCCACATCTTGGCAATTGTGAGTAATGCTACAATGTACATGAGAGTGCAGATACCTCTTCAACATACTGATTTCATTTCCTTTGGATGTATACCCAGTACTGGGATTGCTGGATCATATAGTGGTTCTACTTCTAATTTTTTGAGGAGCCTCTATACTGTTAAACTTTTATAATGGCTGAATTAATTTCCCTTCCCAGTAGTTAAGACAATAAAATGGGGGGAAATAATAGTGTTTTCAACAAATGGTGCTGGAATAACTGGATATACACATGCAAGATTATAAATTGGGACCACTACCTCATACCATAGACAAAAGTTAATTCAAAATGGATCAAAGATCTAAATGTAAGAGCTAAAACTATACAACTCTTAGATACAAAACATAGGTGTAAATCTTATGACTTTTGATTGGGCAACAGTTTCTTAAATTTGACACCTAAAGAACAAGCAACCAAAGAAAAATAGATAAATTGTACTTCATCATATAAAAACTTCGTATGGTAAAGGACACTATCAGAGCGAAAAGATAATTGACAGAATGGGAGAACAAAATTTACAAATCATATATCTGATAGGAATCTAGTATCTAGAATAAATAAAGAGCTCTTGGAACTCAATAATGAAAAAGACAAACAACTCAAACAATTGGTAAAGACTTTAAATAGACATTTCTTTAAAGAAAATGGCCAATAAACACATGACAATATGCTCAACGTCATTAGTCATTAGGGAAATGCAAGTCAAAACCACAGCGAGATACCACCACTAGGATATCTACAATTTTTTTTTAAAGAAAAATAACAAGTATTGGCAAGAATGAGGAGAAGTTGGAACCCTGATATGTTCTGATGGGAATACAAAATGGTCCAGCAGCTGTGGAAAACAGTTTGTCATTTCCTCAAAAAGTTAGACTTAGAGTTACCATATGATCCAACAATTCTATTCTTACATATATATACTCAAGAAAATTGAAAACCTGTTCACACAAAAACTTGTGCACAGATGTTCATAGCATTTTCCATAGTAGCCAAAAGGTGGGAACAACCAAAATGTTTATCACCTGACAAATGAATAAACAAAATGTAGCATACCCAGATAATGAAATATTATTCAGACATAAAGAGGAATGAGGTACTAATATATGCTTGGAGGAACCTTTGACTTTTGTAGATTCTACATTTAAGTGAGATCAAAAGTCATAAGATCTATATCTATGTTTTATATCTAAGAGTTTTGTAGTTTTAGCTCTTATATTTAGATCTTTGATCCATTTTGAATTAATTTCTGTCTATGGTATGAGGTAGTGGTCCCAATTTATTCTTTTGCATGTGGATATCCAGTTATTCCAGCACCATTTGTTGAAAACAAATCACCTTGAAAAATGTGAAGGAAGCCAGTCACAAAAACCACATATTGTGTCATTCCATTTATATGAAATGTCCTGAACAGGCAAATCCATAGCAACAGGAAGTGGATTCGTGGTTTCCAGAAACTGGGGAGAGGGGAGAATGGGGAGTGACGGCTAATTAGTATGGTGTTTCTTTTGGGGGTGATGGAAATATTGTGGAGTTAGATAGTGAAGAAGGTTGCACAACCCTGTGACTATACTACAAACCAATGAATTATAACCTCTAAAAGGGTGAATTGTATGGTAAGTGAATTATATCCCCATTTCAAAAATGGCTTCATTGGGAGATTCTTATTGTCAGGATAATTTACATAAATAAAATATATAGATATTGGGGGAACTTAGTCACATGGCTACTCCTACTTTCAAGGGTGAGGGGTGTGTTTCTGGAAAACGTAGCTCAGCTAGAACTCCATCACCCTGGAGACGGGGACGTGGGTTCTGGAAGACAGCCAGCAACCGCCAGGGGCAAAGCTGGAACGGGGACATAGGTCTTGGTGTCCTGGTCCACTTCTTTTCACCACACTCTCTGTCCCTCTAAGGAGCCTGATGTCATAAGTGCAATCAAGCAAGCTGCTGAGAATAGGCGTATTTTTAAAACTAAAATAATATTTGTCTACTAACAGTGATACCGAGTAACCTAGGAGATAACCACGCATTTATCCCTTTTATATGTAAAGATTGCCCTCTTTAGGAAAGGATGCATGGGTGTGTAAATATAGGCCAGTTTTTAAAGGGAAAGGGGCAGTTCTAGAGATTTTCCAGGGAACTAGGATTGTACAACACCTCTTTAAAAAGTGCAGTGGGCAATAGCCTTCTGCATTTTTATGAACAAAGGTGTCATTCCTTGGCCTTGACTGGTCCCCCCTGGTTGGGATAGACTCAGCCACGTGCCGGGCGTGGTGGTGCTGTCTGTGGGTGTACCGTGCTGTGCTGGAGGCTGGTCATCCGCCTACATGCTAATTTCAGGTAAGATAGGCTACTAGATAGAGCTAACCTAGTGTTCTTTTTCTTTCTTTGCTAGTGAGGGTTAGGAGTCCTTTTGCTTTTTAAACATTTTTTAAAGTTTGAAAACTTTAAGGGATTAATAATTTTTACCTATGAAACCAGAAAAGATAGGTTACAGTGAGGAGATTAATGTTAGAATGGAAATACAGAAATAAATATTTATATCTTCCAGGTTCTGAAAATTGGTGTGGTTTAGAGACTGAAATCTCAAGTGTTGATGAGGGCCAGGCAAGTAATTTAAATAGACGAGAGAATGATTAATCGGGGTTCTGGCAAAATGAAGCATCCTGGCCCTGACTGAAGACAATAAATAACAACCACATCAACAAGAAACAAAAAGCATCCACTGTGTGGGCCAATTAAAACCAGTGTGGGGTCAAGTTCAGCCTGGGGGCTACCAGTTTCTGGCAACTGCTTGCTTGACTGGAACATGATATGGAAATATGCAACAAGGACTTTAAGCTTTGTCATATACTACTACCAAACAAATAAACAAGAAAACAACACAGAGGGAGAAGAATTAATATGCACAGAAAATGTTTTAGCTCTTGTATTTAAAGAAAAAACCTGGAATATAATAAATAATAAATGCATAATAAATGCAAAGTAATAAATGCATATGAACTACAATGTATGTTAACAAAGATTGGAACAGAATTTAGAGTGATGTAGATAATTTGGTGCTCATCAGATCGTTTTTTCCCTGAAAAGTAGATTAAATTTACCATGAAGAGAAAGAAAATGCTGGTTCCTCTACCAAGACCATCAGTAAAACATGTAGTTGTCTCTTGGATTAGCACAGGCATGACTTTATTGACAGGGTATGACTTTGTCCTGGAAGTTTTCATTTTTGCCTGAAAGAGAGGACTCCGTGACCTGCTCTGGTATACACTGATATTTTGTTCCCACATCAGAATTCCAGTTTTTGCTTTTCTCCTACTCACCCTGCTTTATAAATCTGGATCCAGGGCAGGTGTCTGCAGTCGCAGACTGAGTGAGCCCTCCTTCCATGTCCCCGCGAGTCGGAGCTGAACCGAGTTCCCCAGGGGTCATATCAGAAGGTCGCAGGTTCTCTGGCCTCTTTCGTGTATCAGGAACGGCCCAACTCTGGAGACACTTTGGGCCCTGGGATGCCGGAGTGTGGGCTGGCAGCCAGAGCGGTGTCATGGCGGTTGCTGTTGGTGGCCTGTCCAGGCTGGGTCGGCAGCGCTGCCCTGTGTGGTGACCAGAGTCCTCACTGCCCTCTTCTTCCTCATTGGCGCAGCGGGGCGCCCTCTGCCTCTTCCCGGCGAGCCCGTCACACGGTCCACGCAGCAGTGGCTCACTGTCCAGGAAGGAATCCTGGGATGAGAACAGAGATTTCCAGTTCCTCGGAGCTTTGGGGGTACCCGCCACGTTGGCATGGGCTCTTCCTGGCTGGATTCTGTGCCCAGAGACCACCGTTAGCTGGACTGATGGGGCATGATTGGCAGGCTCGGGGTGATTGAAATGAGTTCAGATACTGTCACATCTGTCAAACAAGTAAGTGGGTACCTTCCCATGCCCATGTGAGGTGAACCTCTCTAGGGGGCACGGATTGAAAATCAATGCAGTCTCCAGATCTGTCTCTACCGAGATTTTGCTTCTTGGCTGCCTCATCTTCACTGAACTTTCTAGAAGTTGCTCTACAACACTTACTGCTACAACTCAACAAAATGTGAGTTCTTACTCAAGGGATTGAACTACTCTGTGCCTGCCTATCAGGGCCTAGAAGCAGATACGTCTCTTTCTTCTCTGGTTCAGTTCAGACAAGGCTGGCGCTTTTACAGGGAGCCTGGCTGGAGATCCCGAGTCTGGCTGGCATCAGCTCGACTGCCGCAGAGAACAGTTCTTAGGTCTGCTCTCCTGTTTCATCCCTCTGACTGAGGTTTTGGACTGACACAGTCAGGCTGTGTCCTGTGGTCATTCTGAGCCGGCAGCTCTGCCTCCGGCCTGGTGGGACTCTGACTCTCTGCAGGGTGTGCTTTGCAGCTGGCATCGCCGTGGTGCCAGCGGTCGTGTTCCTGGGCCAGACGCGTTTCTTGACCTGCTAACGTCGCCTCTTGCCGGGATATTTTAATACTGTCAGGTGGTCTCCCTACACCCACTGCAGCCCCTCCAATCCATTCCCACTCAGCAGTCCCGGTCAGCTTTCGGAAATGCAAATCTGGCCACATCACCCTTTAGCTGAAAAGCTCTCTGTGACATGCAGCTGCCTTTAGGATGCACAGGGACACCTTTACCTGCCTTGCGTGGCCTCCAAGGCACCTCCCTGGGTTTCTCGCCAGCGTCTCTCCCGTCGCTCCAGCCGCCCGGGCCAGGTCTCCTGGGCCTTGCTCAGTGCTCAGCCGGCCCCGCGCCTCGTCCTTCCTGGCTGGAAGGTTCTGCCCTCTCTGTTTTGCCCTTTTCTCTTCTTTTAGGCCAGTCCTCACTCCTCGGCCAGGCCCACGCCCTACTGTGTGGGCGCATAACATGGCAGTCCTGTCCTTAGCGCTGCTACTGTGGAAAGTTGAGTTTATTTGTGCCGTTCTTTGGTGACAGCTTTCCTCCCACACAGCTCCGTGCGGGAGGGTGGTGTGGGTCTTGCCGAGAGGACACCCCCCGTGACCAGCGTGCGGCACACGCTGCAGGTGCCTACTCGACGTTCAGTGAGTGACCACGGTCTCTCGTGCTTCCCTTCTGGATTTTTTTTTTTTTTTGAGACAGAGTCTCGGTCTGTTGCCCAGGCTAGAGTGAGTGCCGTGGCATCAGTCTAGCTCACAGCAACCTCAAACTCCTGGGCTCAAGCGATCCTCCTGCCTCAGCCTCCCGAGTAGCTGGGACTACAGGCATGCGTCACCATGCCCGGCTAATTTTTTCTATATATTTTTAGCTGTCCATATAAATTCTTTCCATTTTTAGTAGAGACAGGTCTCACTCTTGCTCAGGCTGGTCTCGAACTCCTGAGGTCAAATGATCCACCCGCCTCGGCCTCCCAGAGTGCTAGGATTACAGGCGTGAGCCACCGCGCCCGGCCCCCTTCTGGAATTTTATGGCTCTGACTTGTGTATGTTGTAACCTCGTCTGTGACTTCCCCATTGCTCAGCCACTATATCTAAAGGTTGCACCTTTACCTGAGCTTTTCCACTGCTATGGGAAGGCATCTGGGCCTGGTCTTCTAGCGGCCGTATAAACACCCTTCTTCTTCTTCCTCTGTGACAACCTGGGCCCTACTCTGAGGCCAACCTGTTCTGAAATCCTTGCCTCTCTGGCCATCTCGTCAGGGCCTCCTCAGTGACCCATTCATGAGACCCTGCTAAGCGCAACTCCAAGCTACGAGCATGTGATACGTACAGTGTCGGAACAGCAGCAATAAAAGAGACTGATTTTTCAATGATGATGACAGTAATTAAGGGTCCTGCGTAAAGTTCTTAAGTGCCTCTTTAATAAGAACTAAATTTTCCTGTCTCATCGCTACAATTTACCATCTGTTCTACTATAATGAAGGATTTGCATTTATGAGAAATCTTACATTACCAAAAATCATGATATAAAAACAATTGTTTGATTAGAAAAAAAGGGTTAGGGATTGGATAATCTCAGATTCATAATAACAATGTTATTTTTCCTACAGAATTTTTCTAATAAAAGTTTTTTAAATAGATATGAATGTATTAGCAAAATCCATCATTGAAAAAACTTAGTATCTGACTACATGTAGCATTTGCTCTGGAATAATAATCCTTGTTTTCCTTCATTGCCTGCACTACCTTTCACCCCATCATGTTTCCTTTGTCGCTCACTGTTACAGCAGCTCCAACGCCGTATTTCCTTTGTCGCTCACCGTTACAGCAGCTCCAACGCCGTATTTCCTTTGTCGCTCACCGTTACAGCAGCTCCAACGCCGT
>CM052454.1:11890462-11915078 GCA_028533085.1 Varecia variegata | reverse complement strand
GGGTTTTTTAAAAGAACTCGAGCCTGTGATTTTCTCAGCTCTAGACTGCCGCCAGCAAACAGTAACGCCTGTGTGTGACCGTGTCCCCTGACCCAGGTGGTGCAGGCCCAGTGTGTCAAAACAGAGACCGAGTTCTACCTGCGCAGTCGCAGCGAGGTGGTGACGGGGCAAGGGCGCACCATGGGGGCGCTTTACTGGCAGTTGAATGACATCTGGCAGGCGCCTTCCTGGGCCTCTCTCGGTGAGTGTTCAGTGTCGTTTGTGTGAGCGCGAGGAAGCGATTGCTGTGGGGACAGGGGCTGAGCGAGCACAGGGCCTGGGGGTCGGACAGCCCGTCCACAGCTGCTGCCACCCGCCCGCCCGACTCGTCTTCCCGTGAGCCCAAGGGACACCCCGGTACGAGTTCAGTGCTGGGCAAAGTCACAACAGCAGGCGAAGAAGGGGATAGATTCATGCACAAAGGTATCAGCCATATGTCTTACGATTACTGCATAGAATTTTGAATTTATTTCGGAGGACTTTCCAGGCCGAAGGATTACGGATTAAGCATCCCTTGTTTTGTGTGGGAGAATCCAACCACGCAGGTTAGCCCGGCTCAGTGTGCACGCCCCTTCTCGGACTCCCCTTGAAGTCCCTGAGGTCACCTCTATGATGCCCCATTTAGCTTTAGGGGGACAGGTAGGAGCGTCAGAACCCAACTAGGAAAGGTTACCCACCGAACCAGTTCAGCCAGCCGCAGGCGAGATGCTGGCGTGGAGCTTGCATTTCGATGATCCCATCTATGTTGGCACATTAAAAAATATTTCTGGGCTGGGCGCGGTGGCTCACGCCTGTAATCCCAGCACTCTGGGAGGCTGAAGCGGGAGGATCACTCGAGCTTGCGAGTTCGAGACCAGCCTGAGCAACAGCGAGACCCCGTCTCTACTAAAAATAGAAAGAAATTATCTGGACAACTAAAATTATATATATAGAAAAAAAATTAGCCGGGCATGGTGGTGCATGCCTGTAGTCCCAGCTACTCGGGAGGCTGAGGCAGGACGATCGCTTGAGCCCAGGAGTCTGAGGTTGCTGTGAGCGAGGCTGACGCCACGGCACTCACTCTAGCCCTGGCAATAGTTCAAGACTCTGTCTCAAAAAAAAAAAAAAAAATTTCAGGAATAATAATGAGTTTTTGGCCTTCACTACAGCTTATCTGAAGCAAAGCTCAGTTAATAATGTAATATAAGCAACAGTTTGAGTCAAAAATGAGGCAAGGCCATAAAGTAAAAGGCCATTTTGCTCTTAAACCGGCTGCGAATGCAAACCCAGAGGAGCTCGTTCCAGACATGCTTTCGCTGGTGCCAAATGGGCGACTCTTACGGGTGTTGGACTGTGCTCAGGTTTCTCTGACCGAACTCTTTGTCTGCACCAAGCAGACACAAGAGCACCGAGTAAGAATCAGGGTGGGCTGTGGGGAGAAGCCGCCGGGGTACCGGAGACACTGCTCAGAGACCCCTGGACACCGACCCTGCTTTCTGCCTGTGGCTGAAGTTGTGGATGTTTGCAGCTGAGTTTGATTCAAGAAATTGGAGGGGCCCAATTTTTGTCAATCTTCCTTTAAATGGTTGCATGTATTTAACAGATTATTCCAATGAGTTTTGCAGAAGGGTAGTCTGTGGAAAAACCATTCAAACTCAAAGTGCTTTTTCTATCCTCTTGCTCCACGACAATAATCAGCACAGAAGGTCTCTGTGGCCAAGTCAGGCAAGCAGTCCTGCAGTGGACACCAGCCGGGTGTCCTCCAATTCCAGTCCACGCCGTGTCCGGGAGACGGGCAGATCCTGCAGGCTGCAGGCTCTGTCCCACGAGACAGCACCGTCTCCCTGACGGCAGTTCCCAGTGGGGGCTCCGGAACTTCTGACGGGCCGCTGCAAGTTGGGGTTCCCACAGCCCTGTCTTTGGGTTCCACTGTTTGCTAGAGCGGCTCACAGGACTCAGAGAAACACTTAGGTTTCCCGGCTTCTTACAAAGGTATTTTAAAAGATACATATGAAAAGCCAGATGAAGAGAGACAGAAGGTGAGGATTGGAAGGGTCCTGAGCACAGTGGAGTTGGGGTGCTGCCCTCCTGGCCTGATCCCCCTCCTGTCGGCCTGCCATGTGAAGCTGTCCAGAAGCTCTCTGGACCCTGTCTCTTGGGCCTTGTATGGAGACGTCATTGGCTAGGCACGAGGGACAGTGGTGTGGAAACGTGATTGGACAGAAAGGGTATGACGTAATGCTGACAGCCGAGCAGAGAAACTTAGCAAGTCCCGTCTGTTCAGAGTCTTCTTGGCCTCTCTGTGCAGCATTTGTTCCTCCAGGGCACGGGACAGGACCTCTTCTGAAATGAGACTCTGAGGACCGTAATCAGGAAGGCAGGGACAGATGGCATTCCTGCCTTGGGCAGGGGACAGGAGGGCAGGAGAAGGTCAGAGAGACAGATTGTGTTTTCTGACGCCTGCTTAAGTGCCCCGACGTTATAACAAAAGACTGTAGCAAGGGCAATGGGAGTTACGAGCCAGGAGCCCTGGACAAACCCAGTATACATCATAATATCACTGTAGGTAGACCCACGCATAAGGGCATGACGGCAGATCAAGAGGTTGGCTGTTTTCTCAACTCTGGCAGGACCCTGCCTGCACGGGATGGTCACCAGCTCCCTGTACTTACTAGAGAGCAGGAACCAGGGAGAAGCGGTGAAGTTACGCTGCACCTGCTCCTGCTCTGGGCAGCCTCATAGTCCCTATGTAGCCGTTTAATTGGCTGAATAAATCCACTGCTTCTGGTGTGTGCAGGTGAGGGCGGTACGTGCCATCTCTTGTCACCTGAGAGGGTGATGGCAGCGAGATCAGTAGCTACGTAGAATCCGTAAGTTCCCATATACACTCGTGCACCGCGTAACATTGAGCCAGTGCTGGGCGCAGATGTGACAGTGGTCTCCTGAAATTATAATGCCATTGTTTTTACTGTAGTGTCTATGTTTAAATATGTTTAGAGACATAAACACTTACCATGGTGTTACAGTTGCCTACAGCATCCAGTGTGGTCATGCCGTGCAGGTTTGTAGCCTGAGAGCAATGGGCTGTAGCCCAGGTACGGAGTAGGCTAGGCCGTCTCGGTTCACGTAAGCACACTCCGTGACGTTTGCACAGTGGCAGAATTGCCTAAGAGGGCATCTTTCAGAATGTATCCCTGTTGTTGAGCCACACATGACAGTATTTTATTTTTAAAAATTAGTCTAAGTTTATGGTTATAATTTTGCAAATATAAAAGTCCACCTGGGAATGTTGCTTGGTTCATAAACTTGGACAGTTACAGAGCTCATAGTAAAGCCAGAAATCACATAATATTTTTAGCCTGTTAGGAAGGGTATTCTGTTGGTATCCAAACTTTATTATTATTATTATTATTATTTATTTATTTTTTTTGAGACAGAGTCTCACTCTGTTGCCCGGGCTAGAGTGAGTGCCGTGATGTCAGCCTAGCTCACAGCAACCTCAAACTCCTGGGCTCAAGCGATCCTCCTGCCTCAGCCTCCCAAGTAGCTGGGAACCACAGGCATGTGCCACCATGCCCGGTTAATTTTTTCTATATGTATTTTAGTTGGCCAGATAATTTCTTTCTATTTTTAGTAGAGACAGGGTCTCGCTCTTGCTCAGGCTGGTCTCGAACTCCTGACCCTGAGCGATCCACCCGCCTCGGCCTCCCAGAGTGCTAGGATTACAGGCGTGAGCCACCGCGCCCCGCCCAAACTTTATTATTGATTACTAACTTAGGTTGGTGTCCTAGTCTGTTTTCCGTGGCTATAACAGAATACCACAGACTGGTTCATTGACGACGAACAGAAATTTATGTGGCTAATGGTTCTGGAATCTGGGAGGTCCAGGAACATGGCGCCGGCTCTGGCGAGGGCACCCACTGCACTGGGCCGTGGTAGAAGGCGGAAGTCAGAGCTTGCTTTTATAACAAGCCACTCTCCTCATAATGAGCCTGCTCTTGCAAAGAGGACATTAACCCAGTCACAGGAGGGTGGAGCCCTCATGGCCTACGCGCCTCTGGATGGGTCCCCACCTCTCAACACCATCACGATGGCTTTTCCTATGGGAAAAGGCAGCTCTGAGTTCTCGGGCAGTCCTGTGAACGGACGTCTGGGACAGGTGTTCCCTGCCAGTGCTACCGCTGCTGGTTTCCTGCCTCATGCGTGTGCAGTAAAAAGGAACCTTGGTGTGTTGAGCTCCTGAAAGCAGAACTGCATGAGAAAGGGAGCTAGGAGTCGGGTCTGGACTCAAAGTCCTGCCTCCAGCACGTCTGAACCGACTGCCTCCATTTCCTCCCGTGTCAAGGGGGCTGTTGGTGCCCGGCCCGCCTGGCTGGGGCGGACACAGTGTCCAGAACGCTCAGAGCCCTTAACAAACGCGGGTGCGTCCCACTGTTCGGTCTCCTTTGTGTGCTCGCTCCCTGGAGTGGTGACAGGCGCACGCGGATCCCGCTGGGCCACGTGCGCCCTCTGACTGCTTGGCCCCGGCCGGCTCCTAACGCTCCCGATCATTTGCAGAGTACGGAGGAAAGTGGAAAATGCTGCATTACTTTGCTCGTCGTTTCTTTGCTCCCCTGTTGCCAGTGGGCTTTGAGGAGCAAGGCGTGTTCCGTGTCTGGGGCGTGTCAGACCTTCACTCCGAACACACGGTGACACTCACGGTGAGTTCCTTGCATCTTTTTCTCTACAGTAGAGGGAGACCTTTAGATTATTTCCTCAGTTGTTCGGTTATGTTTCATTTGGGAAAAATAAAGGAGACGTCCATTTGCAGCCAGAATCCATATATTCGGGTTAGAGTTCTTGCTGTTTGTTATGTGGCCGTCAGCAAAACCCTTAACGTCTTGGCAATTCAGTTTCTTCCTCTGTGAAATGATGCCAGTCTGCCTTTTTAAAGGATTTCTATGCGTAGTGAATAAAATAGATGCCAGCAAATTAGATAAACTGTAAGGTGCCACTTAAAAGTAAGGTTATTTGTGATTATGAGAGGCTGGAAGGAGTCCGAACTTTGCAAAAATAAATGATGCAAAATGGTAAGTTAAAGTCAAAGTCAGTAAAACTATCAGGATGGGGATGTGGAAAAATAAACTTGTATTTGAAACAAATTTAAGTAAAAAGAAAGGGTAGAAACTCAAAGTCTTTGGTGGCTACAGTTTGGAAGACACGGATAACACTGAAAATAGGGCACATTTATAGAATAGCTACAGTGTACCAGGGGCCGCACCTTCCATGGATTATTTGTTCAAACTCTCAGCAGCCTGTGCAGTTAATGCTGTTCCTGTTCTCGTTCTCAGTACGGAGGGAGCAACGGAGACGGGGAAGCGGAGTGATGTGGTCACAGAACCAGTGCTTCGTGGGGCCAGGATTAAAACTTGGGTTTCGTGGTCTCGTCACCACTTCGGCTATTGTGACTCTCAGCGGTTATTGCTCCTATTATTCTCTAAAACAAACAGTCACCGAGAATGTCTGTTTGTGCTCTGTTTTGTTTGTCCCCAGCTGAGAGTCCACGCGTGGAGCTCCCTGCAGCCTGTGTGCTCTCGTGTGACCAAAGGCTTTGCGATTCCGGCCGGGCAGGCTGTTGTCCTCTATGAGGAGCCGGTGTCTACACTGCTGAGATGCGGGAATTGCACGCGAGAAACATGCGTGCTCTCCTTTTACCTTTCAGCTGACCTTCAGCTCTTGAGCCCAATCAACTGTCACTTCCTGTCCTCCCTGAAGGAGGCTTCGGGGCTCCGCAAGGCGAATATCACGGTGAGCGCAGGGTGGGGGGCGGCTGTGCCTTCCCGGAGCCCCTGCCCCGGGCCGCTCCCCGCACCCTGCACCCCGCCATGCGCACATTTCCCCGGCACTGAGCTTACCTGAGGCCTGGGGAAGATCCGCTGCTTTCCCACTGCGGGCAAAGACCACATGGTTTTTATCGCTAATGTAGGATTTGTGAGCGTTTTCAGGGGCTGCCACTCGCCTGGCCACCACCCGTCACTGGTGGGTGGCACGGTGGCGGGAGAGGAGGCTGAGTCATCACCACGGACTGCACCTCACCTGGGGGCCAGGTTCTGTTCTGGTGCTGCGCTGAGGGGTCTCCGATTTCCACAGCAAGCCTGGAGCATCGCAGCCTGCGTCTTGCAAGCCAGGGGCCGTGCGGGACAGTAAGCCCCGAGCGCCAGTCCCCGCAGCCGGGGGCACCGGCCCAGGGCACAGGCATCTGATTCTGACTCAGTCGAGGCTGTTGACACTCGCTCTGCTTGCTTTGCTTTGTTGCTTCAACCACCAACTCTCCTTGTGCTTGCCGGGAAAAAACTGGCACGACCAGCACATGTTATAAACATTGTGTAGCCAGAGAATTTGACATTTGTCTAGCTGATTGAAAACCTTTCCTTCCTTTCCCTCTACACACAGTAACGGGAAATATTTTTTTATGAAGTTTCATTCCCTGTTTTTAGCAAATTTAAAATTTGTTTTAACTTGTACTGCATTGAAAAAGATTTTCTACATTTACTTTTGACATAATCGTATAAACACCTAATCCTGGCATTTTATTAGAAAGAAGCCTAGCAACTGAAACCTTATCTTTTTTCCAAATTAATAGCCAAATAGTCATATAATAAAAATCTGTTATCTGTAACAACTGATATAGAACAGATTTGAAGGAAATGACATACACTTACATGTATTTTTTTTTCCCAGAAAAATGTACTGGACAAATGTATGGTCTTTAAGCTTATGATTTTGAAAACAAATTTTTTTTTTTTTGAGATAGAGTCTTGCTATGCCACCCGGGCTAGAGTGCCATGGCAGCATCATAGCTCACTGCAACCTCAAACTCCTGGGCTCGAGTGATTCTTCTGCCTCAGCCTCCCAAGTAGCTGGGACAATATGTGTGTGCCACCATGCCCGCCTAATTTTTCTATTTTTTGTAGAGACAGGGTCTCGCTTTTGCTCAGACTGGTCTCAAACTCCTGAGCTCCAGCAATCTTCCCACCTTGGTCTCCCAAAATACTAGGATCACAGACATGAGCCACCACACCTGTCTGAAAACAATTTTTTTTCCCTTAAATTAGCACTTCATTACCCCGAGATAGTTGGAGGTGGGAGAGAAGTATGGCTTGTTTCTTTGTTTTACCTCATTTGGGTTTCAATGAGATTTGTTATTCTTAATGAGATATAATAGTAATAATAATGTCAGTTAACGTTTTTGGGGGGCTCAATAGGTGCTGGGTACTGGCTATACTATCCCAAAAGAGATGCCAGAAACCTGCTCTGCCTGTCTCCCTGAAGCCAGGGAATACAAACTGAAACCCTGGGCTCTGCAGTTCCGTGTACGGGATGAGATTTCCACTCCAAAGAGTCCCTTCTGGCCTTGACCTTGGAGCAGCAGTAGCTGAGGCTGCTCGGGCAGCGTCCCGGGCGGGCTGGGGTGAACCACGTGAGCCTCACGCGTGTGGCTGCTTTAGGGTCCTCGCTGGAACAGCGGGGTGTTGTGATTCGACGTCTGACTTCAAGCCTGAGTCTCTGACCCTCAAGCTACCTGATACACTCTATTAAGTTTCTTTTCTCCTTCCATCAGTATAGGTTTTCTTGTTTATAACTCAGAGTCCTGAATGATAAACATACAAGTGTGCAAGGCCAAATTATAGGTAGTAAAAACTGCCGTTTGAAACTCTTTATGTCACACGTAACGCATAGTGTGAGCCCCACGGGGTGGCGTCCGTGTCGGGAGTCACGCGGTGTGGCCCGCGCAGGGCGTGGCAGGCCGGGGTGCTGACCCGCGGTCACTCGTGGAGCGGGGGCTGCCTGATCTAACCGCACGCCCGCCCTCTGCTGCTGCTGCGTGGAGCTCGCACACGCTGAAAATGCTAATGCCGTGGCTGTTGGACTGTGTAACAAAAGAGACGCTGTCATAGCAGAGCTTTGCAGATGCCTGGCCGGCTCTTTCTAGACGGCTGGAGCTTTCCAGGAGCCGCGAATGCAAGTTCCCCCGTTGCGCTTTGCAGCTGTGTCCAGATGGAGCCTTAGAAAGTCGTTGAAACCACCCAGCCCTTTGCAAAATGTTCCTCTCTCGATGATACTCGGAGAAAAACCGTAAAAGAGAGAAAGCTTTGAGCTCCTTGTGCAACGTTCTCCTTAATAATTGGAGACTACATATGTCCTTGGCTTGAGATTACAGTATGGTCGTTTTCCATGGGGTGTTCAGTCCTGCAGGGGTGCGGGGAATCCGTGGGGTCGGCAGCCGCAGAGTCACAGCTGCGGGAAATGCGTCCTTCACGCGCCGTGACCGCTGGCGGGTGACGTGCGCAGATGCCTCAGCTCTTCCCTCAGCCCTCGCTTCTTTTTCTTCCAGGCCATCATCTCTCAGCAAGGTGACACGTTTGTTTTTGATCTGGAAACCTCAGCGGTCGCTCCCTTTGTTTGGTTGGATGTGGGAAGCATCCCAGGGAGATTTAGTGACAACGGTTTCCTCATGACTGAGAAGACACGGCGCGTGTCATTTTACCCTTGGAGGCCCACCAGCAAGAGTGAACTGGAGCAGTCTTTCCAGGTGACCTCCCTGGCCGACCTGTACTGAGGGACTCCAGGTTGCGTGTCCTGCGGTGCCGGGATGAGCCATTGCCACAGCCCTGGTGGAAGAGGAGGACAACCGGGGACAGGCTGGAGAGGCCGAGAGGCCCACGCGCTTGAGCCACGCATCCCACTCGTCGCTCCCTGAAGAGTCCGTGCCGTGGGCGCGTCCGGGGACGGCTGTGTATGCCGGTCACGCCCTCCGCAAGCCTGTCCAGGAGTTCTCCAATCTGTGCCAGGACCTCCAGCGCTAGCCCACAAACCCACTGTCACCAGAGGGCCCTTCAGGGAGTCACGGGAATGTGACCGTGGCAGGATCTGTGGCACCAAATGGAAGATTTTTCAGGTGACGTGGGCCTTCTGTCGTGAGCTTGGAGAAATGCTGAATGCTGAAATGAAGGGCTTTGTTACTATTTCTGGAGGGGAAGGAGGCTCAAATTTCACAATAGTGGTTTCTGGGTGGTGGCCGTGCTGGCAGTTTGGGGGGGGTTGATTGTTGCCATTTGATTACTTTTTTGAGTAGGATTCTTTTTTCATTTGTGGGTTTTCTTATAAAATATTCTTTAAGCAATAACAACTTTTTTAAAAGGCTGTTTGAGTGATCCTTCTTTGAAAACTAAGCTCACATTGAAAACTAAGCTCACATTGAAATGGACGTCAGTGTGGTCAGTTTGCAAGTTTTGGGGGTGTCATCCCCTGTGATGGGGTATGGGCGTCAGATCTGGGTGGAGCGGATGAGCTTTCTAGCTCAAAGCCCATGAACTGGATTTAAACCTGTTGATCCTGACAACAAGGTGGCACTCCCGTGAGCTTGAGCTTAAATCATTTTATTTATGTTATTTAATTATAAATTGCTATGAAATGGAGATAATAATCTCTCACCTTCAAAGGTGGTTGTGAGGACTAAACAAATAGGGTGTGGAACAAAATAAATGCTCAATCCGTGGTATTTGTGCTTTTTAACGACATCATCATCGTCACTGATCTAGTGTCTGAAAGCAACAGTAAAGGTGAAGCAAATATAGGCAAATGATAGATTCTGAAGGGCAAATTCTTTCTGAAAAAGATATCAGAAAAGAATAACATGTAGAGGAAGAATAAATCAATGAATGAACATAAATATATGCCGACAACAAGTTATAGAAGGAGAGGGCTGTGCTGTGCACGCACGTTAGTATTTCTGTAGGACAGTGACAGTCAAAACGCTCCCCCAGTCTCTGAGTAGCAGTGACGTCAGTCATTTCTACCACTGATAGATTTATTTTGCCACATTTACTGCGTTTGGCAGAAAAGCGAATGGGGAAATTCTTGGTTTTTAATTGGTTCTTCAGAAGTAGGAGCCAGAGTGATGCACAAAACCCTAAGAATCACAGGTTAGACAGGTGTTAGGACACATTTATGTTCTAACTTGAGGATTTATTCATCCATGTATCAAGCATTTACTGCGGGCCACCCTGGACAGGCACTGTCCTTGTCACCGGGGGATGGCAGTGAGGACGGCAGACGAGTCCTTGCTCTCACGGACCGTCTGCTGTAGGCGAGAGAGACAAGAAGGAGGTGAACAAATAGGGCGAGTCCAGCTGGTGACGAGTCCTGCAAGACTGAGGTGACAGTGTCGGGAGCCACTTATCTAGATAAGGCCACCACATTCAGCACTTCAGGAGAGTCTTTTTGGAAAGTTTATATTAATAAATGAAAAGCTTTTTTCAGTTGAGAAATGAGTCTTTAAAGACCGTCTCACATCTAACACATAAGGAAGGAGAAGCAGGAGCCAGCGCCCCAGCCAGGCCGGCCCAGCCTGGGCTCTCCCCGCTGGACGGGGGCTAAGCGGTGGCGTCACTGTCCCGTGTCTCACAGACGTCCCTCCTGCGGTGACAGGAAAGGTGCCAGCGAACGCAGCTTCACCCCTGAGGTCGATCTCAGCCTTTCAGCAAGATGACAGAGTCCCCCCACGCCACATCCCGCTCCGCAGTGAGTACAATGACGCAGTCACACCCCAGTCACCTGGAGTTCTCAGGAAATGGAACCTTCTGGGTCACAGACATTGCTGTTTGAGAACTAGTACTCATTCTTGCCTCGTAACACACGTGGGAACAACACTCTTATTCCTATTTTGTTATTGTTACTTATCATGGCTTCTGTAAGGTGTGCCGGGTCCTGGGAGCCGGTCCCCACACTGTTGGTACTTGGGGTGGGCACCGCCGTGCGGCCACCTGCTGCCCAGACCCTGCTCTGCTCACGGAGGTGGCTGTGTCCAGCCTCGGGGACTGTGTCAGGACTTGTACGCCGATCCTGTGCCCCTCCGCCCGTGCTCGGCGTGGGGTTGGGCTTGGGACACGATTCGGGCAAATGCGACATAAGCTGACGTCTAACACGGCGTCTCTGGAGGAACGTTTTCCTGCCTGGTCAGAGAGTGACCTGCCGAGACACCGTCTGCCGTTGGGTGAAGTGGGGACGCTACTGTCTGAGGACCTGATACTCGCCTTTTTGTGACCTTGAAGAAACACTGTCGACACACAGGGAATGTCAGAAATACTGAGCTGCTAAACTAACCCTGCAGCCACCTAACTTTGGTCTTCTTATAATGTTGAGGGAAAAAAGCCCTATTTGTTTAATGCACTTGGAACCAGGTATTCTGATTTTACAGTCAAAAGCGTCCTCAATGACACAGCAGTCACGGTGTGGGGTTGGCAACCAGACATGCTTGGTAGGGCGGAGAGCCTGGCAGGTGGAAAGGTTTCTCACTCAGAGATTAAGATACAGAAAAGTAGAAAAAGGTTCATCCTCTCGGGAGGACAGAGTGAGAGAGCGAAAGAGGGGCAAAGGGGGCCGGAGAGCGGGGACCCGTGGCCACACGAGGACTTTTCTCCGCCCCCACACAGGGACAAGTCACCTTCCGCCCGCGCGGGACTGTCTCAGTCTCATCTTTCTGCCTCTGGACGGGGAGCTGCTTCAGTCCTGAAACTGCTCCCTCCTCTGTGCAGTTCCCAGGACACCCGTCTCGGTGCCTTCGAACCTTGGCGTTCGGTGAGTCACTTGGTGTCTGGAAACTGGCACTGTCACAGGCACACGGTGGAGAGTCGTAGCTCTGGTCAAGGAGAGCCCAGCGCAGGGTCCCCCACTTGGGAAGGCGGCGTGGAGGGCGCAGCCTGACCCTCTCCCGGGGACACCGCCCCCTCGGTCCTCACCCAGACCCAGGGACGCCCGCTCTGGGGAAGACTTCGAGGGCACAGTCCGAGTCAGAGGCTGGGGACGCCCCTTCTCTGGCCCAGATCACTAGGTTCTGGTCTGACTCAGATTTCTGGGGACGCCTGAGGTCTGATCAGAACTCCAACAGTCATCTGAGTTGGGGACGCCCTTGCAGAGTGACACGGAACATATGACCACCTCCAAAGCATCCTTTTCAACCTGCGGTCAGAACTTCGGGACTCGCTGACCCCATCCCAAACGTTCAGTGGATACATGGGCGACGTTCGGCTGGAACTTTGGGGCTCACTGACCAACGGTCCAAACGTTTAGTAAATTACATGACCAGGAAATTTGGCCCGAGAATGGATCTCCTGATCACGACCCCCCTGCTCGGACCCCTGTCCCCGCTGGCCGGCGAAGGGCGTCAAGTCCTCCACTTTCAAGCTGCTCTAACTTGCGGGACTTGCCGGTCTTCTCCCTGCCTGCCTCATGCCACTCCTCACCCCGGCGCTCCCACGGCCTTCCCTTTCCAGATGTTTGTCCTTCGGAGTCCCTGTTCCTCCTTCCTCTTCTCTGTCTCGAGTCTCCCCTGGCCGCGCCCGCCGAGCCCGGCTGTTCCAGAAGCCCCTCCCCGCCCGCCACCTTCGGGAAGGCGCAAATCACTCGGAGCCAAGATGAAAAGCCAGCGCTTTTGGCTTTTGCAACTGTCTGAAACTTTTCGCCTCTTTACTAATTTCGATCTTGATACCAGGCAAGGGACGATCCATCTTAACACGTCATCGCCCAGTCGGCCCCAGTATTCCGCATAAACTCCAGAAACTTGAAAAGGGGCCTCAGACTCCACAAGCCGCACTTCACACCTGGCCTCGAAGGTCTCTGGTGACCGAGGGGGGGGAGGGAGAGGTGAGAGGAAAGAGAGCGGGACTGACAGCAGCCTGAGAGCAGAAGGGAAAAAGCGTCTCAAACAGTGGCCGCAGCTACAAAAGAGTTTTCCCAGAGTTACTCGAAAAAGTTGCTTGATTTTCCAGGCAAGCAGACCACAAGGCCACCCCTTTCACTGGCGTTTGCGTCCCAGATCCACCCCTGGGGGGCCACATGGGACACAAGTCCCTGAGTCTGTGTCTCAGTTTCTTTAACACACTGACTGCCACACTAGAAAAAAAAATTTTTCTTGGGGCCACGGTGTTTTATTAAAACGATCCTTTCTTTCTTTCTTTCTTTTTTTTTTTTTTTTTTTTGAGACAGAGTCTCGCTTTGTTGCCCGGGCTAGAGTGAGTGCCGTGGCGTCAGCCTAGCTCACAGCAACCTCAAACTCCTGGGCTCAAGCGATCCTCCTGCCCCAGCCTCAGCTGGGACTACAGGCATGCGCCACCATGCCCGGATAATTTTTTCTATATATATTTTTAGTTGGCCAGATCATTTCTTTCTATTTTTAGTAGAGACGGGGTCTCGCTCTTGCTCAGGCTGGTCTCGAACTCCTGAGCTCAAACATCCACCCGCCTCGGCCTCCCAGAGTGCCGGGATGACAGGCGTGAGCCACCACACCCAGCCAAAACGATCCTTTCTAATGTGTTATTTTTTATTGTTTTCTGTATGTGAGTTACATGCAATGCAATCCATGTTTTTAGAATTAAATTGTCGATATTAATTGTACCAATAAGAACATCAACAAGTAAGGTTTGCACAGAACTGCAGGGTTTCGCTTCACCAGGCCCCGGGCTCAAAACTAGCCTGAGTTAAATATAACTCACGCGGCAGTCGGTGTGTTAAATGTGGGGGCGATAATGGTACCGGCCTCACAGGTTAATCGGGAAGATTACTGCCAGCACACACTCACCATTCAGCAAATGTGAGCTATTATGAATACAATCGTCCTTGCCTCCGTACTAAGCCATCAAAGGGCGCCTCGCAAGGCGGCAGAGCTGAGCCGGCACAGCACTGGTGGTGGCTGTGACCAGGCCCCGCCAGGGAGCTGGGGACCAGTGCCGGGAAGGGGAGGCGGGGACCTGGGTCCCCTCCCACCTGCCTGGGCATCCTGAAGATGTGGGTCGTATTTCACCAGCACTCATGGCCCAAACCGCGTTTTAAAAAGATGATGTCTGAATACAGATGTAAAAGTCTAGCAAGGAGAATTCTTACTATGTTTTGGGACCATTACACAAAAACCAAGTGGGATTTATCCTAAAAGAGTTGAAACACTATATAAAATCTGTTAAAACTACCCCACCTCAAATGTCATAATTACCTTAATTAGCTGTTTCTTGCTTTGTGTCTTTTCCTTCTCGGGTCTAAGGAGACAAAAGGAATCTCCGGTGGCTGCCAGAGCCCCTCATTTGTGCCGCGACACGGGCGGTCCCCCCAGTGCCGGTGCCGTGTGGCCCTCACGGCTCTGGCTCTGAAGCCAGACAGGCGGGAGACTACGACGTTTTTTAAAATTTGTTACAACTGATTCTTAAAAATTATAACTTCTTATTGTGAAATGGTTTTAGACTCACTCACTCAAGAAATTCCAAAAATAGTACAGACGGTTCCCATGTCCCCTCACCCGATTGCTGCTGCTGATAGGATCTTAGGCAACCAGAGAACAGGGTCAAAACCAGGAAACTGACACTGGTATGACACATTCCAAAGCACACGTCTTACTTAGATTTCACCAGGTTTAGGATGGACTTCTTTTGTGATACATGCCTGTGTGTGTGTGTGTGCATGTGTGTGTGTGCATGTGTGTGTGCATGTGTGTGTGCATGTGTGTGTGTGCGTGTGTGTGTGTGTGCATGTGTGTGTGCGTGTGTGTGTGTGTGTGTGTGTGTGCATGTCTGTGTTTATAGTTCTATGATTGGTGTAACCATCACCACAGTCAGGATGCAGAACCGTTTTATCACCACAATGAAAGTCCCTTCAGTTACACCTTAATAGCCGCATCCTACCCCCAAATCTAACTCCTGGCAATCAGAGATCTATTCACCATTAGGATTTTGTCACATCAAGAATAGTATATAAATGGAATCAGACAGTCTGTAACACTTTTTTCATTGAAATTTCCATTTATTTTATTTTTAGTAATAAAAATTTTTTCTATCTCAAAAAAAGTTGAATTGCATGCTAACATTTGAATAGGGGAGGGTGTCATGTAAACGATCAGTCTAGCTCTGGTGTTCTTATAATATTTTTTTAAAGCCTTTGCCCATCATCATCAGGTATTCTCACTTTGTAATCCAAGGCAGCCTCACAGCTGGGGCCCGGGGCTCTGAGGTCAGACACCTGGGCAGTAATGGCACCTGGGTTTCCTCCCAGCCGAGGGGGCCGGGCACCCGCGTCCCTGCACTGGGATGGTGCAGTGGCGACGGTGTCTCTGGTAAGGACGGCTGTGGGGACAGCCCTTGCCACAGTGGGGGAAGGACGGACCCAGGCTCTTTTATGATGAGATCTCAAGCCACAGCTGGGTGACCGGCACGCTCCCCGAGCTGCAGTTTTGATGTTTGAGCTACACGATGTTTAACTAGTCAACTTACAAACATAACGAATGAGATTTTGCCTTGTCAAAGATCCAAATTGTGTGCATTGCGTGTGCGTGTGTGCATGTGTGTGCGTGCGTGTGTGTGCATGTGTGCATGTGCGTGTGTGCGTGTACGTGCGTGTGTGCAGAGCGGTGGCCACAGGCGCGTGCTCTGACAGTGAACCTCCAATATTCAGGCTCCAACACGTATGCACCGGCCTTGGGCCAGTTGCTAACCTCTGAGCCTCAGCTTCCTGCTCTCTAGGGTGAAGCTAATGGCGACAACTGTCTCACAGCGACTTCGGGAGGAGTACGTCTGAGGCCACTCAAAGGCCAGGGTGCGCAGGGTGAGTGCCAGCTCCTCCGAGGACCTAATTTGAAGGAGAAAAATTCAGACAAAGCTGAAGAAGTTTCTAATTCCTTTTTTTTGTAAGGTTCTTTGCAATTTTATAGAACCAAAAAAAAAAAAAAAAGGTAGCAGAGACACACCAGGTGCTGGGTGATTGTGCAAAGTTCTGCTTGCTCCAGCAGAGGCCTCTTGTGCACAGGAAATGCGGCCGGTGCAGTGGAGGGACAGCCCTGGCCGGGCGGGGTTCCCACGGCCCCCCAGCCCCTCTCCTTCTGGGACGCAGGGAGCAGGACGCCAGAGCCCTGGAATGTGTGACTCTGGCACTACTTTAAAGAAGGAAAGAAAGAGGGAACAAGGGAAGGAGGAAGGTAGACAGTGGGCAGGGAGAGAGGGAAAGAGAAAGTGAAGGATTGAGAGAGAAAGAGGGGGAGGCAGAAAGAGAAAGCAGGAAGAGTGAAAGAGAAAGGGAGAGGAAGGAAGGGAGAGAGAAGGGGGAAGGAGGGGAGAGGAGGAGGGAAGGAGGAACTGGGGGGCAGCTCCCCTGGCTGAGCTGGGGCTCCCGAGGGCTGATCACGAGGCGCAGACGCGCACAGCAGCTTTTCCTGCTCTCTGCTTTTTAGTTTGCGGATGAGCCCGGGCTTACGGGTTTCTGGTTTTTCAGCTCCACGATGGGGTTATTAAATGCATTTCAACTTAGGGTATTTTTGACTTGCATGGGTTTGTCAGGACGTCACCTCGCCGTCAGGCGAGGAGCACGTGTACTGCGTGTCCACCCGTCGTTGCTACCTTGGTCGAAGGGTGGCATCTGAATGCTTTTGAATTCCAGTTTAATCACTATGGATCCATGGAAACTTGGCACCAAGCCTCGGACTAGATGACTGATGGGGGAGACGTCGGACGAGCTACTAAAAGGCACAGTAACAAAGCAATCGGGAAAGGGCCGAAACTGGGTCATGGGCGTGATCTGGGGACAGAACAGCATCTGCTGATGAGAGCACCAGCACGGCCCGGCCACACGCAGTGTGCACATGTCCTTCCTCACTCAAGGTGTGCACTGGGCCAGGCGGCGAGGGAGGCGGGGCCACGAGGTGGCTTTGACCTTTCCAGATCACGATTAGGGTGGAGAAGGGTGCTAAGACGCGTTTCCACCAGGCTGGGAGGCCCACACGTCCACGAGCACACAGTGCTGGGGGGTGAAGTGGCCTCTGCTCCTGTGGACCGGGCGGTGCTGGGAGGGCGGGGGCTGTGGGGCCTGGAAGACCAGAGCGACAATGTTCTTTCTGGCCGCCTGCTCTGGTGGCAGCACCTGCCTGGGAGCTGCAGTGGGTCTTCACCGGGGTGTCATTTCTGTCCTTTCTGGCCTCTCTGGTCCAGCCTCTGCTGCCGCTGTGAGGCAGGATTCTGCATCGACAGGGCTGCCCGTGGGTGGCTCTCTGGAGGCCCTGGCCCGAGCTGCTGGGGGCAGGGCATCGGCAAGCTTCTCCGTCCCTGTCCTGGGAGCCACCGTGAGCTCCTGACCCGCTGCAGAGCGAGGCGAGGCCGGGAGCACAGTGTGGGGGCTGAAGGCCGAGTCCTGGCCTGGCGCTTGCCAGGGACCAGGGACCTCTGGGCACATCAGCACCTCTGTCCTTCTGTGGACAGTGGCAGGAGTTAAAATCCCTGCTGGGCTACTTCTCAGATTGTCGTCAGCGCAAATATTGGGAAATATTTTGTAAATGCACGCACAGTTAAAGTTTTTGTTGTTTTGCAAGTTTTTTTTCAAAATTACAAAAAAATGTATTTCAAAAGCATAAGGGAACATTTGAATTTTTTGTTTTGTTGTTCTTGTTTTGCAGACAGAGTCTGGCTGTGTTGCCTGGGCTAGAGTGCCGTGGCGTCAGCCTAGCTCACAGCAACCTCAAACTCCTGGGCTCAAGCGATCCTCCTGCCTCAGCCTCCCGAGTAGCTGGGACTACAGGCATGCGCCACCATGCCCAGCTAATTTTTCTATATATTTTTTGTTGTGCAGCTAATTTCTTTCTATTTTTAGTAGAGACGGGGTCTCGCTCTTGCTCAGGCTGGTCTCGAACTCCTGAGCTCAAACGATCCACCCACCTCGGCCCCCCAGAGTGTCGGGATGACAGGCGTGAGCCACCGCAGGGCCCGAACATTCGCATTTGAACACGGCGGTGAGCAGGGCTGCTGCAAATGGGGGATCCATGGCATGAAGTTTTCATTCAAATTTTTTTAACAAAAAATAACTCAAGTTGTGCACTGTCGCCTTAGGAAAGGGCCAGGGAGCTGCAGAGGTTTTGAAATGAAGAAAATCCCCCTTTCTTTGCCAGGGCGCAGACCCAGTCACCCGGCTGTCTGTACGCGGCATCGGCGTGCATCCTCCCCCGTCTGACGCGCTGTCGTGCTCCTCACGGATCCAGCTCACTGTCCTCACCGTCCACCCGGCTTCCTGGTGCCAGGAAGGAATCCTGGGCGAAGGAGTTTCTAGAATTCGGTTTTGTCTGCTACGCGTCTGCGCTGAAGAGTATTATTTCCCCAAGGCCCCGCGTCTCCTTTCTGGTCACCTGAGAGCCAAGGTCGCGCCCGTGCTCCGCAGACCACAGCAAAGATGCGCTTGCCCGGCCCTGTCCCCTGGGCGGGTCCCAAGGGGCCGCGGCCTCTTGAGGACGGGTCACGGTGGCACCGGCGTTGCCAAGGCTTCTTGGGCAGCGTGTCACACACTGACTGCCACGCTACCATAAAAAGTTTTTTGGGGGGAGGGGGAACGGTGTTTTATGACAAAAATAGAATAAAAACTTTGAAAACAAAACGATTCATTCTAACTTAACGAAAAATTTGTTTTTTTATTGTTTGCTGTGCATGACTTATAGGCAACTCAGGCAACGCTAGAACGGACGTTTGCACGCACAGCACTTGAGTTACACGTGACTCGCGACATACGTACTGAATTTGTTTCGGAGAATTGAGTCTTCGTGTGCTTCGCAAGGGCTCAAAACTAGCGTGAGTTAAGTACAACTCACAGGGCAGTTAACGTGCTCAGGAGGCGCGAGGGGACGGCAGGAGTCTCGTGACTCAGGGCAGGGGCAAGGGGACTGCGCTGCTCCAACTGTCCCCTCCCTCACGGCCTTGGCCATCCCCGAGGGTTTCCTTGAGATTAGCCGTGACTTTGCCGCTACAGTGCATCCTTCGTGCCTAACCCTGAGAAACGGTCTTGCCTTTGGCGATGGCTGTCTACCACGGCCGCAGGTGACGTTCAGCGCGCACACCTGCATATAAGCTAGAGCCGGACAGAACCTCAAGGTGCAGCCTCCCTCAGGGAAGGGATGACGGTCTGTGTCACCAAAATCAAGAGCCCCTTTCATGTCGGGAACAAAAGTAGACCACCCCTCTACCGAGTGTGGCCGTGGGACTGAAGCTTTTTCTGGCACAACATGAGAGGCAGGAACACGCGCCTGACTCCCACGTGCACTCTGTCACGGTGCTTCCCTTCCAGCCGGCTGTGACCTTCACCCCGGCCAGACCTGGGAGCCGAGTGCTGGAGGGAGAGTGACTGTCAGCCTGGCCCCCTGGCATGGCCACGTGGGCGACAGCTCAGCCTCCTGCCCCGCTGCAAGCTTTACTGAAACACTGACGTCAGGAGATCCTGCAGTAATGCTTCCTATGTGCCTCAGTTTCCTCATTTGTAAAACGGGCGGAACACTTCCCTCAGGTTTTTTGAGCAAGTAATAAGCGATGCCGAATGATGACTACCCATTGTGGCATCTGGCACACAAAAGATGCCCAAGAAATCTTGGTCGAATACGCATCTTCATTCCTTGGAGGTTGTTGATTATTTCAATGAAATAGTCATTTTGGAAAGAGGTATCAGCACAAAAGAACTCGTTGACAGAAGTGAGAAGATGCTATCTCAGCCCCTTCCTCCCACTCATGCTAAGAAGGTTGAACGACTTGTGGAAAAATACTCACTTGTCCAGGGTAACAGAAGGAGGCTGTTGTACACATAATGGAACCCATAATAACGGAATGACACTCATTTAATGTCAAGCCCCTCTTCGGTGTCTCCCCCAGTGGCAAAGCCATACGAGGAGCCTGGGAACCCCAGGGACAGGAACTGCAGTCCCCGAGACGGGTGTTTCCGAGCAGCAGCAGCTACAGGGAGGCCAGCAGGGAGGAGGTGCTCCCACCTTGCAGGTGTTTAGACGAAGACAAAAGTCTGGATGATCTGTCCAGGTAAGGTGATCTTTAAGATCTTATTCAACCCTAAGTTCTGTGATCTTTAAGAAGATAAACAATTTTATTTTCATCCTGTCTGGACTCCTGGGCCTCCCGATGTCCATTGCCTGGGGAAGTACAAATCAGAAAGAAAATTCCCCCCAAAAGTGCAAAATAGGAAGTAGAAAGAGAAGCAACAACCTCCAGTCAATGAATAATTCACGTATAAGCATCTTCGCCTGTTGCTGGCAGGGGGAGGGGAAATCAGGTCATTTTAACCAAGCAATATGTCCTCTTAGTGATCCCTTGGGTTCGTTTTGCATTTTGGGTGGGTCCATGATACCATCCTCTTTGTGCAGATCTGTATGCATTTTTTCTTTCTCTTTTAAATAAAGCATCTTTTTGTCAAAGACTACAGACATCCTTAAAGCAAAGTCTTTGAGATCAGACAGGCCTGGGCTTGAATCGGGGTGAGTTGTTTGAGCTTCAGTCATGTTTCCTTGCTGTGCGGGGTCAGACACAAGCCTCCCACGGATGTCCTGAGAGCTGTCATCAGAAATCATCCATCCCAGGGGCATGTGACAGATGCCCCAGTCTGGCTGGCTCTTCCCCCTCCTCCTTCCTCCTGCTGAAATGTGCAAGGTCCGGTCTGTGGGGCTGCACGCCGTGGCGGTGACCGGGCGTGTCTGTGCCACACAAGAGCCCCCCCGGGGGATGATGTGGGTGGCAGAGCCCGGCAGGGCTCCTGCTGAGAGGACAGACCGCTGATCCCGAGCAGGGCTGGGCTCTGCCCGCACAGCACGGCAACCTCAGAAGATGACTAAACTTCTGAGGAAGCTATTTTTAAGTGGCCGCCTGCTGTGACACAGGCTTTCTGGGAAGGTTTATTTCGGGCCTATTGTATAGCTTTCCACCTGGTCTCTGCATTCCTCTCGGCCTGTCCTTTGTCCCCATCTGCTGGTACAGCACAGAGACACTCCTTGCCCAGCGCCCCTCCTGTGCCAGCATGACCGGCCAGGGGACCCGGGCGGAGGAAGAGTAATTTCTGGGACGGAAGAGGAACGGGGCTTCTTACACGAGAAGAGGGACGTTATTTTCTAACTCGGCATGAGTCGCTCACTTGCTCCTCCTCAAGTCAGTGTCTGGCCAGGGAAGGCAGGCGGGGGGCTGCCACCCCAGCGACCTGAAGAATGGGGACAGTCCGCTCCACGCCTAGGGCTTCAACCTCTACCGAGGTTTGACTCGCTCACGGATCTGCAGTTCAGGCGGGGCTCAGCCGGCGGTGTGTCTCCATTCTGGGAGCGTGGGCTGGGACAGTCTGAAGGCTAAATGGGGTGGCTCCATGGCTGAGCACCAGAGTATTCTGAAGACGTGTAATCTCCCTTACACACCTTGCGGCTGACGCTGGCGCTGGCTGGGACCTCAGCGCAGGCTGCTGTCCAGACACCTGCACCTGATTTCTCTGCATGCAGTGACCGGGGTGACTTGGCAGAAGTTGCATTGCATTTTACGACCTAACCTCAGAAGTCATCTGGCGTCCCTCCGGCCCTTAGAGCAGCAACACACGTCCCTCCCTTCAGCGGGAAGGGGGCCAGCGTCACCTAAGACGGGTGAGCTTGGCGCCAGCCGCACGACAACCGTCTTCCAAGAGTGGAACTGGTGGAGGAAGGGAGGCACGTGCAGCTTGTTTGATAATTAAGGGAAGTCAGAGTTGTATTTTTCCACTTTACACAGTTTTTGAAAACTGGAATATTGGCAGTGGATAGAGGTGAAGAAATGGCATTGTAACAGAAAACAGAAGTAGAATTTTTTTTTAAAAAAGATTTTATTAATTTGGGACACACTGTAAAATGAAGAACCCAAACTATTTATTTATTTTATTTTATTTGAACTTTTAGAGGCAGGGTCTCACTATGTTGCCCAGGCTGGTCTTGAACTCCTGGGCACAAGTGATCCTCCTGCCTCAGCCTCCCTAGTAGCTGGAACGACTCAAACTGTTTTTATACCAGAGGATGAAGTCTTGCTTAGAAAGGCTCTCCCTACTTCAAGAATATTCACCTATGCTTTCTAGTATTTTTAAGGTTTAATTTTTGATACATCTGGAAATGATTTTGATGAACAGGGAGACTGGGGTTCAGATTGCTTTTTTTGCAAGCTGGAACATCTGTTTATTAAATAATCATCTTTTCCTCACCGATCTGTAATTTTATCATATACGAAGTTCCTATGTGTTTTGGGTTCCACTGGTGGACTCCATTGATTACTGTTACCCGCTTTCTTATCGTCCCGAGATGATGGCCCAGCTCACAGCCCTGGAGCCGGCAGGGCCGGGTGTGGACGCAGACGCAGCTCGGCTGTGGCCTGCCCGGACTCCAAGCCTCAGTTTCCCTCTCCGTAAATGGAGGAGTATCTCAGACCTCACTGGGTTATGCTCAAGGTTAATGACTTAACACGTTGCACAGAGTCGTCCAGCAGGTGCCACACCCACGCAGGCTGGGTTCCCCGGGAGGCGGCGTGTGCAGGAGGCTGCCTTGGTGGCGCCCTGGAGGCCGGCGACTGCGGCCGGGCGGGGCAGAGGGACAAGGCGGGCGCAGCGCAGCCTCCCGGGACACCGCCGCTCACGCAGCCCTTCCGCGTCGCCCCCCGTGACACAGGCTTTCAGGTGCCCCCTCGGTTAGTGCTGCACGGGCCACCGCGGCAATGGGCGTGGCCGGGGAGGTGGCTCCGCAGGGAGGGGGTCCCCGACCAGCTGGCGGCTAGAGGGCGCGAGCAGACGCGTCCTTTGTGGAGAGGGGTCTCGGCTGCGCACCCCGCCGCTGCCCGCAGCACCCCGCCGCTGCCCGCAGCACCCCGTTAAGAGACTTTCGCTTTTTCCTCTTCCTTTTCTTCCACGCTTTCAGTGAAGAGCAGTTCGGCAGAGCGTCAAGCTGGACGGCTCCTTGTCCCAGGCCCCCGGTACGAGGCAATGTCGCCGCTCTGTGTGGGGACACGGCGCAGACGCTGGAGAGGTGCACTGCGGCACGGGGCAGGGGACGCTGTGGGAATGGGACGGGCAAGCATTTCACCCACCCAAAGCTTTCATCTTAGGTGAAAACACTTTTCTTTTGATAATTTTTTTGTTCATTTCTAGATAAAAAAATTGACTCTAATGAAAATGTGAACGTGATCACCAGGCTATGGAATGATCCCATGGTTATAAGGCATCATCGTAGAAAAAGTACTTGCAGAGATCAAACAAGGTGAGGTCATCAGTTTGCTTTTCCTTTTATTATAAAAGTAAAATAAAAATAGCATTTATAAATCCAACATTTTTCCTTTAAAGTCTTGATCTAAAAAACATATTTACAATAGCAAAATGCAGAAAAAGGGGAAAATACCATTTTCAGCACTGATTGTAAGCATGTTTAAATATTGACAAATACATGTTCTCTTTTTTTAAATCACCTTAGGAAAAGCAATAAGCCTTTTTTATTGCACACCAAGTGACTCTCATTTTAAAATATCCCATTTCTTATTCTTAAGCTGAATGTTGTGGATGGCTAGAGAGAACACAGAGTGGGGACAGTGACACCGTTTAATGACAGCAGGAGGCAGCAGGGGCAGCAGCAACGACAACAGAAGCAACGGAGATCCAGGAGCAGCCAGCAAAGCTCAATCAGCCACCCCACCCCCAGACAGAGGCTCGGCCGGCCGTGATTGCCAGGTGCCATCTGCGCGTGAACCAAACTAAACTCAGCTGTGAGCCAAGGAAGGCAGCCATGTGTCAAGGCCTGGCATTAAATCGAGAAGGATCCAGGCAGGCCGCTTTCCTCTGAGCACCTCTGGACGCACTTCACCTTCCTTCCTTTGGGCAGCACAGTGGAATTTCAGGGCTTTGGTTTACGCGGTGTGGGGACCGCCAGCGGGCTAGATCTTGCCTTCGAGGGCTCCCTCCTGCCCGTAATCGGGGGGCATTTTGTTAAGAGTTAGCAAGGGGCTGCTGCTGGTCAGAGACTCCATGAAGCTGAGTTTGCGGAAGGACGTCTCCACGCCGCTGTCACAGATGCTGTCGTCTCGGAGCTCGTCTGCGGGGACAAAGCAGAAATTCACTGGGCTCTACTGGGACTAGGCAAAGACTTTGCTCTCTCACACCTTCCACTCCAGCCGGGCTCCGAGCTTGGCTCTACAGGGTCTGTGAACCGCTCTGTGGACAAGTCCTGCCCACTGGCGTCCACTGGCCATCACGGCCCACCCATGCTGCCCCGTCACCACTGCTCACGGTGGGGACAGGGGCAGGAGGTCTGTCTAACGTACAGACTGAGGACATCGGATTTGGCCAAATGCTTTCACATTTTTCTCTTGCAATCTTGTGTTTATGAGAATCCTTTCTGAGTTCTCTGGACTCATAGTGTACCTTTTCCCCCCTTAGAAATCAGCTGTCTTTTTCCAACCACTCTGTTATTTATTTTATAGCTGCAGAAATGGCTGGACCTAGGCAAAATAAATTGGTAGCAGAAGGAGGAACTAAAGCTGAGATCTCTCTCTTGGCCTCCTGTGCTATTAAACAGCATACATTGCCTCGAAAACATTTTTTTTTTTTTTTTTTTGAGACAGAGTCTCGCTCTGTTGCCCGGGCTAGAGTGAGTGCCGTGGCGTCAGCCTAGCTCACAGCAACCTCAAACTCCTGGGCTTAAGCGATCCTCCTGCCTCAGCCTCCCGAGTAGCTGGGACTACAGGCATGCACCACCATGCCCGGCTAATTTTTCTGTATATACTTTTAGTTGGCC
>CM052454.1:11854051-11881307 GCA_028533085.1 Varecia variegata | reverse complement strand
CGAGCACAGACGGCCCCTGCGGAAGCCGACGGAAATGGCAAAACCACGGATCGCAGCGAGGGGGCTGCCAGGGTTCGGCACGTGCGGTGCTGAGTCTCCACGCAAGACGCGTTTTCAAGCCACTGTAGGTCTGGTTTTCCGCCTTTGACACCCACAGCCTCCCGCTGTGTTCTCAGGACACACGGAGGGTAAAGAAGCATTCTTCAAATACATGATGCTTCACACACCCAAGACCCGTGTTGGCTCGGGCCCCTGCTCTTCCCTCCTCCTAAACTAACTATTCCAAATCATCTTTAAAGGAACGAGCTGTGTGAGCAACAGAAATACCCACGAGAGACGATGAACTCCAGCAGACGAAGGAAAGCACTTTGGGCTAAATCAAGCAACACACATTGTCAGATGCCTAGTGGTTATTTAGAAAGCGGGTAGAGAAGGTTGTACCGGTGACACGTGATGCTGCTCACCTTCCCCGTTGGGGTGGTTGATGAGTAGTGCTGCCTCTTCGTGCTTGAGTAAGATGCTGAGAATTTTATCATGGCCCTCCTTGGCCGCGAGGTGCAAGACGGAGTTACCCAGGCGGTCCAGCAGGCTCAGGTCGGCCCCGGCCCTCAGCAAATCCTCCACCACTTCCTCCTGCTTGGTGATCACTGCCAGGTGCAGGGGCGTCTGGGACGCGGACAAGGCGCAGGTTAGCAGGTCAGCAGTGAAGGCCTATAACCCACGCCTGGGAGCTGTCACTGCACTAGGTGGGGGTCAAAGGGCAGGGCCATTTCCCAGGCCCAGAGTAACGCCTGACCTCTGCACACGCATTGCTCCCTGTTCCACACCACATGCTAATAAAGTGTGTACACTGAACCCACATTCAGCTATTGGACAATCTGGATCATTTTTATTAATTAGTTTGTTTTTAATTGACAAATAATAATTGTATGTATTTATGCAGTAAAATGGAACGTTTTAACATATGCTCACAATGTGGAATGACTAAATCAGGCTAATTAGCAAATCCATCACCTCACACACTTATCATTTCTTTGTGGTGGATTATTTTTATATTTACAACTCTTAATAGCTCTCTTGTTTCTCACTACAGCCTATTGACTGTTAATTTTTGAACTGATTTAGTAGCAAACTTATCTTTCTTAAATTTCTAGTAGGGATCTCTCTTCAGCAGATAATTCCAGATGTTAAAATCAAGGCTATGGTTTCACTGTAGACGTTTAAGCTACTACTCAACAGAAACCAATTAACAAAGGTGCCATGAGCCTATACTGACACAGAAAATAAATTTACTAAATTAAAAAATACCGTTCCATGGACCGGCTCCATGAAAACAATCAATATAACTTTCCTACCTTCATTTCATTTCGTAAAAGGATTTTCAATCACATAACCAGGATACTGCAACTATCTCAGATGAACCAAAAAGCCGAGTTGCGGATACCTGATAGGTATTTAAGTATTCCATTTGACTAGCAAATACAAATAAGCTGTTTTGAAAATTGTGTGTTTCCACAGATGAGCAAAACAAACATGACCACAAAAATCACTTTCAAAGAACTGAGATCACTGACGGAGAACAGCAATGTCTTTACACAAATCTACTGCACAGGAGTCTAACCGTGAAATGCAGCCTGTGTGGCGATGATCTGCCCACAGTGCCCCCTTCAGTGAGCAGCTCCTGGCTGCAACCGCAGCAGCAGGTGGGCCACCGACATCCTACCTGGTGTAGGTGACCACAGCACACGACAACTGGCAGGTTGTTTAAATCTCAATTCCAGTGGTTATTTAATAAAGCAGAAACAAGATAGGATTTTTTTTTTTTTTGCCAAATTATCACTCTCCCTTATTTCTTTCATTTTCTAGGACTATCACCCTGGCTTAAATGATATGCTCAAAACTTTACATGCCGCTGCCACGAGCCTTCCTCTCAAAAAATAACTAAGTCAAAAAAGGCTGTGCTTACTAATCTGTGTTTTTGGAAACGCTATCTGGGGAGATGGGAAAAGGAAAGAGAATGAGATTGCAAAAAGGAGGATCTGAAATCATAAGACAGCAGCATACCATTCAGGAATTAGGAATTATCTACAGTCTTACTTTGTTTTATATCATACAAAATCTTTCATCATGAGTAAGAGAGATTTTTTTAAAAAAGGTTTTCTCCCACAATCCAATCAAAAGTTTTCTGGGATATTCCAGCCTTCTAGATCTTACACCCCAGGATTCTGTCTTCAGCAATTACACCACGTGGGGATCCGGGAACTTTGACGCTGCGCTGGTGGGCACGAGACCACGCACACGTTCTGGAGAACCAGGTCCGCACATGCTAATATATCTGAGTGAAGTTCTGACACAGATCCACGAGGGCACATGGGTAAGGACACTCACTGCAGTTGTTGTCTACTGAGGTAGGAAGTCAGAAGTTGGGTAAGTGTCTACTGATGGGAAACAAGTACATTACAGGCAGAAGATGCACGCTACCGAACTCTCTTCAGCAGGAGAAAAACAAACTAGCAGTACATATAACTGCATGAATAGATCCTACACATAGCAAAGGCAGAAATATAGTGACATATAGCCCAATGCCACTAATGCACTTAAAAATTACATGAAGAACTGTATAGATACACACAAATGAATGGATATGAGACTAGTGAAATCTGATTCAGATCTATGGATTGCACCAACGTCAATTTCCTGGTTTTGATACTGTACTATAATTATGCAGGACGTTGTCACCACTGGGGGAAACTGGGCAAAGGAATCTCCAGGTCCCTCCCAGTAAATATCCTAGGACTTCCTGGTACACTTCTGCAACCTCCTATGCATCTATAATTATATCAAATTAAAAATTAAAGAAAAAGGTTAATGCAAGCAGGAGAAATACATATAATATAACGTGGATTGTATGTGAGAGTATACTAAAGTATCTATATATTTCAACTACATGTGTATATGTAGCCAATACCTGGAAAAACACCTACGAACGCACTAGTTACGTTTGGGCTAGCGAACCTGTGCAGCGAGGAAGGGCAGCTGTCTAATGCATACCCTCCTATACCACTTTAAAAACTCTGAATATATATTTATAATACTCAAAAACATAAAAGAAAAATACATGCAAAATAGCCCCCAATAATGTTTTATGGGAACATACACAAAAAAATCCATACCAAACACATTGGAATGGTTGTCTATGCTGGGGGAAGGAAAATGGGAGAGGAGAAAAAGGTTTAAAGAGAATATTTTCAGAAAACTCCTAACTCTGTGCACTTGGGCTATTTTGAGTGTGTTTCTAGAGGGTGGGTGGGCAGAAGGATTTGATCGTGACAGATGGGCACAGAAATGTACTAAGATTAGTGAAAGGTATTTGGGGAGAATGTTTAAAATAATTGCCAAATAATCCAAATTACTTAGAGAACTATATAATTTTCCATCAAGAACAAGTTATCAGAGAACCTTAACAATGAGATAATCGAGAGTTCAAATCTGTCAGTTTCTAGTTCTCAATCAAAATTGCCACCGGGTGCGTGTTTGAGACAGAGAAGGCATACTGGGGAATCTAGAACCCTTGTCCATTAATGAGAGTGGAGGTAGGGTAGGGAAAAACGGACCTGTGTCTTTCTGAGAGCCCCCAAATCAGGAGGGGCAGAAGTGTCAATGGTGGTGGCTTGAGGATTTTTGTCTCTAGTACACTGGAGAGTCTCAATATATGTAACCAAATGATACAGTGAAGAGTTTAAGTGTATTAAGAAAACCCACACAGTTGCTAATCCTGTTGCACTGTGTCCTTTGCAGATGCTATTTATAAACAGAAAAACAAGTAATTCCTTTAATCTGACCTACAGGCAATGGAGTTAAACAGTCTTTGAAAGGAGGACTGAGAAGCTACAATGTCCCATTCCTAGTTTTATTCACATACTTGTGATGGTTACAAGGAACGACCAGTCCAAAAGTCTGAGAGAATCAAGCTTTACAGGCCAAATGACTTTCCAAATATCAACAACACCCCAAAATGATACAGAAGTTTGAAAAGATATCTTTTAGACATAAACCTAAAAATCAGACTTCATCCTAATTATTTTATGAGTCTGTGAAAAGTCTCTAACTTTATTTTTACTTTGACATTAAGCACGACAGCCAAAGAAGAAGGCTAATGACTTATACTGAATGGGAAATGGTTATTTCTATCAGAAAGCCTGTTACTTTTTACCTGTTCACAAGTACAAATCTATCAAGAGCTACACAGAAACATCCTAGTACTTTTGCTTTAAATATACTATAAAGCACATTTTAAAGTGTGGAAATAAAAATAAGCAAATGAATAATTTAATAGTTTCCTTTAAAATTAAAGGAAATTAATTTTTATTATTAAAGAAAATTAAAAATTGATTTCTTTAAAATAATTTTTAAAAGTTTCCTTTAAAGCAGAGAAATAAAAATGATTCATATTACCCGCTTTAAAAATTGAGAACTGGCACCTTTGGCAAGTAAATAATTACAGACAATCTTGGCCCCGTATCTGGAGTGAGATGTGTCTGAATCGGGCTCTGAGTGAAGGCGGACAGGGAGGACACTCTGGGTCAAGTGACGGGTAGGGGAAAGGCGGAAAGCTAAGACAGGGCAGAACCAGGAGACACACAGCTGGGCGGTGGGGCAGGGACGCGAGGACAGAAGAGGAGGGACCCCAGCCCGGCCAGGCCACTGCAGTCCCTTAGCGAGGCCGTGAGGGCGGCTAGCTTTGCTTCTGCCCAAGCGACCTGCGTCCCCCCGACTGCCCCGCAGCATCCTCAGCGGGCCGTCGGCCCACCTGCTGCCCACCTGAGCCTGCGTCCACAGAACTCCGGTTTCCCTCACTTGGAGCTGTCGTTCTGTTTTTGAAAGACACCTTTTCCTCCTCAAGCAACCTTTTCCCTTTCTGTGTTCAGACCTCAGCACTTTCATTTGACAGGCATTTAATCTGGATGTTGCCAAAGTATGTTTCAGTAGACTTCAACATTCTTATTGGCTTTTCTAACTTCATTTTTCTTGACAGAAGTGACAGTTTGGCCGGGCGCGGTGGCTCATTCCTGTAATCCTAGCACTCTGGGAGGCCGAGGCGGGAGGATTGCTCGAGGTCAGGAGTTCGAGACCAGCCTGAGCAAGAGCGAGACCCTGTCTCTACTAAAAATAGAAAGAAATTATCTGGCCAACTAAAAATATATATAGAAAAAATTAGCTGGGCATGGTGGCGCATGCCTGTAGTCCCAGCTCCTCGGGAGGCTGAGGCAGGAGGATCGCTTGAGCCCAGGAGTTTGAGGTTGCTGTGAGCTAGGCTGACGCCATGGCACTCACTCTAGCCCGGGCAACAAAGCGAGACTGTCTCAAAAAAAAAAAAAAAAAAAAAGAAGTGACATTTTTACTCTAGGTTCTCCCTCTAAAATGTCTCAACTCTTAGATTTCTAAAGGTTAAAGTTTGCTGTCCCCCAGCAGGTTGCTCAATTTCGCTGTGGCTTGATTGCCATCCACACTCACAGATCAAAGGATCCTCATTGATCAGATAATATTCTCAACTGATGAGCTTTTAGGATATTACCTACAAAAGGGTTTGTTTTATTTTTACTGCTGTTAACATTACTTAAAATAACGTGCACCCACGTGTACAGAAAAAAGACACTAAGGATTTTTCCTCAGTCGACGCCCTGAGATTTCTGCTTACCTGGTACAGGTCATTTCTCATGTTGATAATTTCATCGGAAATCAGACCAGTGGTGACTTCTAGCAGGTCCCTCACAAGCTGGGCATGAAGGTGGATGATTGCTAAGTGTAAGACACTGGAATGAAAATACAGTGGCAACAGTCAACTAAAATGTTAATGAAAAAGCAAGAGGCCCAAGATATGATTAGACCTACACACTGAACCTGGCTCTCATACCGAGTTTTATTTGACCCTAAAATGTTTGGAACCTATACAATGTCTGGAATTTGAGGGGGTGCTGTCTCCAGAGGACCTGCCCCTCTAAGGCTGGCCCGCCCCAGGCTGCTACACTTCCCTGGGCGCCGCCTGCGGCCTCGGCAGCATTTGTGTCTGCTCCTTTGACATGTGGAGGGGCCTGGCTTCCACACCAGAGGGACCCAAGTTCGAATCCCAATTCTACCTCTGTACGATGGTTTCAGGTGCTTTCTCCTTTACCTTTTCCCTGACTTTCCCCAACAAACAGAGGATGTGTGTAAAATGAATGCCTGGCACTGGAAATTGTTCAGAAAAATTTTGGTACCCTCACCTGGCCCTGCTACCCTCCTCCAAAATACTGTGTGGTGGCTTTTAAAAAATCTTCCAAGATCCCAAGAGGGAAAAATAGAGTCAGGCTTTTAACTATTGGGAGAAAATTCTTGACGCAAACTTCTGAAGACACAAAGTAATCATATTCCGCATCGCCCCGGCACTCGGCAAACACCGCCCTGCCTGCAGCGGTTGCTCCTTCTCTCTGCCTGGACAACGCCTGCTCCATCCTTGGCGACCCAGCGCAGCCCTTACGTACTCAGGGAGCACTGTCCCAGCCCCCCAGGCTGCGGAGCCGTCCCTCTCGAATCTATTGTGTGGCTACACAACTTTTTCTATGCGTCTTTCTCCCTCTCTGGCCCGTGCTCTTCCCGGGGCAAGTTCTGTGTCGCAGTCGGCTTTGCAGCCCTGGCAGGACGGGCAGGGAAATGAAAATGCCAGAAGGAACCCAGGGGCCAAAACATCACCCTAGGAAGATAATATTTTTAATTATTAAAAAAGTTATTAAAAATACTTTGAAACGACTCAGCAACAATAATAAAAGTAGCTGCTATTTGTTAGGAGCTTGTATTTACCAGACTCCGGCACGCACCTGGCGTGCATTATCTTATTTGCCATAACACCACCCTCGAGGCAGGCAGTAGCATCCTCACTCTTGGGATGATGAAACTGACGCCTGCAGGTGTGACACGACTCGTCCTCGAGGCCACCCGGGCAGTAAGTGGTGAGGCTGGGGTTCGGCCCAGGCCTGTCTTACTCCAAAGCCGTTGCTGAAGTCCTTAAACTGTCCTGAGTGACGGACACGGTGCCCTGCTCCGAGGAGCTGCAGACGGACACCCGGGGGTGACGCCCTCAGAGTGTGGCAGAGTCCGGAGCAGAGCACACTGGCGCACTGCACGGTGCCACGGCATCCGCACGTGACCTGCAGGCTGGGTTTCCTCAAAGGGTGTCAGGTGCTACTTACTCAGGCCTCGCTCTTAGCAATAGCAAGCACATTTTATTTGGGATTATTTTAGGCACAGAAGGGCCTAAAAAGCTAAATCGTGATTTTACTAGCTGCGAGATATTTTTAAGTGGATGATTTCACCATCGCCTCTTGAAAGGCGATGCTGGAGGAAGACTCCTGAAACGGGCCTAGAGTCTGACACAGCCGTGATGCACATATACCAAGAAAAAGGTCACACTTCAAAAACGGCCTAAAAATTTCCACGTGCAGATCAGCATTTCACAGCAGAAGTACATTCCCCTCCCTCTCAGATCCTCACACCCTTATGGGAATTTCCCCAATACCAGAAGGTTTTACTTTTTTTTCTTTATTGTATTTTCTGTGATGACTAATGGCCACAGGATTCAGACTATTGGCCACATATGACAAGCTCAGTGAAAACAGGAGGTCTGAGCTGCGATCTGCCCACACTGTGACAAGGGCTCCTCTCCGGTCTCCCCAAGTCCCAGCTCTTTGGTTCCTCTGAGCCAGTGTGTGTGAGTGTCTCTGGGTTCTAGAAGGGGATTCCAAGTATTCGTTTCCTGCTTTAATAAGGAAGGCCACCTCCTCGGCCTGTCTGTGTACGTCTTACACGCCTCCCTGCTTCGCCCTCAACACAGCATGGCACGCACGCGCCCTGCACGCCTTTCCACGAGCCCCCCGGGCATCGGCGTCCCCTTTCTAACTTGCACGTGGCTCGTCTCCCCCTGGACTCAACAGTTCAGCAGGTCCCTGAAAACATCGCTGAAAACACTGCTGAGCTGCCTCGGTTAACTGCTTTTTCTTGGGGCTATACACTAGTGAATGCTAACTGGATGATTGAACCCTGAGAAAACTTTCTGCTGCTCATGGCCCTACACAAAGAAGGCTGTACCGGTTCCTCTCACACTGTATAACAAGGCCAGTGGTTATACCATATCCTCGGTTACACTGCAAGGAAGGAGAACAAAGGTCTCTGCTGGAAACCCTGAGGTTGGCACTTTCCTAAAGCGTTTGGTTCAGTTTTTAAACTGAGGTTTAAAACATGGCACTCAAGAGCTCGTCCACAGAACAGGACTTCTCAGTGCTGATGCTATTCTGGGAAGGTTTTAGATAAGGCACTTGACTTGAATCTGATGGCTTCTGTCTCTTGTTATTTTTACAGGCTTTGGAGATCATTTTAGAAGTCTCAATGAAAGGACTAAGAGGACAGTTTTAGAAAGAAGCCAGGTGGCTTTGCAAATATAATCTCAGTAAGTAGCAGGAACGGGAGGCATCGTGTCTGGAATGTTAGACTCCCACACGACATGGGTTGGAACAGTCACAAGAGCATGAGCCAGTCACAGACTGGTGACCATTAACAGGCAGTAGAGAAGAAACCAGTAACTGGGAAAAAATGACAGTTGCCCCAGTCATTTTGCTGCTGCTGCCTTTATCGGGCTTTTTCTTGAGTACGGACGGTATCGTTATAAAATGCAGTTGGGATACACATGCTTCAGGGATTTGGCAGGACTCAACAGTTCTCCAAATATTATTTTAATAAATGAACAAGCATTTTCAAAAAGTACCACTACCTACACGCACATTAGTTTTCTCACCCAGAGAGATGAGCGCTTCAGCTCTCTGGAGTCCCACAGGGGACCGCAGCAGAAGCAAGCTGTGCTACTCGAGCTTCCTGACACACTATTGTCCTTGGGAGAGTGTTCTAGTTACAAGACCCGATAACTTTGAACAATTCTCTTTATCCCTAGCCTGTGTGCTTCACACAATGCTTTCCTCTCTCCTGCCCTAAAACAACCCCTGGTGCACAAAGTCCTGACTTACCTGTCCCCGTTCTCATCCTGCGCCGCGGTGAGATGGCGCTGGACAGCCAGCAGCATCTTCACGTCTCCTGTCACCGCATAGTCAAAGAGGGCGTTGGCGTGTCTCTTGGCAAGCTGCATGGCCTTCTCCAGGAAGAGGTTATCTGCAAGGCAATGAGCACTTGCTCTGTAGGTGTGGCTTGCTCGGGGCCCAGCCACCAGCCTGTGTTCTGACGGATCAGTACACAGCATTTTAGTTAAAAAGGCTTCTCTCGGTGCTTATGGGTTATGTTCACTAGAAAAAGCACAATTGGACACTGGCTCAATGAAAAACATGGTTAGAAATTGATCTAAAAGAACCTGTGGGTTTGTTGGGGGGAAAAGTTCAAAAATGTCTGTTACTTTAAGGGGAACAATCAATCCCAAAGCAATGTTGGATTTTGCCATAATTTTACACAAGCAATCTCCTGGTGAAATAATCCGCTGGAATCTTTAGCAACTATCTTGCTAGGTAATGTGTCAATAAACACATGTCTGCCATAGATACATCAATGTCTCTGAGCCATTGGTGTTTTTCAGTTTCAGGAGATGCCAAACTGTGGCCTTCAGGCCAAACCTCTTGCATGACGACTTGTTTTTATGTGGCTCCCTAGCTAAGCATAGTTTGCACGTTTCTAAAGGGGTATTAAAAAAAAAAAAGAATAGGTGATAGAAACTGTATGTGGCCACCAAGTTTAAACATTTACTACCTTTCCTTTTATAGAAGAAGTTTTCCAAGCACAGTCTAGGATGTCCTAGAATCATGACACATACACTAGTGAGTGTTGGTTCAAAGTAAACACAAAAGTACATTTCCTCCTAATCCTACTTCTTCAAAGAGGGCAACAGGATAAAAACAAGTTCCTATTTTCAAGCAAAGTCCCACTTCAATATGACAGTTAAGCTAGATTCTAGAGAGGAGTGACTATTAAGCTTACGGAAACTGTTCTCTATTATCTGTGGGGCCAGAAAAAAAGGTGATTACCTCTCACCATACCATGAACTGCATGATGATGACTGGAAATGTAGGACGTCTGCACTTAACATGCTAAGACAACGGGGAAAATGAAGACACCAGTGTGAATAAAATGACCTGACATATGCTTTTCAAGAGATGTACAGGACTTTGAAGAACATACTGAACTAGATATCGACATACCGTCTTTCGGTTAGCAGAAGGTAAACATGTACCCACAGCCGACCCCTGGGCAGCCCACCGGTGCGATGCAGCCACCTGTGTGCTCCTCACCCTGCACCTACCAGCACTCTCGGCCTTCACTCCCGCTGTGTGCGTCGGAGCAGCCTCGTCACTCCCGTTGCTGGGCTTGCGGGACTCCTGGCCTTGTTCTGTGGTTCCCGTGACTTTCCCAGGGAGATTTACAGTCTCTCTGTCATCACTCTTGTCACAACCTTCAGGGTCATTTTTAGATTCAGTGTCTAAGGTTCCTAAGGTAAATGCAAAAACATCATCTTTTTTTTTTCTTAGTAAAATCTATTAAGTTATAAGTCACTGTTTCATTGTAGGTCAGATAAATGTAAGAGGCAAGTTTACTGCAAAGGGAAAAGAAAAACAATAGTTTAAAATTATGTTTAAAATGGCCATATCACAATACCATAAATAACATGTTTTGGAGCCATTTTAAACTCTCACTTCTACAAAGTGTTCTTTTAATAAACTTCTAAAACCTTAAGTGTCTCATTTGCTTATTTGTAAAGGAGAAAAGTGAAATAAAGCGCTTCTGTGAATTGTAGGCATGTGGAATTTTTTAAGTTCTTGAAAGCAGAGGAGTTATTTTTTTCCTAACCCTCATTAACAGAGCAAGTCATAAAGACACACTCTCGACTCGCAGGACGTATGCGGGAGCTACCACTGTGCTAGTCCCGATCCTGCTCTTTCAGGCCCAGCCACGCTGTCTGACAGGTACTGAGTAGGGGACCTGGCCCTGCTTCCAGTTCTGGTTCTGTCACTCACGGCCACGCGCCTTTGCTGAGTGAACGGACCTTTCTGAATCTCAATGCCGTCCGTTTATGAAATAGAGACACTAACATTTTCCTTAGAGAGCAGTCATGAAGATTACAGCTAAAACACGTGAAAGCACCTGGCACGAAGCAGGCATGCAGGACATGGGAAGACTCTGCAGTATTGTTTCTTTACTGGAAACACCAGAATGGACCCGCCGTAGAAACTACGAACACACGCGTAACAACTGCTCCTCAGGGCAGGCACTGGACAGGAAAAGACCAACCTTGCAAAACTCAAAATGATTTCAAAAGTGTAGTACTTGAAGAAAAAAGACAGACGATGGATAAGTTTGGTGATTTTTTAATGTTTGAATAGTCAGGTCTCTATGTCTCTTTTGAATGCTCTTTTCTTTCCCCTGTTCCAAGCCACTTACAAAGTAAATATATAAATACGAACAAGTGTCAGAAATAGTTTATACCATCCAGAGGAAATAATATCTTTTTGGAAAAGTATCTTCTTAGTTTATTTGCATTTATCAGTTTTGATGAAAGATGAAAATGTTATTGTGATAAGTAATGATTAAAAAACCCTTTTTGGCATTAACTTTTTTTCCCACCGTAGTATTAAGAAAAGCATGACTTACCATGCTTCATCCCAGCGTTAGACTTAGTGGCTCCAGGATGGAAGGTAATTCCACCGTAGGTAGGAAATCCATAGTTCGGGAAGCCGTATCCTGAAATAGCAAGTACAGCAAGGAAACATCACGCAGATGTTTTGCAAAGACGCAGCGAGCCTTAGTGCACGGCCCTCAGGTGGGCACCGGCGCTGGTGTGGGGGGACAGCGCTGTGTCCCCTCGCGGCGCTTCCACTGAGAGTCAGCAGGGCACATCTGGGGGCCAGGGGGCAGTCGTCATTCCACTGTGGCAACTCAGTGCCCAGCCTGGGACAGGAGCTGTGATGGAGAAAGTCGCCACCCCACATGAAGGGAAAAGGCTGGCCCTGCGTGGTCACCACTCAAACTCAGACTGGCTTACGTAGAAGACACTAAGATAATCTCTGGAGGGAAAACGTGAACTAAACAAATCACAGAAAAACATACTGGCTCCTCAGTGGAAAACGGCCCCCATTTTTCATTCTTACGCGTTTCTGGTGGAAGCGCAGACTGGCTAAAACTCTCTGGGGACGCAGCTGGCATTCTAAGTCCTACCCTCTGACACAGTCATTTTACTTCAAAGAATCTAATGTATAAACATAATCTAGAATGAAAGAAAAGTGATATGGGCAGGAGTTCAGTACAGCATTTTACACAGAAAACAGGAAACAACATTCAAGTAAGCTGCCTCATGGTTTGTTCACTGGATGAAGTATTATGAGTCATTAAAATGATGCTTAGAAATGATGCTCACATAAAGTTTACATTACCATGGAGAAATGCTTACATCAACACATTAGGTAACAGGAGCACGCACGACTCTATATAGACAGTCATGGTGCAACGATAATAAAAACTAACACAAATTAATGGATTAAAGTAATATGTGTGATGATGATCACAGATATATTCAGAGGAAATGCATAAATATCTACTATAATGAATACATGAAAAGAATTAGAAATGGTTAACCTTTGATGGCAGAATTTTATATATTTTCAAATTTTCTACAATGTAGTAGATAGAGTGGTATAATATATATCTACAGTGAAGTATATATAATATAAAATCTTTTCAATGTTTCCAAAGAACAAGACAACTATGTCAAAAAAAAAAAAAAAAGTAAAGGGGAAAATACACCAAAATGTTTAGGGAGGTATTCTTTTGATAAGTGGCCTTGGGTGACTTTTTTTTTCTTCTTACAGTCTTCAGGATTATGTACATACTGTAAAATGAACAGGCATTTCTTCCAAAAATAAATTTAAATTTGTCAAGAAATTTTAATTAATATTAAAATTTTAACTAAAAAATGTTGTGGCCGCTCAACCCGCAGGCATGCTCAGAAACCTAGGAGAAAGAAAATGCTGCCCTTTCCGAGGTGAACAAGCTTTAGGAGGAACAGGCTGTCCGTACCTGGACCCGCACTGCCAGCACCGCCTCCGCCACCGCCACCGCCAAACACGCCTCCGCCTCCAGCTCCCGCACCGCTGCCGCCGCCAAAGCTATCCGAGAAATTGGGCATGAGCTTCTGCCGTTTCCTTTGCACTTCCTCTTTATCTGCATTTAAAGGAAGAGAAACCAGAGGAGAAAAGATTGATTCGGTTCCACCGCTAGCCACAGATACAACTATTGATTCTGATGGTATTTTTAAACATCTTAAAGGGAAACAGAAAGCACTCAAGGAGGAAGAGATGCCCGATTTCAAGAAGCATTATATTTATTCCAATGGGTACGAAGACCAAGTGCTGGCCTCAGGGAGACCACAGAGCGGACACACCCAAATCCACTCTGCAACAGTTTCTCAAGTCCCAAATGTTGTTAAAATTAGTGAGAGATTAGTTCGCCTCTCAAAAATTAAGATACTGAAGGTACAGAATAAAAAAAATTTATTGAACCCTTTTCCTTGGCCACACAAAACAACTACATGTTACTGATCAGCTCACATTTATCATGCACTCACGATGAGCTGCATGCTGGAAACAAAGAGAAGCAGGACATAACGTCTTTGCTACCAAGGGCCTTCGGCATAACCTAAGGTAGCGGGGGGGAGACTTAGCTGTGACACTACGTTTGTCAAGTTCATGGTGGAGACCGGTGTTCTAGGAGTTCAGGGAAGGACTTCTAGGAGGTCCCTGAGGGCTGGGAAATTCAGACAAGGCTTCTCAGATTCACTTTCATATAAGAAGAGGGAAAAGGAGGGTGTCCGGAAAGGAGATACGGAGGGAACACAGTAATGAAGGAAAGATGTGTATGCAGAGCTTATGAGAAAAGCAGTAGGTCAGTTTGGCTAAAGCGAAAGTTTAGCGCAGGCATAGCTCAGTTCTGGAATGCTGCAATATGGTGAGTCACATGAATTTTTTTGTTTTCCCAGTATATCTAAAAGTTATGTTTATATTATACTGTAGGCTATTAAGTGTGCAATCGCATTATGTCTAAAAAACAAGGTACATATCTTAATTTAAAAAACTTTATTACTAAAAAATTGTAACGATCATCTTCAGCAAGTCATAATTTTTTGCTGGTGGAGGGTCTTGCCTTGATGTTCATGGCTGATTGGGATAGTTGTAGTAATTTCTTAAAATAAGACAACAATGAAGTTTGCCGCACCAATGAACTCTTCCTTTCATGAAAGATTTCTCTGTAGCATGCGATGATGCTGCTTGATAGCATTTTACCCACAGTAGAACTTCTTTCAAAACTGGAGTCAATCCTCTCAAATCCTGCTGCTGCTTTATCAACCAAGTTCATGTAATATTCTAAATCCTTTGTTGTCATTTCCACCATGTTCACAGCGTCTTCACCAGGAGTAGATTCCATCTCAAGAAACCACTTTCTTTGCTCATCCGTAAGAAGCAGCCCCTCATCCACTCAAGTTTCACCACGAGACTACAGCAATTCAATCACATTCTCAGGCTCCACTTCTCATTCTCTTTCCATTTCTACCACATCTGCACTTACATCCTCCACTGAAGTCTTGAACTCCTTCAAGTCAAACATGAGGGTTAGAATCAACTTCTTCTAAACTCCTGTTAATGTGGATATTTTGACCTCTTCCCATGAATCATGAAAGTTCTTAATGGCATCTGGAATGGTGAATCCTTTTCAGAAGGTTTCAACTTACTTGGCCCAGATCCACCAGAGGAATCACTATCACTGGCAACGACAGCCCTGTGAGATGTACTTCTTAAATAATAAGACTTTCGAGTAAAAATTACTCCTTGGCCCATGGGCTACAGAATGGATGTTGTCTTAGGAGGCATGAAAACAACATTAATCTCCTTGCACATTTCCATCAGAGCTCTTGGGTGCCCAAGTGCATTGTCAGTGAGCAGTAATATTTGGAAAGGAATCTTGTTTTCTGAGTAGTAGGTCTCAACAGTGGGTTTAAAATATTCATTAAATCATGTTATAAACAGACGTGCTGTCACCTAGGTTTTGTTTTTCCATTTATAGACCACAGGCAGGGTAGACTAGGCATAATTCTTAAGTGCCTAGGATTTTTGGAATGGTAGATGATCATTGGCTTCAACTTAAGTCACCCTCTGCATTAGCCTCTAACAGTATAGTCAGCCTGTATTTTGAAGCTTTGAAGCCAGGCATTGACTTCTCTTCTCTGGTTGTGGAGTCTTAGATGGCATCTTCTTCCAACAGAAGGTTGCTTCACTGACACTGAAAATCTGTTGTTTAGTGTAGCCGCCTTCACCAACGATCTTAGCTAGACCCTCTGGAGAACTCGCTGCAGCTTCTCCATCAGCTCTTGCTGCTTCACCTTGCTCTTTTGTGTTATGAAGACGGCTTCTTTCCTTACACCTCGAGAACCAACCTCTGTTAGCTTCCAGCTTTTCTTCTGCAGCTTCTTCGCCTCTCTCAGCCTTCGTAAAACTGAAGAGAGTTGGGTCCTTGCTCTGGATTAGGCTTGGCTTAAGGGAACATTGTGGCCGATTTCATCTTCTATCCAGATCACTAAAACTTTCTTCGTATCAGCAATAAAGCTGTTTCACTTTCTGATCATGTGTGTGTTCACTGGCGCAGCACTTTTAATTTCCTTCAAGAAGTTTTTCTTTGCATTCTTGGGTAACTGTTTGGTGCAAGAGGCCTAGATTTCAGCCTGTCTCTGCTTTTGACGTGCCTTCCTCACGAGCTTAATCATTTCTAGCCTTTGAGTTAAAGTGAGAGACGTGATTCTTCTTTTCACTTGAACAGTTAGAGGCCACTGTAGGGTTATTAACTGGGCAAATTTCAATATTGGTGTGTTTCAGGTAACAGGGAGGCCTGAAGAAACGGAGAGATGGGGGACCGGCCAGCTGGGGGAGTAGTCGGAACACACCCACCTACTGACTAAGTTCGTCATCTTAGGAGGGTGCATTCATGGTGCCCCCAAACGATTACGATAGTAACATCCCTGACCACAGAGCACCGTAACAGATATAATAATAATGAAAACGTCTGAAATATTGAGGAAATTACCAAAGTATGACACAGAGACAATGAAGTGAGCACATGCTCTTGGAGAAATGGCACCAACAGCTGGCTCCACGCAGAGTTGCCACGAACCTTTAATTTGTAAAAAAAAATGTGTTACCTGCGAAGTGCAATAGAACGAGGTATGTCTGTATAAGAAACCTCGAAAAATGGGTGCGACTGGGACCACACTGGGCAGCACCTGAAATACAAACCTGAGGAAGTCAACGTGCAGACAGGAGAGCCGCTGAGTGTTTCTGGACAGGGGAATAACGTGTACAGGGTGGTATTTTGGGAAAAGTCATATGTCACTTGTGTGTAGGACACACTAAAGGCTCAAAGTGAGGCAAAGACAGTGAAGATACGAGGTCATGGAGGCCTGTTCCTGAGTGGTCACTATGGTAATAAAAATGGGGTGGACCCCAGAAACACAGGGAACGAGGGACCCCCAGCCTCTGCGGAGATACGGGGGGCTCAAATTCTGAGACCTCCACTTGACTGAAATACAGCGACGCCCTCCGAGTCTCTTGGTGGTCCAGGTCTAGGTGCTGTCCGGGCCACTCTCCCCCGTTATCTCACACGGCTGCTCTGTTTTTACTTTGTTTCCCAGCATCTCTGCTTCTTGCCAGGCCCAGTGTCCCTTCTGAGTCCTTTGTGGCCTACTGTGTGTTCTTACTTCTCCGTTTCCCTTTCTTTCTCTTCTATGATCTTTCTACCATATCTTTTGGGCTAGAGGAAGAAAGAAGGTTGTTTTTTTTTTAAATTAAATACACAGTCAATGTGGTATTCTTTTTACAATCAGCAGCCCAATACTTAACAGCTTTCCTATTTCTGAATCTTCAATTCAGTTTTTATCATCGTTTAAGTTCAGAACGATCTTCACTTATTTCTAATTCTACGGCTGTTGCAGTCATCGTAGGGCTAGGTAAAAGGCCACTATGTACTGATTATCTCAAGATCATCTAATTGAAAGATGAAGCAGGGGAAAGTAGGCCAACAAAGCACACTTAACTAATCATTTAAAAACTCAGCATGTCCAGACTTCTTAGGAAGAAAAAAGCCAAAGTGGGCAAATTTTGAGAAAACTATGCTTCCACTTAGAAGGCAATGACCTTGAAGTGGAGAAACTTTAACAATTTCCTTAGCAAAGATTTTTGGACAAATTTATGAAATTTCTATGTCAGTTATATCATAACTAATTAATAGCTATAATCATTACTCATCCTATAAACTGTTGCTCTCACATAAAATAGTTCACTATAGAAATATGGAACACAAGAGGGAAGCAGACAACTTACTCATCTTCAGAAAAATATTATCTGTTTAACATGGTTTCTGGCAAAGAGACCGATCAGTATTTTCTAGGCACTCCTTTTGCCTTTCAAAGCAGTGAGATGTTCACTGGTTATATTTCACTGTAAAATGGGAATTTTTGAGGGTGAATTTTCAAAAATATTAACCATAATGCAGCCAGTAAGATTTCAATGACAAGAAACTGACAGAAACTTCCACAGGAGTTGTATGAAAGAACCTGGGTCCGAATCTCCATAGAGCTGAACACAGAGATTTCCACACTGGGTTCATTTATCCCTGTGGTCTGCCTTCGGGAGTGGCACTGTGGAATGGACAATGAGACATCAACCTATTTTAGACGGGGCCTAAGTGGCCTCTCGATACAAGTTCTCTTTTACAGAAGAGGAAACTGAAGCGAAGGTGGTTAGGTGACCTATGGGGTCAGGGCAGAGTGAAAAGCAGACCCAAAGTCTAGTGATCTTTCCACTGTGTGAGGCTGTCATTCTTTGGGAAACATTCCAAAATTGCTTTGTACAATAATAATCAATGACTTTAAATAATTAATGACTTCAGATAACAGTTTAATTCACAAATGCAGATAAACTTTTAGCTTTTACCATGTTTTCCTGTGTATATACTTTAAGGAGGTGCCTTACAAGTACCTCCTTCTCCCTTTTCCAGTTTCTTGACCAGCAAAGATGCTGCATTTATCCCGACCATACCTGCCATAATTTAAAGATTCTGATTGTGTCTCTTTCTATTCTCCATCTTTTTAGACTGAAAAATCATTATGATCTTTCTTTGCTTTCATATAGCAGCTCCTCAACTACCTTCTTCCCTTGCCAATGCTCCTTCTCTTGATGATTTTAATTGTTCCCCCAGATCCAACCATCTCCATGAAGTTCTTGTGAGGTATGATGCCAGTGACCATAGATTCAGGGCTGAATGATTCTGTATAATGAGAGGAGAATGTTTTATATCTATGTCTAATGCCTTACTTGATGGCACCCAACATGCCACTCGCCTTATGGATGAGGATGGTAACTTGGCTGGACAACCAATAAGTCAGTCCACAGATATTGAATGAGCATCTACTATGTAAGGACATACATTGCTCTAGATGCTAAAAACAATAGCAGTGAACAGAAATGACCAAGTCTGGGACCTAAAGAAGATTCTTCCTACTGGGGTAGGAGGAAGACAATAGATAAGTAAGTAGCTAAGTTTACCTACTGATAAAAATAATGACTAATATAAAATTAGGCAACAAGATAGGGAGTGCCTGCAGGGACGAGGGGTAGTGGAAGTTGTGTTCAATGACTTCTCAGAACTGTGTACAATGATTCCCTGGGTTGTGTAGTTTGGATTCATTGCCATATATTTTCTCTAACGCTAAATGGCCTCCAACTTTTCTGACCCGTCACACTGCCTGGTGACATTATTTCTCCTTGCGCCTATTACCTTGAGTTTTTATAATCCAGAAGGTTTCATAGAGTAAGGTAATTTGTTATCCTCAATAAAACAGTTATATTGTCATAATGACTCAGTCACAATACATACGTGTTGGCCATTCTTTCTCTGGAGCTCAATGGCTAACTCTGCTACTTTTGGAGATAGTTCTTACGCTGTTGACACTTTTAACTAACGACAGCATGGAAGGTGTGTGATTGAAGTAAACAGGTGTGATTCTGAACTTTCAGGAAACGCCATTCTCTAATCCCACCGTGAGAGATCTCCCACTATGGTAGGTTGGCACTGAAAGGAATCATCCGAACACGGCCCTGCTATATCGTACTTTTTGTGATGCACAGACACCACTGGGAAAGGTACACGAGCAGCCTTAGAAACCAAGCTTTGAATGTTTCAGGTTCATACATGTGTTGTCTTTTTTTTTTATGAATCTCGGTGTTAGCAAAAATTGATATTATTTTGAAGATATATTTCAGGAGAAAAAATTTTTTTTTTCCTCAGAAAGTCCCCCCAAATTAGCCACATTTCTCTTGTATATCTACTTTTAAAAAGGGAAATTTAAACCAAAGCTCTGATTTTCACATGGTTTTGTGCAGGCAGAAGCGTCCAGAAGAGCTCGGGCGGCCCCTGGGCAGGCTAGAGCCCAGCTCGTCCACACACTGGGACTTTGCATGACATTCGTGTCGAGACGACAGTGTTTTCGAACGTCCAGCGTTGAGAACGCTCTACAAATCTGACCCAGCAGTGGAAGGTCACAATCTCAGAAAAGAAACAAGAACTCACAGAAACCGTTTTCTAGACACTTCTGTGGCAGCATGAATTCTAGGAAAGGCAAAACCTCTTCAAAGATCCCCAGCACACGCCTCGCTCTCACGGGACCCAGCACCCCTGCAGCTCGGCGCCACCGCACCTTTGTGGTTTCCAACCTCAGCCAGGACCTGGGTGCCCGTGACAGCCGTTTTCCTGCCCCCTCGCTAGTCTCACTTCCTTCTCCTCCAGGGGTTTCTAATCTCGTCGGTGCCACAGCCCCTCGGGCAGTCTGGAGAACTCCATGGATCTCTTCTCAGAATCATGGTTTTTAATACACAGAATACAAAATGGGATTACAAAAGAAGCTAATGATATTAAAGTACATTTCTATCCGTGGACTCCTAGGTTAAGAAACACCTTAGAATGATTACCCAGTTTGGGTGCCTGTTACATCTCACTCTAGGGTGATTCTCAGTGCTGAATTTCCCACCCTGCCCTCTCTTAAGTTCTAGTCCTCCTTTTTGATCGGCCCACGAGGAACTTGCACTTGAATTTCTTGCAGGAACCTAAAATGCAGCATGGTTTACCCCGAGCTCCCTCTGTTCCCACCCAAACCTACTTCTGCTCCCTCGTTCCCTGCATCAAGTCGGACACATCACAAGTCTCCTAGACTGGGAATCTCAGAGCCACCCGTGACTCCTGGTCTCTCCCAAACCTCCCACCTCAGCCGGAGCCCAGGGCCTCTCGGCACCAGCCCTGCACCGTCTCCTTCCATTCCCAGCACTAACACCTGTCCTGACCTCACCATTCCTCAGCTGGATTCTCGCAGCACTCTTCTCACTCCTCGTCTGCCTCCCAACATACGGAAGTCAGCACCGCCATTCCCAACCCAGGCAGGCCTGGCCATCGCTCTCCAGAATCAATACGGAATTCTGGAGCTGCCACTCACAGCCTTCCTTACCTGCCCTGGCCTTCATGAGTCCATCTTAGCGCCCATAATGCTCACTTCTCTCCGAATACACACGGACTGTGTCTACCTCTGTCCTCGAGCTCCTCAAGTGACCTGAGCCTCTCTGTTTCATACCCAGCTGCCCCAATTCCAAAGAACCAAGTGAGAGCTCACTGGAGCCGCCTTCTTCAGAATCAAGGGTCAGGGCTCTCTTCTCAACATTCTCATATGTGCTTATGGATGCTTCACGTTTGGTACTTATTAAAATCATAATTTGCATGATAACTATTTAAGGAGGTCATTACTCCCTTTCTTAAAGTATCTGTTGTGAAGGAAAGAATGACGTCTTACTCGTTTTGACAGTCCTGCACTGCACAGCGGCTGAGTTTTCTGTTGAACTGCCTGAGGCTGGCTGGCTAAGCGGCTAATTCTCCTAAACATCAAGCCTGACCTTTTGATCTCAACTACCTGAACCCTGAGTTACTCGATCAATGTTAGACTCTCAAATTCAAATTATCAAATGTCTAAATCTCACGTAAGTTTGGTGGAAATAACACTATTTTAAAAGGCTGGACTAGTGTTATGACCTCAAAATAGTCTATTGCCTGTCTCTTCTCTAAAAAATAAGTATCACGGATTCAGGAGCCAATTACTAGGAAGCTGTTCAAAAAGGTGACTAATTGATCTTTTCTCGTCAGCTTGTCCTCTTACCAGAACAAGCACTATCCAGGTGATGGGCACACTTGTAGCTGTGACTAAAAGAGTACAAAAGCAATCCATATAACAAAAACATTTGTACCCCTTAATATTTTGGGAGAAAAAAGAGAGTAAGCACAAGAGTGTAAACAAGCAAGTTACCTTTGATTTCAGGATAGTAGAGAAAAGGTTTTGGTTCGCTAGTTTCTAGATCAGATTTCCTTCGAAGCTGGACGAACACCGAGGCTGGTTTTGTGATGTTGACATCTTTGTACTTTGGAGTCTTGAACACAATGGCAAACTGCAGGATACAAAGAGCCAAATGTTGATGTAGGACTACATTTTTTTTTTTTTTTGCAGCAATGCTACTCATTAAACAAATTCCTTATGCTTTTCTTTATATCCAGTGTACTACAAAACACAGCACCCTGGAGAAAGTTCCAAACTCAGAATTCTATACCCATACATTTTTATTAAATCGTCACTGTGAAACTGAAATACAACGCTACGCTAATGTATTGGAAATATTTATTATTTCATTTGTCTAATATTGCAAATGTCTTCTACTTGTAAATATCATGCATATAAAATTCACTGTTTACACTTCTTTCTTCTCTTTCAAATAAGCTTGAAAGGCCTGCAAGATTGCTTATAGTAACATCAGAAAGGCTGGGTATGGAAAGCGAGAGATGGCTGAAGGCTGGTGATAGGAAGAGGAAACTAAATCATTATACCACATTAATTCCTGGTGGTGCTAGAATAGTTAGGCATTTTAACATTCTTAGTTTGATTTTTGGACTATGTAACATATTCACAGGGATGAAGATTTTGTAAAATATTAAAAAGTATAGAATGGTAAACGTGGATGATTCTCCTTGCCATCCCTGACCCCATTCATGCAATTCCTACAGTGTGCCAGTTCATCAGAGGCAAACACTGGTATTAATTACTTATGTCCGTGTCCTTTCAGAGTTCCTTTATGCATATGCAAATATGAACAGAGAACCATTTTCATATACACTTGGTTCCATACCTGTCTTTTAAAATATTTTAACATTATATCTTTGAGGCCTTTCTATATTAGTTTGTGGAGTACTCATTATTTTTAATAACTATGCAATATTCCATCAACTAAATATACCATAATTTATTTAACTGACCACTTAATGATGAACATTTGGATCTTTCCCAATTTTTTGTGAAAACAGTATGCCTCAATCACTCATGAATAGGAGAGTAACCATTAAGGTGGGGGTTCAGCATTGTCATCTCTTAGTCATATAATCAATTGTCACTGGGAAATCTTAATTTATGAGGATGACTTCAGCTTCAATTAGAAGACTCCTGCTTTCAACACTTTCAACACTTAGAATACCCTTTTAACAGGTCTGACCATAATTACTTTGGTAGAACACTTGAAACATTTTCACGAAAGGACCGTGGGGCCCCTGTCTTATGGGCGAGGGGCCCAGACACCAGGAGGAGGGTGTTGCCAACATCTCGGAGCCAATAGTCTAACGAAATCTTCATAATTTCACAGCGGGCAACTTTTCTGGATGACCTGCCAGAGTCTTAAAAACAGTACTGTTCTATGAAAGTTAAATAGATAGTTATGATTTTTTCTTTTTCATATGTGGAAACTACTGAATTTCAACAAGGCAGAAAATATAAAATGATAATGATAATAATCTACTTACTTGTCTGTGAACGTCTGTGGGGGAAAAATCTCCAAATCCTTCCCAAACTCCACCATTTTCCTCCTCTTCATAAAAGCGAATCTGGATGTCATCTGCAAACAGTCACATTCCACATAATGTGAGAATAGTTATAAACATGCTGGAAAATAAAGCTGGTTCAAGATTCTACCTATTATCTACTTAAACTTTAAAAAAATATGAAAGAGATGTTAGAGTCCTGTAGAATTTTCACAAATCACTGATTTTTTTTTATTACTTGCCACAGGAATGAGCCCCAAGTTTAACTTACAATGACAGAATACTAGATTTACCTAATCAATCTGAATTTTTTCTTAATCAATTTTTGACCTAACTTCTCCTTCATCATTAAAAAAATATTCAGTCCTGAGAAACATGAAGGATGGTGGAGACGTATTAGAATCCCCAAAGGTGGTTCAACTAAATATATAGATGCATATAATAACAATGGACTTATATATAGTATACTATATGGCAGATGCTATTCTAAAGCACCTATGGCTAGGTGCTTTATTTGTATATATCAACTTATTTAATTCTCACAACAACGCTGCAATGTACTCTTATTATTCTCATTTTGCAGAAGAAAAACTAGGGTCCAAAAAGGCTACAGAACTTATCCAAAGTTGAACTGCGCGTAAATGAAGGAACCAGGATTTGAACACAAACAGTATAATTTCAGTGTCTAGGCTCTTAAACACTCTACCGTATTGCCTCCTTCTAATACTTTATTAGTCCATAATGAGTAACTGGTCAAAATACTGTGATGATCAGGTCCCTTCTGATTAAATTAGAATGTGTACATTTCACACTCTAGTCATGCCTCTACTTCTGCAGAAAGATGGCAGTTTGGCATCTCCTGGCTTCAGTTTCCATTTCATAGGAAGGAGCATACTAATGACTTAGGAAACAAAGTTTGTATTTCTATTTAAATAGAATTTTAGAAATATTAGGGATGGCTAAAACAATCTCATTACTCCCGGTGCATTCCTTTGCCTTCAGGGCAGACTGCCCTCAACCTAGTTATTCAGATTCTTTAGGTCAAGTATAAGGCTTTTCTCAACAAGCCATTCCATTGAAATAATGACTAAGAATTGCGTTTACAACAAAAGGCACCCAGATCATGCGCACTCATAGTACACACACCCAAGAATCTGGAAACGCCTATTGCTTGGATAGAGTGGGTTGGAAGGAGGCCGACACCAGTGTAAGAGGAATTGTAAACATTTTTGGATAAAAAATATATATGTTTAAAATATGATCCCATTTTTTCTGACTTTATACCTCAGAGCATTTAACCTCAAATGAGAATTTTTTGAATAGCCATACTTCTTTTATTTATTTTACTTATTTTACTTATATTTCCAGCAAGGTATCTGCTTACTTTGAAAATGCTCACTTTGTAGTAAATAGATCTTTATTATAGGGTACTTTCCTTCTATCATTTTATTTAAAAAATGAGTGAAGTTTGAGAAAATGACACATAATTTTCTCCAGCTTTTACTAATTATTCAATCTTATATCTAATAAGAGATAAATGCCAAGACCCTTTTCTCAGAGTGAAAACTGCGAGAGAAATGTGCTCTGGGAATTTCCTCATGTTCCTTTTCCTCAGCTGACATTACAGGGTCAAGTGGAAGTGTCTGGAGAAGCTCCCCAGTGTTAGAACAAAGCCTTGCAAAATAAACAGACTCAAACAATTTTACTATGTAAGACTTATTATTTATTCTCTCTGTGTGTTTGTGTGTCAAGCATGGGCTAATACTCATTTAGTTTAATTGAGTACAGATATCAGATATCAATGTTTAAAGCATAAAAAAGCTGAAAATCACAGATTGTAATTATCACTATTTTCCTATTTCTCTTTACTTTTGTAGGAAATTTAGAAATGAATTGGTTGGGTTTCAAACAAATAACACAGACCACTTACATTTGGAAGAGGTGAAATTTAAATGTTTTTAAGGCATTCTGTGGCAAAATGGGGACATTTCTGGTCTGCTGCCAAAACTGTGACTCACAAATGCACTCAGAATTGTATCTCACATCTTGCGATCGGAGCAGATACCTACCTTTCTGAACTTTGTCGCAGAGAAGATAGATTTCTTCCCCTCCGGTCACACAGCCAGCTGTCCTGTCCATCCTCACAATTTTCAGGTTGGATGCATTGGGAGCTTCTGTTCATGGGGGAAAAACACCCAACATCCTGGTTTAACCTCAGCTTCACAAGTCTGCCCTGAGCACACATTCCCCCAACAAAGTTTAAAGAGATGCTTCTACTCATATTATAAGATGAAACAAATAAAACAAAATATAAAGACACAGATAAAATAAGAATGGCATCCAAAGTTCTCAGAGCACTTCTGAGGCATGGATCATTTTCTATCATCAAAACAGATGAGGCAGGAACGAACAGGTATTTGGTTCTCCTCCCACACAGAAAGAGAGACTGATACAGAAAGAGAGTTTTTCTGAGGTTTCAGGAAGTACCAAGCCAATGGATTTCTGGGATCTCAATTAGGTCGAGGACTTTAACCCCAAACCTGTTTTCATGATACTGCTATATCATTTATAAAAGTCCTAAAAAATTTAGGAAAAGCACAATTTCCTTTTACTAACCATTATTTTATTCTAAAAAGAAGAAATATGGAGACGTTACATTTCTTTTTCCCAAACTAAATTAGGATTCAGGGTGGGGAAGAGGCAAAAGTTTCATGTGGTGGCAGTATAAAGTTTCCTTTTTTTATGCCCTAACCAGCTGCATTTTAAGGTGATCTGTGGTACACGAGTCTGTATCATTTTATAACATTTTCACTTCCCTTCGAACTTGTTTAAATTAGAGAAATAGTTGTTGTACTTAGAGCATGGATTTTTCTACTTACCAAATACTATATAAACTTTCAATGAGCCCAAGTGCTGTACTTGCAGGCTTTCTGGAAATATCTGTTTAATAAATCCCATGCACACCACGCAAGAAAGTTGCATGGAAAGTGCTGAAGATGATAGCAAAACGCGTAAAAAGTTCTGGGAACTATAAACTGAAACAGAAATTTAAAGTCTTGTATTATCTATACTACTCATTCAATTAGCCTAAAGTTCCTACCTTGATAAAGCTGGTGACATGCAGGAATGAAGATGGATAAAAATTATACTTGTCTTTTATTAACTTCTCTTCAGAGCCCCAAAGAAAAATATTGAGATACTTTTCCCTTCTAAGAGTACCAACAATGTATCTTTATAGCAATGTGTTCACAAATAAGAGACTTGGATTGCGTGTAAAAGACTAGAAGATGCACATCTGAGGAAAGAAGATTACATTTATTGAGCACCTCTTACAATCTCTCATTCAATCTGGACCTCCACCTCCTAGGCTAGGCTTTAGTGTTCACATTCTGTAGAGGATAAACTGAGGCTCAAAGCGACTCAGTTACTCTCCTGAGGACTCGGAGCTGGTAAGCAAACGGAGGGGCAGGGCTGCCAGTCTGCTCCTGGCATCATACCAGCTGCGTCCTGCTGGCAGTCGAGTACTCACTGCTGTCGTAGATGGCGTCGGACACCACAGGTTCCAGGCGCCTCGTGAAGCTGCCGGTGCTGTCCGGAAGGAAAGCCGTGAACATGAGCCGCACCACGCTGAGGTCCATCTCCTTGGTCTGCTGAAGAGCCGCCTGGCGGATGAGCTCCTTCTCCCGGTCTAGGACCACCCGGCACGTGCCATTCACAGCCAGGGAAAGTAGACAGGGAGAACATTTCAAACAGCACACTTTTTATAAGTATAAAAACTTACAAGAAAAACTCATTTTTTTTTCTTTTGAAATTCTTCGTATTGCTAGTAAAATGTTAAAAAACAATCTCACTTATGTCATCCAAAATTGAAGGCATCAAAGAAGACCTGCATTTGCTCTGGGTTATAGTAAACACTGTCTTCCATGCATCAGACTTCCCCTCTCCTGTCCCATGCTCCCCCACCCCTCCCTTTGCTCTCTGCAGTAAGAGTTAAAGGCACAAAGGATGTGACAGAATGGGATGTGATAACTTTAATAAGCACCAGCTGTACCGAGAAACGCAAATTTGTTTTAATTGTTTTTTTATTTCAGCATATTACAGGGGTATAAATGTTTAGGTTATGTATATTGCCCTTGCCCCCCCCCCAAGTCAGAGCTTCAAGCGTGTCCATCCCCAGACAGTGCGCACCGCACTCATTATGTATGTATACACCCATCCCCTCCCCAACCCACATCTGCCC
>CM052454.1:11829841-11853551 GCA_028533085.1 Varecia variegata | reverse complement strand
TGAATAGCTCAGTTATGTTTGGCTCCTTCCCTCCTGCTGGAGTTTTCATGCTGATGGCTATAGTCATACTTAATTTATAATACCACAGAAGGTAATAAGTACTTGATAAGTACTACAAGGGAGCTATAGAGGAAGCAATATGGAATTTCAAAGGAGGGGAGAGTCCGGAGGCTTTGCAGTCAAAGAGGCATTTGCTCTGTATCTTGAAGGAGTGGTAGAATTTGAGCATATTCATGCAAGAGAGTGGAGAAGGGCCTTCCAGGAAGAGGAGACAGCAGGAATAGAAAGACTGTGCCCAGGCAGGGACGTGAGAAATCACGCTGCCCCTACGGAGTAACTCACTTTCACACAAAGGGGCATGGTGGGAAACAGAGTTGGAAATGCAGACTGGGCCAGCTCTGGGCAGATCTAAACAATTAATTTTTACATTTCTCAATACCTTATCCACTCTCTTATACGAATATGCTCGAATTCTAGCATTCCTTCAAGATACGGAGCAAATGCCTCTTCCGCTGCACTACAATGTGGTGGGCTGGGGGAGGTACAGCAGAGGAGGTGTGCTTCAGACTAAGTCTGGAACTATGCATGGGTTTGACGGGTTGCAAAGGGAAGGGTGGGACGTTTTAGGTAGCGGAAGACACAGGCACAAATCTGCGTCAGGTGTTCAGAGAGCCATGATGGCGAGAGGTGGGTGCAGGGTGGGCTGGAGGAGGCCGGAAAGGAGCTGGAGCTGACTGGGAGGGCTTTGTGCACAGGCTGTGGAGGTGCAGGTGTCGCTGTGGGAGGGGCAGGATGCCATCAGAGGTTTCGGGAGTGGCATGGGCTAGACTAGGAGGCATGCAGATGAGCACAGTCCGCACACGAGGAAACCAAAGCCTGGGCTTCTCGGAGGAGCAAGGCTGGGAGAGCGGTGCTCACCTGTGAGCTGGCGGTCCCCTCCACCTTCCGCTTGCAAATAGGCAAGGTCAGGGTGCACCAAGAGTCCAGGATTGTAGCCCCTTACACACGCGTCTGTCATTCGTGCTTCCAGTGTTTCAAATACTTTTTTCTTTGTCACATGAAGTATACCCAGGTTTGCAAAGCTGGAGAAAAAACAGTAACAGCAGCAGCAACAACCAAAAGTTAGGCAGTCAGTGAATGACTAGAGAGTCTGGCTTCACTTTAGTCAAGTGGATTTTAAGAAAACACATAGGTCCTCAATGTCTCATCCAAATCCCTTGGGGCTAGATGCATTTCAGAATTCAAGGGTTTTTTTCCATGTTAGAAAGGTAATGTACGGCATGTGCTGCACATTGAATAACACTCTCAGCAGGTCTGGGCACACAATCTAATCAAATGCCCTAATATTTCTGTAGCGAAACACATAATTAGCCTCACCCGATGGAAAAATAAACACAATAAACAGCTGCCCATCCAGTCAGTTTGGGTTTACTACCAAATGAGTCTGTAGTAAACCTCGAAGAAACTTTTGGTTTTTCAGAGCTCATTAGATTTCCAAATTGTGATTAAGAGAGTGGAGATATATATATATGATGTGTGTGTGTGTGTGTGTGTGTGTGTATCTTAATAAGAAATTTTACCTGGACTCATTTTAAAGTATTTTCTATGGAATTTGTATAAAAAATTTAAAATTCCAAATATAGTGTTAACCTTTTTTTTTTTTTTAAAGAATAAGAGGAATGTTATATTTGGGCGGATTTTTTTTTTTCTTTTGACTCACGCTTGGGTTTCTGAATGGGATTTAAAGTCTACCTGGAATCCCCCTTCCTCCTGGGTTATCTGTAAGGTTGTGGGAAATATTTATGACCATGAGAATTGTCATCTAAGTAGACATGTAATTAGAGATGGAGAACCTTTTATTGGGAAGGCTACATACTTGTAGAATAAATATGTTAATAAGCTAAATAGAACAATTGAAGGGATTTTAAGAAAATATACAAAATGCTCCAGCCATTCATTTTTTAAATAAAGTACATGGAGCAAAGACGTATATTCAGTAAATATACAACAAACAAAGAAGGACTTTGCCAAGGAGACTCATTTGTTCAAGACACATTTATGCAGATTCTTTTCAGGGCCCGGCAGCATCCTAGCTGCTTTTGTCAGCCGTAAAAGAATCTCTGCCTTCCTAGAATTTACATGCTAGTATGACAACAGAGACGAAAAAGAAAAGCAGTAAATTATACAATGTAATTTAGAAGGTAATAATCACCACCAAAGAGGTAAGGGGGGAACGGGAACGGGAGCGGCAGCAGGAAAAGGCACAGCGCTTTAGAGCAGGGACAGGCCGGGAGGGACCCTCTGTGCAACGCAGTGAGGGGGAAGACGGGTGTGAGAGTGAAGAACATTCTCGGCAGAAGGAACTGCAAGTGCAGACCCTGAGGCAGGACCTCGCTGGTGTTTTGCAAAGACGACAACGGCCAGGGGCCATCGTGGTGGAGTGAGGCGCGCGAGGGGTCAGAGATGAGCAGAGTTGGCAGAGGGAAGCAGGGGGCCCGGATCTTTCCAAGCCTTGTAAGCGCCTTGTAAGCTTTTATAAGGGCCTTTCTTTTACTCAGAAAGGAAAAATGAACGGTAAGTAGAGGAAAGAAAGCGATATTGTAACAAGACTGAATGAACTAAGGAACAAGCTAACGTGGAAGGGGCAGCCAAACGCGGGGAAGAACAGAAGCGGTGGAGGCTCACACGGAGGCCCGCAGACAGAGGGAGTCACGTCTGCACCCAGAGACTGAAAGGACGTGGACGGCTGAGACACGCAGGAGAAAATGCGCCACTGGCACACGAGCTCTTGGAGGGCAGAGCTTCCTAGGGCCTAAAATGGTGCCCAACATGCGGGTGTTTAACGAATGCCTGTTGAGTGAATAAATGCATGAATTAATGCGGCACAGAAACATATGGAAAACGACACACCGACACGCATGGAGGTGCAGGCAGGTTTTCGGAAGCAACGCCTCCATCCTTCGGCCGCTCCGGCCTTACTCCTACACAGAACATCCACAAGGACAGGAAGACGGGGCTCTCCCAGGCAGGGGCAATGACAGACATCTGTGCAGCACTGTACACTTTACCATCTGTAGCATGTTTTTCATGTATATTATCTAATTTAGCCCCTGTGAGAAAGACATCACCCGTATTAATTTATTATATGAATAATGATTTATTCTGGTAATAAATGAAATAATGCAGAAGTCAGTTTTCTGTGTCAGGTAATGATGGAGTAACACAGACTGGATTGAACCTTAAAGAACTAAAAATCATATGAAAAAACAGTGGTCAGACACTAGACAATGAGCAGCACAAAATAGCGATCCTTAAGACAAGGGAAATAAATAAGGATCTCACAATTACTCTGGCTTAATGCCTAGAGAGAGTTCTAGGGTGCAGCACAGGAAGGGGGAGCCCCAACAGAGCCCAGCAACCTCCCTGAGGTTAAGGGGACACAGCGGAACATTTGAGGAGGCAAAGGAGGCTGGAACCAGAGAACCAGAGAGGAAAGAGCTGCACACAGAGAGGCACTCAGAGATCTACTCGAGTCTTCAGCTGAATGATCAGAGCACGTATGTAAGGAAACTACCCAAAGCCGGGGAAAGAACCACTGTACGGGAACAGGCAGAACAATTCCTGCAGCTCACACATGGCTGGAACAGCTCAAGAAACCTCCAATACCTGCAGCGGTAGGCTGAATATTCATAAAGGTACCACCTTAGTCATGATGTCAAATCAACCGTAGAATAAAGGCTTCTCTGGTCTCCCTAACAAAGCTTCAAAGTAAGAATAGAAAGGATCAAACTGTTCCCAAATGTAACTTTATCCCAATCCTCAAAAACACTTAAAGGCAAAAAAAAAAAAAAAAAAAAAAATCCAGCACTCAGCAATACAAAATTCAAAATGTCTGTCGTCCAATAAAAAATTACCAGGCATGAGAAGAATTAGAAAAACATAATTCATAATTAGGATAAAAAATCAATAGAAACAGATCCAGAAATGAGCCAGAAGACAGAATTTGTAGACAAGTACATTGAAATAAGATATACTCCATATGATCAAAAAGATAGAAAGCATTAGTATGTTAAGGAGAAACATGGCAGATATAAAGAATGACCCCCCAAAAAACTGTAGAGATGAAAACCCCAAAGTCTGAGAAGAAAAAATACACTAGATAGAATTAAGAACATTAGACACTACAGACAAAAACAGTAGTGAACTTGATATAGTAATAAAACTATCTAAAGGGAAACACAGAGAAAAAAGACGAAAAAAGAACAGATCATCAGTGAGCTATGGGACAATTTCAAGTGGCCAAATATATGTGTACCTGGGGTTCCAAAAGAAGAGAAAAATAGGAATGGACAGAAAAAATATTTGAAAAAATAATAGCTGAAACTATAAATCTAGAGATCCAAGAATCTCAATGAACCCCAGCCACAAGCAACATGAAGAAAACTATATACTAAAGTCCACCATAATCAAATTGCTTAAAACAACCCCTCAAAAGAAAATCTGAAAAGCTGTGAGAGAAAACAAAAAGATGCCTTAGGTACCAAGGAACAAAGATAAGATTAACAGGAGACTTCTTGCTGGAAACAAAGCGAGCTCAAAGACAGTGGAGCAACATATTCTGAGGACATGAAAGAATAATATTGTCAACCTACAATTCTATGCTCTTCAAAATTATCTTTGAAAAACAAAGATAAAATAAAGACTTTCAAAACATACAATATCTGAAAGAATTCACCAGTATCAGATCAGCAGTATGAGAAAAGTTAAAGGAAGTGCTTTAGGCAGAAGAAAATGACACCAGTTAGAAATCTTGACCTACAAAACAAAATGAAGAGCACTGCAAATGGTAAATATGTGGGTAAATATAAAATATCCATAAAATACTTTTTTCTTTAAAAGATAATTGACTATTTAAAGCAAAAATAGAAAATAATATATTATGGGATTTATGACATATATAGATATAAAATATATGACATAATAGCACAATGGTGTGGGGGGAGGGAAATGCAAGTATATTGCTCTGAGGCTCATATACTACACATGAAGAGGCATAATGTTACTTAAAGGTAGACTGTAATAACCAAAGACGTACAGTATATATCCTAAAACAACTGCTAAAATATACAAAGAGGTATAAAACAAAAAGGAGATAAAATGACATCAATCAAATAATCAATTAGTCCATAAGAAGGAAGAAAAACAGAAAAGGAGGAACAAAGAACAGAAGTGATAAGTAGAAAAAAGATAGCAAGATGGCAGATTGAAACACAGCCACAACAATAATCATATTAAATATAAATGGCCTAAACATCCCATTTAAGTCAGAGGGCAGGATCCAATTATTTAATATATACAGTATATATTTACTTTGAATATAAAGATAAAACAGTGCCATTTCATAAATGTCCTTCAACAAGTGAATAAATAAACAAACCAATACATCAATAGAATGTAATACTACATAGTGAGTAGAAGGAATAAACTGACACATATAACAACATGGAGGAATCTTAACTGCCCTGTGGTACGTGAAAGACAGACTCAAAAAGGCTACATATTGTATGATTCCAATTATATGTCATTCTGGAAAACGCAAAACTGTAGGGACAGAAAACAGATCAGTAGTTGCCAGGACCCCGACGGGGGAGGGGAGAGTTCACTATAAAGGGGCACACAGGATTCCGAGGGTCGTGGAGCAATTCTATATGTTCATTGTGGTGGTTATACGAGTATTTGTCTTAACTCATAGAACTTTAAAGGGCTAATTTTAATAGTATTTAAATTATACTTCAATAAACGACAAAAATTCTACAAAAGAAAGGTTATCATAGCTAATAATGGGACTGGGACTACCTCAAAATGCTGTATTCTCCTACACAAGTGGTTTTCCAAACCAGCCGCATCAGCATTACATTAAAATACAAATTTTGCACCCCCCCCCACCCCTGGCCAATGAATCAGAAACTCTGGGGGTCGGGCTCAGCAATCCGTGTTTTAAGAAACCCTCCAGGTGATTCTGATGCCCGCTGAAGTTGGAGAACTACCGCACCACACTGCTCTATCCAAGGAGACCAGGATCTCCGGGAGCAGAGCCTAGAGCCAGCACCAGTGTTTTTATAAAGTGACCCAGGGTGCCAGCAGCCAGGCGGACGCCCTCCGCACTGCGCCAGGTGTCCCCACCACCATACCCATCTGGGACCTGTTGTTGTCCTCTGGCTGCTGCGTTTGAATCCCCGTTGGGTTGGGATTCGAAAGCAGCCCCTCTGTCTGGTCTTTCTTCCTCTCAGGGCTCAAACACTATTTCACAGGGTTCAGAGCGACCTCTGACTCACAATGCACACTCTAATCTGGAAGTTGGATATTTCCAACCTCAGATCACACTTCATCAATTTTCTCCAATCAGCTCCTTTTCTGTGTATTAAGGTTCGACCATATGAAAGCACCAATAATTAATTGTTTTTGGACCTATAAAAACAGCAACTTAATATGGTCTACACTAGCTCATTGAGAAAGGCTTTGTTTCTCCTTTGTATTTTTATATTTATGTATCTAACCCTAGTGCTTACCAGTTGGTACGTACTACATATTTTAGTTGGGAAAGAAAAAAAGACTACATATCTCTCTAAATCAGGGTTGCCAGGAAGCAGACAGAGGGTGTGGTGATTCTTGGTGAGGAAAGTGGCCTAAAGCAAAGTCAAGTAATATAGATATTTTCCACTCAATGACAATTTCAAAGAACTAAAATGTTGAAACAAATTACTGATATTCAGTATCTAAAATAAAATACCAAACTAAGATTATTTTTTGTCAAGAAAGGTAGTAAACACTAACTATATAAATGAGTAAGAAATTAAAAAGACAAAATTAAAACTAACTTTAAAAAACATTAAAAAGACAAATCTCCCAAATTAAAGCAATCAAGCCTGTAACCAAGGCTTGGTTATTTAAAATATGACTATTTATAATATAGATAAAATACTTTTGAAAATAGAAACTAAGTTTATTGAGAATTCATGCTCACAGAAAGGTGAAGGGAAATACTCCAAAGAAAAGTTTCTTTTTTTTGTTTTGATCACTCAAAAATTATTTATCTTCTCAGTGTCAGTTTTTGCATATCTTTTTTGACGTGTTGGATCAGTGCCCTTATATTCTTAGCCTAATCTATATGATTGAAAACAGGTTATCTTGGTTCCATTTCTAGTATTGACAAGTCTAAGGAATAACTTTGGCTATTTTCCTAAATTTCTCTCTGTGATATTCTTGCCTACAAGTCAGAACTGAATAATAATCGATGTCATACCATAAATACGTATGTGGCAAGTTTGCTCATGTTATTTCATAATATTAGCTAATGTTAGTTCAGTCTAGAATTTGGGATACGTAAAGGGCCTGAAGAAGAACTGTGTAGCCCAACCCTCTCATTTTATGAGGGAAGAGATGAAGGTCCCCAAGAAGTCGTGTGACTCGCCCCAGTCCTACTGTTGAGAGTGACAGAATTGGAGATAGAATTCTGGTTTCCAGACTGCTAGCATGATGTTCTTTCTACAAGAATGTAATAGGTTTTGACATTGGAAACTTAAAGAATAAAGAGATACAGAGAGACAAATGAATTATGAAGGTAACAGTGTATTTTCGAAAACACTGTAAGTAAAAATTTCTCAGCTAAAAATCAGAAAGGGAGTACCAATGATTCATAGAACAATCTGAACAAGAAAGATTAGAATCTATCGTAACCCTCAAGTGGCATCTTCTTGATTAAATTTCCCAGTGAAATTGTGTAAGTATAGAAAATCTCACAGCGCTACAACCAAACAGACATCGTAATGATCAAACTTAGGAGATGACTTGCTCAAAATGTTTGTTAAACGAATGAAGGAATGATGGGTTCTCCCGACTGCTGAACCCACACCCCTCTGCACTGCAAGAGAGCAAAGGAACCCCCCACTTCCTTGGTGACAGAGAATTCACTTCTACTCCTGGATCTAGGTCCCAAATTAAATAACCATTAGTTCTTTCTAAAATCCTGAAAGATTCCTAAACCAAACCACAGAAATCAAATTACAGACAACATACTGGAAGTTTCACAATAACAAATATTATTAGTTGAAAACTTCACCTATAATTTCTTCTAAAGGATATGATTATCACACAGATTAAATAAGACCAAAGAAAATAAACACTTCAAACTGACAGAAGCCTATTGAAGTAAATCTGCAGAAACGCTAAGTGATCAATTAGTTTCAAACTGTGAAAATTGCCCTGCATTTCAAAGCTCTCCTATCTCCTAGGTCCACCAGGAACTGGAAGGGTATTCCAAACACATGGCAAACCCACTGTGACATACAGCAGCAAACAGGCCAATCTTTCCAGAGGATGTTGAAACAACCTCATATAAAGCACAATCGAATTTTTCAAATCAATTTAAGCTTCTTCCTTCAATCTAGAGATTTTTTTTGAACATCAAAAGAATCCGATTTTAGTGACTTACAGCCCTCTCTCTAGGTTTTTCACACTTAAATATTTTTACAGTCAAACAAAGAAATACCTAGGAACACGAAAGCTCTACCTCCCCAATAACGACCAACTTGAAACTTGATCAGAACTCAAAGCCCGAAATGCAACCATCAGCTTAATGATGATGATTTAAACAATTCCTTCTTTTGAGTGAATAGCCCAGATTAACTGGGATTTTAGCACAACCTCTTTAAACCAGGATTAGAAAGCCCTGAAAAATATTTTTAAAAATCAAACAAAATTAATTAAAAATTTCTTACTTCTTCTTCTGTTTTTAAGGTATCCCAAAGTAAGGCTTAAAACAACCATTTTTAGGATTATTGATTGCATGTATCAGTTTACATTGCGTGCCAAACTACTATGCTGTGTGCTATTTTAGTGTTTTGGGAAAATAACAAATACAATTTGTTCTTTAGCATAATAAATGTCTTGCTGAAAACATTTCTTAATTTTTTGGATTGAAGTTACTTCTATGAAACTTCATTCATTAAAGATTGCTTGTTTTATCTGACCAATCTTTAAATGAATATGTCACTTTGTATTTACATTTCAAGTTCATGAACACCAACATACATTTGCATTCCTTGGCTTCTTTTCTGTGCACACTCTCTAACCCCACAAAGCTGAAGCAATATTTATTTATCCACTTCATGCCCCGAATATTCACACTATAAATCCATTAAAGGAATCATCAAGAATGTAAATCCATCCATATAGTATTGATTTTTGCTATAGTTAGATTGCTTCTAACTATATCTTTATCTTTATTTCTTATCTTTATTTATATCTTATTTATTTCTTATCCTTATTTATATCTCTCTATATATCCTCTCTAACTATATCCTTATCTTTATTTCTAGAAGAAGTAAAATATTATTGGCAGTGGCACAAATGCCTCCTAGGTCACGTGACCATATATAAGTGACCATCCCAACTGGGCCACCTTTGAGAGGGGAGGAGGGTGTCGTGAATAAATAGCCCAGCTGCAAACTGGGTTGTTTCAGGCAAATTCAGACATGTGGTCACTGTACTCCCTGGAGTCCAAGTAAGAACACAAGTGTTCATGGTTTTTTTTTTTGAGGCCAGATGAGGGTCTCAGAAAGGTCCCTGATGAAAAGGGCCTTGTCACTCCGAGTCCCTGCATCCCCCGCGCTGTCTGTTCCCACCGTCCGCAGCATCACGCGCCCTCACTTACCCGACCACCATGTCCTTGGGGCCGGCGTTGACAGTGCAGACCCCATCCTCGCAGTGCTTCCCCACCAGGCTGTGGGCATGCAGGTGGATGTTTTTCCCATTGGTGACCAACTGGACAATAACCTTTGCCGGTCCCATATAGTTGCAGATCTATACAAGAAGCACATTTCAAAAGTTAGCACATCTGACTATATATGAATGGCAACATTGAAAAATGTTTATGAGAAGCCAGTAAGTATAAAAAGTATGATATAAAATTTTCCATATATGTATATGATGACAGCTCTGTTTTTAAAAGTATGTGATGAATCAATGACTGGATGGAAATAAATTAAAATGTTCATGGTGGCCGTTTTGTGTCATGGGAAGATACATTCCAGGAAGCAGGCCATTGAGAACACAGCACGCATTGCTGAAGTCGGAACAGCATGTCTTGGAGGGCGCGTTGCCGGGAAACCTCCCCTTTCCACTAGCCGAGAACGTGTTTTCCTCTGCACAGTTTCTGGTCACAAAAGCTGGACAAGTGATGGGTGAGAAGGGGACTGATGGACATCACGGAAGGTGGGAGAGGAGCAGCAGCAGCACAGCCTGACTCTGCCGTGGGATCAGGCAGGGGGAGTCTTGTCCGGGGACCTGGCTCTGAGGTTCGCTGTGGACACACAAATCACCTGCAGGGTACGTGATCCTGTACAGCCCTCTCTGCAGTGAGTCCTAATAATGGAATTACATACGCTCAGGTCATAGCAAGTTTCTTAAATCCAAAAAGGGCACTTCCTAAGTGCAAATCTTTAGATGTCACCAGTTATAAAGTCAGGTTTTTCCATTTCAGGTAATTTATCTTTTTCATTGGTGTATCTTTAAAATGGTGACAACAGCAATAAAAAGGAAATATCATGGAGAAAATGACATTTTAAGCAAAGAGAATTTGGACACTCTTTCTTCTCTAGTTGGTCACCTAGCCCCCTGTAGCAGACAAAACTCCTTCCTCAAGAAATCCCTAACACTAAAACCACAGTAACAGAAAAGACCAACGGCCTTATATTAACCCTCCTGAATTCTATTAAGTCAGAACCCTGTGATAAATTCAGCCAAATAGTTGGAAAGGCACCAGACCTCCTCGAGAGGTGACTAACGGTCCTGGTTTGCCTGGGACTAAGGGGGTTTTTTGGACATAGGACTTTCAGAGCCAAATCTAGATGAGTCGGTCACCCTGTCTCATTAGCTCATATTGTACTTTTTGAGGAAATGCATGACCGAAATCCAGGATCTCCCAACTATACAATCATTAGAAATGCATAAATCTGCACAAGTAGCCCACAGCTGAAAAAAAAATTAAAAAAAAGGACAGTATTTGGGAATCACACCTACAGATGGCTCTTTGATGGAAGTCCTTCTGATAGAAACTTGAGGAAGAACCTTAACCTGCCAATAAAACTTCTTGGAAAGAGACATAATCCTTTTAAAACAGACTTCTTCTATTATAAACATCATCATTGAAGCAAAGTTCTGATAGAATTTTCTTGATACGGATTTTTTCCCAATGCAATCTTTCATCGCAAGAGTAGAGAAGCTGATCAAACTTGGCATTATTCCCAGAGGGTTTGAGGAGAGAGAAGTTTCACCCCTGAACACAGGACTGACTCCCCTCCAACCAACTGCGCAGCTCGGCCGGGCACCTTAGGGCCTCTGTGCCCACGCCGTGGCTCCGAGTGGCTGCACAGCGTGACTTCTGAACCCTCTCACCCCTTCCCTGCCCAAGGAGCAGGGCCACCAGCAGGAGGGGCCTCCAGCCCTTGCAGAGCAAGCTAATCACAAAGAGGGTTCAGGATTAAGTTTGATTTTTGACTACCTCCAATCACAAATAAAGAATTACTTAAGCAGGTATAGCACTTAAAAAAAACTTCTCTAGATATAAAGCTAATTATGAACTTCGTGCTTCCCTTTCCACCAGGCAGAAAGCCTTTGCCCTGAAGCACAGGACGAGGAACAAAAGCTCTGGGTTTGCTCCAAAGTTGGCTGCTGTCCCTAGATTCTCCCGGGGTTGCTAATGCCAGTTCTGCGTCTTGGTGTCGACATCTGAAATCAGTCTTTGTTATGCCGACATATCCCACAGGGGCTTCCTCAGCAGTAAATGAACCGTGCAACTGCACTTTTAAGTGACGATGAGCACAGGAATGCAACAGGTGAGGCGTGAGGTAACGCTGCACGTGGTGCAATCAGGTAGGCTTTCCACTCCAACCGGGCGCCAGGAGGAACCTGTGGCTCGAGCCCAATCCCTCGGATGCTTCACCCCCCGCCACCACTGCGAGGGAGTCCGTCACTGGCACTGAAGTGGGAGGCGTCCTCAGAAAGGACTCACGCATGTTTCGTGCTATTATTTCATGATCCACGGGTGGCAAGAATGAGGAACTGGGCATTCTCTGAGGCACAGGAGCTGAAAAGTTTGCCAGTGACTGATATGCTGTCTGATCCGTTTGAAAGCACCCAAGTCAGCGTGGCACCATCTGGTTTTCACGCAGACCACAGGGCAAAAGGCAGGGAGGCCCCTGGGTTTTGTGGACTTTCCAAAATACTGAAAGAAGAAAGCTGATGTGTGGGAACTGAAAAAAGTGACGCTATTTGCAAGTTATATGGCACATGAAGACACCGGCACTCTAGCATGGAGAAGACCGTACTTCACAAAATGCCATGAGGACTGACAACTGTTTGCAAGTAATTCAGAAATTCGTTTGTTCAATGGAGAATTTAATTCTTTTCATTCAGCCTTCCTGTTGCTTCTTTGAACAGTGGTTCCCCTGAAAATTAAGTTTATAGAGAGCAACTGTATCTGTTAGAGAGGGTTTTCTCAGAGCCTGAACATGGCAGGCTCTTAACACACATTAATGGCTTAAACACAAACGAAGCTTTCGATTAGAGTCACGGAGAGACAAAGGTGACAAAGCTGAGTAACTGGCTACCCCAGGACACTGTAAGAGCAAACCCAGCTGGGTTTGAAGACAGTTCCATTTACCAGCTGTGTGACTTTGGCAGTGCTCAGTTTTCCTCATCTGTAAAATGGGGATAATAATAGTATCTCAAAGGGTAATTGTCCAGACTAAATACACTATGCATGTAAATGTATTTAGAACAGTGTCTGGCAAATAATGTCAGCATACAAGCATTAACTATTATTTATTATGGTAACGTGCTCTTCTACCTAGAGATCTATAAGTAATACACCTGTCCTGAGATTATTTTTTAAAAATCTTGTCTAAAAGCAGGTGGCTGGAATAAGTGACTATTCCTAGGGTAAGTCTTTTTTCCAGAGTGCCATATTTTATTGGTCTTTGTTAATTTTCTAGTAATAATTATATTGTTATAGGAACAGCTATTATTCTTGAGGATACTCAGGATTTCTTGCCTCCCTCGATGAAATTTAAGACTTTCTTCCAGGAACTTTATGACTCAACACCTTCTGCTGATCAAAGGCTAGATGTGCTTTTTGAATAAGACGTAGAAGGCCAGGGTCTCAAATCATACCAAACTTAGTCAAATCACCTCTGTTTACTTAAAACAACTCTGTCACACTTTGGCAAAGTACATGCTGGGTCTTCAAAGGTGGTTAAAAGAAGCAGTCTAGGATTTTCTAGGAATCAGCACTTCAAACGTCCAGTTTGCTCTCTGGGTAAATTTGGCCAAATCACTTTGGGGGGACGTAGAGTCAACCTGAATGTAAGATGTGACAGATGAAGTAGTTCTTTTTGCTCAGCTCTTGTGAAGTGATGGTGGTAATAATAACAATAAAGAAGAGGAGGGGAAAAATCCACAATTTTCAGACAAATCTATCCTGACTTGACTTAGGCACCTGACTTTGTCCCGCGCTGCACAAAGCAGCAGAACCATGTGGTCAGGGCCAGGAGCCCCACAGCCAGACTGCCCGCTCAAGGGCCCCTGTTGCCACCTAGCTGTGTCAACAGGGAGAGATGGAGTTTAGTTTCTCCATCTTTAAAATTAAGGGAATAATACACTTGATTTCATAGGGTTGTTTTTTAGGATTAAATGAGATAATACAGTGCTTGGGACCAAATGAGATTAGCGATCTCAAATGTAAATCTTCTCTCCCACTGAGTCTATTACCTCACTGATAACCAAAGTCTGTCCACTCATCTAATGAGTATTCACGGAGCCCTTTCTCTGTTCCATGCACTGCAGTAAGTCAGGGAGGGCAGCAATCGTGGTGGAGTGCGGCATACACACAACCCTTGCTCTCATGGGAACTGAACAGTGGGACTGATACCAATCAAATCTCACAAATAAATGTAGAAGCATAACCGAGAAGAGCTTACAAAGGAGATATTTGATAGAGCTTTGACCTGGTCAGGAAGTCAGAGAAAGCTTCCTGAGAGTAACGGGGGCCGAGATCTGAAAGAAGAGCAGAGGAGGCTGGGGGCGGACGAGCTGGAGAGAGTGTTCCCGGCGCGGGGACAGCACGTGCAAAGGCACTGCGGTGCGAGAGCTGCTCGTCACCTCCTCAAACCCTGACTGCCCCTTCTCAGGATTTCCTCCCAGGGTTTCCCAGCTCACCCTACCCCACCCCTGGGTTGTCCCTTCTGTCCCCTGTAGAGAACCACCCACTCTTCAAGGGAAGACCTAAATCTGAGTCTTCCGTGACACTCTCCTCACCACTTAAGCCCACAAAGCTCCACTACTGTCCCTTCTTTCTGGAATGTGATTGGAGGGACAATGTCGGGAAACCACATGCACTGTATCACAATAAGATGGTAAAACCTACTGGCAAATAAAGGGTTACTGTTGTACTTCTCTTCCTTGCTAAATTTCCAGAGCCGTGAATCTAGCCTCCTAACTGACTGTTTTAGGAAGGGAGGGGCAGACTAACTCAGCCAGTCCCCGCACAGCCTGAGGGCTCGGTGGGGTGCCCCACACCACGGCTGGAGGAACTGACACTCAGAAAGATAAAGTAAATCGGCACAGTTCCTATAAATGCAGTGATCGGGCAATTCTTTGAACTCGGGTCTGTCCCCTCCAAAGTCCATTCACATTTTCCATTACGCTGTGCTGCTATTGGCTTGATCATGTTTTCTCTTGCATGTTTCCAACAGCCTCCGTGTTTTATGGCTCTCCTCTGGCTCTCCTCTGCCTACCACCGCAGTGTTGGCTGATGACAGTTATCCTGACAAACCTGTTGGTTTGGCTTTGCTGTGAGAAAAGAGGTCCCAGAGGCGGTGAGAGGTGGCAGAGGTGCACCTGTCCCCTTGCAAGGCTCCTTCATAAAACAATCATGCCATGGACATTATTGAACCATGCATTTATTCTTTTCTATTAGGTTACAAGTCAGATTATAAAGGGAAAAAAGGGAAAGAAAGAAAGAAAAGATGTATTATTTTAATGATATATGTTTTCTCAGAGATGAAAAATAGGTTTTATTGTTCATGATTTGTTAAGCAACCAGGAAGGACAGAGTAACCTCTCCTAAGGGAGACAGCATGAACCACGTCTAACACGGCGTCAGGCACGGGAGGACGCCGGGTAACGTCAGTCTCTTCCTTCTCTCTAAGGCAAGGGGTTTCAAGCTGATCCAATCTGGGATCAAATCGTAGCTTTGTGGCCCTAGACAAGTTAGATAACCTCTCTGACACTCAAGCTCCACATCTACAAAATGGGCCAATAACGAGGAGTCCGAGGGCCGCAAGGACTGTGCAGTGCCTGGTACACGGCAGGTCCCACGGATGTGCCAGTTTCTTTCCTTCTTTTTTATTTGTAAAGACCCAGGTCTCTCGAAGACCCTGTGAGGCAGGCAGGGTTGGTACTATTATTCCCACTTTGCAGATATGACAACAGGAGTTCAGACAGATGGAGTAACAAGTGACATGACCCAGTGTCAGACAGCCAAGACACAGGGGACCTTGGAATTCTTCCCGAGTCTTCTGAGTGTTGGTGTGGTGTTCTCAGTAAGGTATGGGATGACGTGGAAATATCCTTTTTGACCCACTCATAACTAATGACAGTACTGCTCATGCATTCCCACTGATTCACTGACATCCCTTCACCGTGGTTAGTGCCCGTCTGGAATGACCGTGGAACACACAGCTCCAGATATTAGGCTGCGATCAGAAGAGCAAACTTCCACTCCACCAAGCACAACAGGCCAAGAGGGTCTCACCAACTACACGGAGAAGATGAACGAAATCTGTCTACCTATCACTCTGCTGTGCAAGTTTGATTTTTTAATCATCCTTTGACCTAGGATTTCCTTTTTCATTTTACTTTAATTTTCAGTTTTATCACATCAGATACAGCTGCTTATAAATCATGCTTCTTTCAGAAACTCAAATAACACACTACTGCTAACTCCGAGAATTGTCAGGGACTTGTACCTCAATAGGTGTCATTACCTCATTCACAAATTACAAATAAATCCTTACCTTTGCACAGCCTAATCATCCCTGCTTGCAGAAGAATGTGGGAGTAGATGGTTTGTGATTATGGATGAACTGTCTTACAAATGTTCAAGTATAAGTCATCTTTCTGCCACTTGGGTGCATTCTTAAACGGAAAATAAAGTATCAAATAGCGGTGTTCCCGTACCGTTTCTTTTCTATATTCCTTGCTCTTCTTACTACACTGCAAGCATTCTCAAATTCTTCTTCTGAGCAAAGTATCATATACATAGCATTAAGTCAGATCTTCAAAACATATTTTGAGTCTGACCACTTCTCACCGTCGTCAGCGCTACTCCTTGGTTTCCAGCCACATCATTTCATCACCTGTCTCGTAAGTTTTGCTCCTATGTTTCCTGTGCCTGTCCCACCTGCCCACAATCTATCCAATCAGGGCATGCCAAGTCTTGTCACTCCTCTGCTCAAAACTCCAAAAGTGAAAGTTGTTGAAGCTGAGCAATTAGTACAGGGGGCTATTCTACTCTTCTGTGTATACAGGATGAAAAATTTCCATGTTAAGAAGTTAAAAAAACAAACACACCCTTCAATGTTTCTCCATCTTCAAAGCCAAAGTCTGTAGCACAGTTTACAGGGCCCTAGCGATCTGGCCACCTCGCTTCCCCTCTGACTTCTTACTACTCCTGTACAGCCACATCGGGCTCTTGCTGTCTTGAACTTGCCAGGTGAGCTCGCACCTGAGAGCTATTGGACTTGCTGTGTCCTTTCCAGGGATACCTGGATCTCTGCATATTTCCTACCTACCTTCCGGCTTTGCCCAAGTGCCGTCTCTCAGGGAGGCTTCCACTGACCACCGTACCCCTCCCAAACTCTTATCACTCCCATCCCCGCATTCCTTGCTCCTCTTCCTGCTTTATTTTTCTCTATAAATTAATTATCACATCTTATATATTTTGATTATTGCCTATCTTCTCCATTAGAATTGGGGCTCTATAAGATTGGGGACATTCATTTCTTCCCTGCTGTATCCTCAGTGCTTGGAATAGTGCTTGTCATATTGTGGGCATTTGATAATTTGTTCATTAATGAATGCATAATTAAATAATTAAGACAATTAAAATGTTATTTATGAAAGGCAATTTATAAAGAGTTGTATTAGGTGGGGGGGGGCTAAGCTGACTATATGCTGTTATTCTTGTCTTTTAAAAAAAATAGCTAGATCCCAGTGTAGCATCTCCAAATGACAGTTAAATTAGGACATGACTGTTGAACACTAGAGAGGAATATTAGCTTAGCTGGTAGAAGGGTTTCTGGCTGGGGCTCTGGTTGCTACACTGGACCTGCAGTTGGTAAGAGGGATCTAACCACTAGGAGGTAGGAATTCCAGAAGTTGTGGGCAAGTGAAGGGAAGGCAACTCTTGAACTGTCACCTGGGAAACCAAGGCAGCAACTCTCCTCTTAAACCTCAGGAGCCCCCCCTTGGACTTCTCTCTTCCCACCTAACTGCTGTTGCCCATTCTCCCTCTCCGACTGAGGCTTAGCACCTGGCTGAAATATTTCTTATGTACCTTGTCTTATTTCCTGCGGGGATCCAGGCCCACCCCAATTTCAGAGTCCCTTACTCCTTAAATGAGGGGGCCCCTCTGTGACGTTCACCCTGGGGACTGACAGGAATAAGCACTCCACAGAACCTATCGCGCTGTAGGGCAGGGCGGCACGTCCAAGATCTCAACCTAACAGGCTCTCTGCAACGAGGAGCTCAGGCTTGGAGACAGGCACACCTGGCTCTGCCCTGGCTCCCACCACTCCCTGGCTGGCGCTGGGCAAGTTACTTAATCCTTGATTTGTTTTTCATTTGTAAAACGTGAATACAAATACATAATCTCCGAATCTTCATGAGGATTAAAGGAGATAATGTGAAGTGTCTACTACCGTTCTTGACACATAGCAGGCACAAAATAAATGACAGCAGTTCTTATTTATCTCTGATAAATAAGATAACTGCCTGGAGCAGTTATCTGCAGTTGAGATCTCCTCTGCTGTAATGAGAATGTGGGAGCCATTGCCTGCGAGCTCCCGCACCATCTCTCCTCCCCACTGTTACGGAGGCTCAGAACGTCCCTGTCACTCCACACGTCCTCTCCCAATTCAGAGAAACCCAGGTCTGTTCCCTTTTCCAGGCCTGACCACTCCGTTTTTACCCTCAATGTTTATTCCAGACCTCCCCGAATTACCCTCCCCTCCCTCTTTAAAGGATTCTTTCCTTTCCTCCACAGTTGGCTACTTTTCTTCCTTATTCTAGAAAAAGCCCTTTCCTGATAACGATGATGGCAACCATAAAGGTTAGCACGGGCCAGGCACCACACCAAGAAACACAGAACCGTTCTTTGATCTTCTCTACACGCCAGTGAGAAAGAGGTGTAAGAGGAACTTACACCTGCCTGAATGCCATTCTCTTTCTCCCTAACAAGTATGCACAGAAACCTCTGACCACTAATGCCGAACCACCTCCTTAATCTGGAGCCCTTTGCAAATGGAACTCATCCCCCATCCTTGACATGAAAAAAGTGCGTAGAGGCCATGGCTGACTCCACTTCACTTGGCCTCTCTGAAGCCTGGGCTGGGGGCCTGCCCTCCCTCCCACTGTAAAGGCGCTCTCTCTCCGCCCCAAAGAGACGTTTGAGCAGAGCTGGGTCTTCAGACCATTTCTAATCTTTACCATGATCACTTCTTTGACACTCTCATCTAGTCTCCTGGACTTCGTTGTCTACTCCCTGCAGATGACGCCTACATTTAAGTCTCATGATCTCACCTCCTTTTAGGCATATTCAACATTTCCAGCTCCTTGCAGGACATCTTCCTAACACCTTTGCCACTCAGTGTGCCCAAGACTGAACTAATCAGCTTCCTTCTCGGAGCTACTCCACTTCCTGTGAAATAGAACTACCACTTTCTAAGCAATCGCACAGAAACCCTCCCATCGTCTTGGACTCCTCTGTTTCTTGTCTCCTACATTTAATCAGTTGCCAAATTTCAGCCCAGCGGCACAGCATTTATCCCTTTCCTCCATTCTCATTGCCTTAGTTTATCCATCTTAGCTTAAACTCTTAGTTTAACTCATGAAGAATCACTACAATTCTTCTGAATGGTTTCCCAGGGCCTTTGCCTTCCAATAGCCTTTACTAGTTGCTACCAGATTTATATTCCTAAAGAAAAATGCTGGTCATGATACGCCAGTCCTACAGCAAACTTCTATTGCATGCTCATTTCCTTAAAAAACTGTCTAAATTCTTGCACGATTTCGCCCTATCACACCTCTCCAGCTTCATTGCCGCCTTTCCCTTTCACGTACCCTTCATTTCAGCAGAATTATTCACTATTCTCCACTCAGTCTCAAAGATTTCTACTTTTGAGACTTTGCTGCTAATTTTTCTGCTTGTGCTATTTTCTCTGGTTAGATCTATGCTTTCGAGTGTCTGCCTTTCCCTCAAGATGCAGGCCAGGTGCAATCCCTCCCTGGAATCCTATGATCATCCCAACTAGCTGACTATTAGAAGTTTATCTTTACCTTAGAACAATTAGGTCATTTATTCTTTCATTCAAAGAATATTCAGCAATTCCCACCTGGCAGCCACAGGTGCTGGTTATGCAGCAGTGATTAAAACAAATATGGTATTACCATATTTCAGATATTTAGGGCATATCTTAATTCCTCTATTAAATTGATTCTTGAGGACAAAAGCACTATCTATTAGTAATTTTTTCCATTTTCCCAACCTGCAGAACAGAACCACTACCTACTTCATCAGCATTTGTTAAAAGAACTGATGAATGAATAAGTCACTGCTCCAGGCCACTCTGGGCAGCCTCGGAAAGGTGCTGAGGGTGGGGCCCACCACGCCTTATACATTGTGGCCTGCTGAAGGGTTACTGTCACATGACAGGTTGGTCTCACTATCTAACCCTGAGGGACTCCTGAGCAGTTTCTGAAAAGTCCTAGCCAAAGGTAAGTGAAGCCAATTAACTTGTGAAATTTTACTAACTCCTTTGCTTGAAATCACAGTTAGGAACACCTAACCCTGGCACTATTCTTATTTCTAGGAGGATTATTTTTTGAAGCCTTTGTACTCCCTTAGGCTTTTCCACTTAGAAAAATATTAATTTTCATTTATAGAGAGACTGGCTGCAGAGATGCTAAAATATCTTTGATTCTTATACATTCAACTCTCAGGCAGAATTCCAATGAAAGCACAGTTGTGCCGGAGCGCGGCCGAGGCAGTAGAGTGGGGAAAACAGTCAGCACGGGCTGGTTCCAGGTGAGACAGAAGGGAGGCTGGGGAGGGGAGCAGCAGGGCCCTGGCTGCTGGCCCCACGCAGTCGGGACAACTGACCTCGCACCGGCCACCAGCCAGGCGGGACTGTGAGACAGCCGCACAAGCAGGCTTTCCCCACCTGCGTCCCACAGACACGCTGTCACTCTCCCACTGGGACACGGTCCTCACCTCACAGCGTCAGTTTACGCTTCTGAGTCACTGAGAAGTATCCCAAGAGTGCGAAAATGGGAAATGGTAATCTACCCAAAATTGTAATTTACTTTTAGGTATGATTCTGGGTTTGGAGAAAACAATAGATATGATAGCACAGTTTATAAAGAGCCTGAATAAACTGTGCTTAATATAAATGCCTCAAAATTCTCAAAGTTTGAGAACGTTCAAACTCCCCATTTTGGTTTAATGGGAGAATGTTCTCCACTACACCAAATATATCTGTGTCAGGCACGTCTTTCCCTGAATATGGCATATTAAGCTTACCCTTATTCAAAAATTTTTCACTTCTTATGTATTTATTTAGAGGACTGGCCTGAAGTCTGCAAATTTTCAGATAAAAACATTGGGGCTAATTTTTAGTGCTCCAGTCGGTGGCCAGAGTTCTAGTCACCAGTTGCCACCATGACCTTGGTGAGTCACCCAAGCACGGTGGGCCTCTGTTTCCATTTGCAGCACCACAAGATACCATCTGCCATGACTTCCAACTCTAAAATCCTGCGATTCCTAGTCATATAAGCATAGCACACACAGGACAATACCCAAAGATCACATTCTCAAACTAAAAAAAAAAAAAAAGTTTAACATCATAGAATTTCTGAGTTGGAAGGAACCTGACAGGTAAACTGAATTTTAAAATTGTCAACATTTTAAATACATTTCACCACAATTACAGACTGAGAAAACATACAATCAACACTCAAATTACCTGTTTCAATGGGGCTTCTGATAGCATGGAAAACCAAAATTTAGAGACAAAGAAAAACCTTCATGTTAGGCAAAGATTTCAACTTGTGTCATTCAAACTGAGACTGAGTACCCAAAGTGCTTGTTTTCAGTAAATCCAAGGAGGGCCCTGACCTGGGTAGTTAAGTCCTAACAATAAAGAATTGTCTATTCTGGGGATATGTCGGAAATGCTTCAATTACACAAGAGGGGAGAGAAAAACAGGCAAGCAAACAAAGACATACTGAGAAATTTTCATCTAAAATGTTTTTTTTTTAAATTCTTATATATAACGTAACAATAATTTGAGGGATTAAAACACCTATTAGGTATGATTGAAATATGTCCAAAATAAAAATTTTAGGTTTCTGATTTATTTATTCTTTGAAAATAGAACTTATTAATGTAAATTTCTAACATTCCTTTTAAATGATTTTAAAGTCTCTCAACCCATGTTGTTTACTCAAACTTAATTGGAGATAAGAATATCTCTGACTCTGTGATATACAAATTTACTTGGGATTAAATATCACTGATTTCTTTCCTCTTAAAGGCATAGCATCACCCTCATGAGGTATTTTTCTTGCTTAGAAAATCTATTCCATCACCTTCACTGAAACCTACCGGCCAGAGACGCACTTGGGCTCTTACCGGTGGAAAGTGCTTAGAGACGTCCTTCTGTGCAGGATGTTGTTGGTACTACAGTAAATACAGCTGCTCTATACAAGAAGTTGGACCACTTTGGGAAGAAGATAATTAACTGTTTCTTTCTTCAGAAGGAAAGTACATAAGATAAAGAGCATTTCAACTATTCTACTGTGATTTCCTGTGGAAAACCCCTGCTAAATGAGGAGAATTACAAGTGAGCAGAACTGGGAAATTTTCTCTGTCTGATTTCTTGGTGGCACTTTATTCACTGGACACCCCAGACACGCATATGGCAGAGGAGAAAACACAATCTACTCATCAGACTGAGGTTAACCAAAGTATCACGCCCTCTACACACCATGATGTAAAGAAAAGTACAAGTTCCAAGATAACATCAGCCAGTAATTTGGAAAAATAGTAGTACTCTAAACCTGCAGGAAAACACTTAACATCATAACTTTGTATCATTCAACCTGTATAAATAGACTAAAACACAAAGTATATGAAATAAGTCATACACTTTGCAGCTTGGATAAAACGGTCTGCAAGCTATTAGTTTCTATTATTTTAGGGCATCTGTCAGAAAAATGATAACTGCCCTGTGACCAAATCTTGATTACCCCTTGTTATGAAGTCATGGTTTATTAAGTAAATATCTTTCTACAGGCACACAAATTAAATTTGCTGGTTGTAAAGGGTCTTAACACAAGTGAGCTTTCCTGCCCCGGGGTCTTCCCGGGACCAAGGTGCTACATCCCACCCTCAGGCAACTCCGACTCTCAGCAACAACTGAAAATTCTCTCCTGGGGCTTCCAGTCACTGCTCCTCATTCATCCTCTTGTGACAGACAGGTCACATTTCATACTTCTTTCCCATGACAGCCATTCAAATATTTGAAGACAACCAAATCCTCTAGGCTACAAATATTCTCAGGCTCAGTCACTATTCTCCATTTGAAAAGAGTCTGAGGTCCATCACCAATCTTCTCTGACCACACTCAGCTTGTTTTCTAATTCTCTACCGATGTGGTGCCCAGCACTGGGCACAGCATTGCTGATGTGGCCTTTCAGCCAGAGGGGGAAGGAGACGCCACTCCTTGGTCTTGTGCCCCTGGCTTCTACCGATGCAGCCTGACGGAGAGTGACTTGTGTGACAGTCACATGGCACAGCTGGCTCATGTTGAGTCTGTTACTAACCAAAGTTCCTAGATCTCTTTGCATGCACTGATACTAAGTCATCTCTCTCTCACCCTGTATGTCAGTAATTTGTCTTCTGGATGCATTTATCTCTACTAAATATCACTGCTTAAGAATTTGGTCCTTTGTCGTGGCTTTCAAAATTAATTTGAATTCAAACTATTTCCTATCTATGACTTCATGTCACCTGCAAATTTGATAAGAATCTTCTAGGGCTCCATTCAAGACACTGACAAGATATATTAAAGTGCCTAGGGAAAAGATGCCTGGAGCGTGGCACTGGAAACCTCTGTCCAGATTGACATCCTCACTATGGGAAATGCTGTTAGTCCCTGAATTACCAGAACAGGGATCTCCAGCCCCTCACTATCTTGCCGTTTCAGAGACCCTGTCAAAGAAGACCCGGAGGTAGGTTTGGTGTGATCTGTTCTTACTAAGGGGTCTGAGATGGCTGCCCCGCTCTCCGTCTCCAGTCTGAGAAGTACAGCTA
>CM052454.1:11795017-11829341 GCA_028533085.1 Varecia variegata | reverse complement strand
CTGTGCCATGTAACTTGGGGGCTACAGAAAGACGATCACATTCATTTGTGTGACCAGAGCCCAGCGCTGTGCCTGGGAGGTGGTGTGTGCTGGAGAAACACATGTTACACGACTGCAAGGAATGGAGCAAGGCCAAAAAGGCTCTGAAACCTACAAATAAATGGAATGTTCTGGGTTTAGATGGATTCAGATTTCTGAAATAATTTAGAACACGCTTTAAATCAAGGGTCTGATTGATCCCTTTGATTTTTATATTCTTATTTTAAAAAGTAACAAAACAATATTTCTGATGCTTTCTAAAGGGTCTAGTTAATCTCATGTAAATGAAAGATTATATGAGATTGATAAATACTGATATTCAAAAAATAAAATTAAATCAATAGGGATTGGAAATCCCCTAAAGTTGAATACAAACAAACAAAAACTATTATCCTAATTCTATAGCCCAATGGTAACATAACTACACAGAGAGAAAAAATTTAATTCAAGTAACTTTTGAACATAGTACTCTGAATACCTTCTCTCGAATGTATTTAGTCAAAAGAATTGCAGAGAAATTTTGAGCTGTACTTAGTAAGTTTGTACTAATAGCTAGCAGTGATATGGTAGCAATTCTAAAACCATTTCTCTGCAAACGTGTATGTGTCTTACGGGACTGAGCAAAATGAGAAAGCACCGCACTGCCACTGGCAAGGCGGACTGTCATCGCTGCAGAGAGGAGACAGGAGTGTGGGATGAAGGGAGGGGAGGAAGAGGCCGGTGCTGTTGGATTGGAATGAGGGCTATGAATTAGAGTATGAATTCAAGATTTTTTAAACAACCAATTTTCTAGCTCTGCCTAATTGAGTGTAGAAAAATTTCTCTGCTAAAAGGAACGAGGGCTTCTTGGAGGGACAGATAATCCCCGGACTGGGGCAGGGAAGGTATAGGGTGAACCTAGAACATCTCACAATGTCAGAAATCAGGAAGTGTTAAAAAGCGGGTGGGGACATGTCAAAAGGACACAGGAGCGAACATGAAAGACCCCACTGGAAAAGACCAGGAAGATGTAGGTATCAGAATGAATGACGACAGGAGTGGTTCATAGTGTACTGAATAAAACGAGAATCCATGATTGCATACTGATGCTAAAAATTTTTCAAAGGAATACGGAGAAAAGAAACCTTTTTTTAAAAAACAGAAAAATGTCAACTAACACAAAGTAAAAGGAACGACAGAGAAAATCACAAATTAATTACTGATAACAATTGATTCAGGAGAGAACTATCCATGGATGCTAAAACCATTAAGGGAAAGATGCTGAGGATGGCGGCCTGTCCTGGGTGTCGGCCGAGTGGGTGGTGAGAAGCGATCAGCTTCTGGAGAAACTCTGAAGGCCCAGTCAACAGGACTACCTGGCAGATTACACGTGGGGCTCGAGAGGAAGAAAGGAGTCAAGGATAATGCCAAGGTGTTCAGCCTGAACAATGGGAAGGATGGGGTAACCGCTTTCTGAGAAGGGAAGGCTCTTAGGAGGAGCACGTTGGCGGGGAAGATTGGGATTCAGCTTCGGACCAGACATCCAGATGCTGATGTCAAGCTGGCAGCTGCGCCTGGATTTCAGAGTGGAAGTCTAGGCTGCAGAGAAGAATGTGGGAGTCAGCAACATGTGCATATGTACATGTGAACCCATGAGAGCAAGGAAATGGGAAAGAAAACTGTTCTTGGTCAAGTTACTTATTAAGCCTAGTTTCTTCAACTAAAAAATGGGATGATGCCATCTCTCTTACAGAGGCACAATAACTGATACATAGTAAGAACTCAGTAAATGACAAGTGAGAATAACATAACACTTTTCTTGTTATTTCTGTACTGTGTATTTCTATGATTAACTGAGGCAGCAAGTGAGTGCCCAAAGAATGAAAAGGAATTCAGTTTAATTCAGCAAAGATTTATTGTACATCTGCCATAAGCAGAACATATAATAAAGAGTAAGACATGGTCCCTGTCCTCAAGAAATACAGTGAAACAATATGAGGTGTGGAAATAAAGACATGCAAGGATATCATGGGCCTACTGAGGAGGGACACTAAGCGGTCACCTGCCCCGGCTGGGTGAATGGGGGTGACTCAGGCAGGCTTTCTGAAGGAGTGGTCACCCTAAAAAATACGTCAGAAAAACATAGAAATAAATGCTATGACAGAGCTGAAAAAAGTCAGGACAACAACCCCACAGTTCATCAGAAATAAAGAACATTTATGAAAAGAAAACTTCATGGCCAATCACAAGGCAGCTCAATGACAAAACACATTCTAAAAGTATGAAGAATTCAGTATAAGGGAGAAATCCAGATCAAACAGACTTATCAAGGCAGGTCTTTTGAGTTTGTCTTTGAAAAGAAGAAAGGAAATTAGATAGAGTCAGAAGCTAGAAAAGACAGTGTGTACCAGAGCAGCAATGAGAAGCTGCATGTGAACAATGAAACATCACAGAGTCTTTGCAAAGAACGCGGTAGATGCTCTAGCCCAGCAGGGCACTCACGGCATGGCAGGCATGGCGCTTTACATATGCTAATTCCTTCAACCTTCCCAACAATGCTGTGAGCTAGGTGCTGCTTTCTCCCAATTTTACAGAGGCACAGAGAGGTTAACCAACTTGCACAAGGTTACAGAGCTAATAAGAGACAGGGCTGGATTTGAACCCGGGGTAGCCTGCTCTAGAATCTGCTGTTTATCCCTTTGCTATCTCCCCTCCCTTGAGGTCTATTAGCTGCTGAAGAATGCCCAAAACTCATTAAATGAAAAAAAGCAAGAGACAGTGTATTTTATAGATTAATAGAATGTGTGTGCATAAATACATATGCTTCATAGCTTGTGTTTTATATGCAATTGGATGTATAAATATGTATGTGCTTACAGGCATAAACATAGACATGTAAGCTCGTATATACATGGAATTTTTTGGAAGCCTCCCCAAGAAATTTATTAACAGTGCTTCTCTCTGAGGAGGAGAGGGGTTTTGGACAGAAGGAAAGCTGACTTTTCACTATACATGTAGAGTGAATTTTTATTGACTGCATGTGATACTTTTTAAATAAATAAAAACTAGTTTTTAATTTTTTTAAAAGAAAAGTTACACATTGGGAATGGCACAGACATTCTCTAGAGAGGGAGCACACAGGATCACGCAATTTCAGCAATGAAGGGAGTTTAGAAAGTCTCAGGCTGACATCAGAGGGAGAAATTAATTGGTGTCTGTCATTTTTGCTCCCTCTTTGAATGTTACCAGTACACACGTCTTTCGCTTGGTGACCCCAATTCAGCCCACGTGTTTGCAGGGCAGCTAACTCCACATCCAGATGCAGGAGCCAACCAAGCTTGGGACTAACTGCTAACACAGTCACTCTGTCCCATACTGCCCGTCCCCACGATTATCTTCAGGGGTGGCCAAGAAACACTCAGACCTACCAGGACTAGACACCTCCAGTCTGGGATCTGGTGATGCTCTGTTTCAGGTTCCCTAACAGAGTGAGCCTGCAGCTGTTGGTGCTGGAGAAGGGACCCCCACAGCACAGTCAGCTGAGAGAGGAGACGGACACACGGCACAGCCTCAGCTCTGAATCCACTGGAGTTTGAAGTTCGCTAGTTCTTCCCTTGGAATTTTCAGTGTGTTAAACAAATCTCCATTTTTGCTTAAGGCTGTTTTAGTTGGCTTTTCTTCTCACTTGCCACGGGAAGATCCCAATGATGGAGAAACTGAGGCAGAAAAGCTCATTTCAACCAGAAAAGTTGTGTGACATGCCTGAGATCTAAGTTACAGTGTCTGAGTTGGGACCAGGACACGGGTCTCCTGACGTCAGGTGAGGCTGGGAGCAAAAGGGAAAGAAGACGGTGAGATGGAAGAACAAGACGGAGCAGCAGCTGGGGTACCCTGAAGGCTGGCTGAAGATTCTTGCTGTTTCCGGTATCAACCTATTGTAACGTTACGCTGCCTCTTTCTTTTAGCTGCATCATGATAGTTCTAGTGTTCCCTTCAGGAAGATGCTTTTCGCAGCTTTCTGCACGCTGACCATTCATTCACTCATTATGCAAATAATGATTGGCCACCTGCTGTATACTGGATATTGTTCCAGGTGCTGGAGATACAGCAGTGAACAACACAGACCAAAATCCCTGTCCTCATGGAACCAACAATCTTATTACTGGCCTTTTTCATGATTTTGTATTAAAAACATAAGCACATCCTGAATCAACATTTAATGCTATAGATGTGGCAGGGACTATGCTAGGTGCTTTTATATCAATTACTTCATTTATCCCCACACTATTCTTGCAACATAGATATTTTTATTTTCATCTTATAAATGAGGAAAATAAAGTTTGAAGGGATTAAGCAACTTGTTGAAGATCACACCATCCATAAGGAGCACAATCTGATGTAAAATCTAGCTTTTGCTTTCCAGTATGTTGTTTTGCTCATTAAACGACATCTCTATTTAATCTTTATATAGCAGATGTCTCCATTTCAGTAACTTAATGGGTTTACTCAGATCCTGCAAAGCCCCTGGTAATTCTATTATGTAACACATGAGTAAAGAGCCTTATACAAAGCAATTTATAACTTTCTCTTAATCTCACTGTTGCTCACTGTGTTAATACCTAGGATGTGATCTCACATCTGTTTTCTTTGTGAAATCTTGCAGTGGTATGTTGGAGTTGGCCTGACCAGCTCACAATAATTGACTGTTAAATTTTCAGATGTTTTGCAAACCAGCTGATTTCACGTGGGTAGCTTGAAATTGACCACAGTGAATATTTACACCGAGGAAATCGGCAAATGCTACAAATCAGGATCAAGGTGTTTTGCTTTGTTTTTCCTGAAGAGCATTTGTTAAACATTTACTGGCATGCCCATCATCTACTCAATGGGGAGTTATCATAGGAATTTCTCTTTCTTAAATAAATTATTCCAAACACTGGCAAATTTCTCCGACTTGAAAGATTTTGTGCTACTCCCTAAATATTAACATATAAAAATGATACATAAGGGAACACCACGGATATATGGAAATTTCTTTCTGAGTGCATCACTGGGCTGAAATGGGCACTATCCCACTCTCAGGACTGCTGGTTTGCAAGCTCAATGTCATAATGTATTTGTTGTGGGCTGAATGGTGTCCCCCAAAATTCATGTCCGTCCAGAACTTCAGAACATGACCTTATCTGGAAATGGGGTATTTGCAGATATAATTAGTTAAGACGAGTTCATATTGGATTATGGAGGGCCCTAAACACAATGACTGGTATCTGTCATAAGAGACAGGAGAGGGAGATTTGGATATAGGGACCCAGAGGGAAGACAGCCAGGTGAGGACGGAGGCAGACATAGGTGTGATGTAGCTACAAGCCAGAGACGGCCATGGGTGGATCGCCAGCAACCGCAAGCGAGGAGGAGGCAAGGAAAGATTCTTCCCTACAGCTTTCAGAGGAAGTATGGCCCTGCTGACAACTTGACATTGGACTTCTAGCCTCCAGAACTGTGAAAGAATAAATTTCTGTTACTTTAAATCTTGTGGTAATTTGTTACAGCAGCCTATAATGAATGCTTATAATTTTATTCTGCCTTTTCATTCATTTTGAATGTAAGTTGGGCTTTTCCCATACCAAAAGCAGGGCTCACCCCCGACACAGTTTCTAGTTCTCCTCCTTCCTGTTTGCTTGTGTGGCAGATCCAGCCATCGGCCTCACACAACTGCCGCCTGGTGACCACCTGTCTGTGGGACAGCTCGCTGCAGCCCACTTGACTGGCCCCACTGACCCTCACGCCCCACACGGACTGTGCACACATGTCACTGCGACGCCTCCCAGTCACTGTGGGACCTCCTGGAACTCATGCCTACCTGCTTTAAATCCACCCATGAAAACTTCCCCTGGGAAACCTGTTTGGATAACGCCCTGGACCCAGTAAAGGGGCTGGTCCGCGGGTCCCTTTCTCTCTTTCTCCACGTGCTGCCTGATGTCCCCGTGTGCCCGCCTGGTGTGCAGAGGACCCCCAGGACCTGTGAAGTAATAAAATCCCTGTTTCCATCTTGCGTCTCTCCTAATTATTGAAGGAATGCTCTCCATCCTGCCTATCCTAAATTAACACATTGACTGCCACACTAGAAAAAAAATTTTTCCTTGGGGCCATGGTGTTTTACTATGAAAACAGAATAAAAACTTCAAAAACAAAATGATTCTTTCTAATTTAATGAAAAATTTGCTTTTTTTTTTTTACTGTTTTCTGTGCATGAGTTATGTACAATTAAATTGTCAATATTAATTGTAACAATAAGAACATCAGTAAGTAAGATTTTTATGACCCAACTGCAGGGTTTTGCCCAAGGGGCCACCCATCACATAACATGTGCTACAGCACGGCAGCGTGAGTTGCCTGTGCACCACGCAGCTCCCACGGTAAGGAAACGTGTGAGTTACATACGCTTCATGAGGCTCCGGGCTCAAAACTAGCAAGAGTTAAATACGACTCACACGGCAGTTAATGTGTCCAAACACAGCCCTAGGAAACTAACACAATACTCATGCAAATTAGTATAGCATAGTGCCTAAGAGAACACAGTGAAGGAGCCTAACAAGAATTTAATAAATTCCTTTTTTGACCTCCTACCTATGAGATTTGCATAAGAAATCATGTGTTATATCTAAAAGTAAACTTTTGACAACAGCATCTGATTTCAGTCTCCTACCTTAATAATCCCAGCTAGAAGGAAGGACATGGTATAGAGTGGACGCATTACTGATTAGTGAGCTTGTACTGAAAATAAATTAATAGACTGGTGAAGCTTTCATGTAGCTCCATGAATCAGCAAAGTTACCATCCAATATTCACATTAGTGTATTCAGTTATATAAAAATAGCAGCAACTATCATTGTTAAGTGCTTACTATGCACCGTGCACTGAACAACTCAATTTACGCATATATCCTCTGAAGTAGGTATTATTTTTTCCATTCTACAGATGAGGCTTAGCCAAGTTAAATCACACTGCTAGTAAGTGGCAAAACTAGGAATCAACATCATGCCCAGCCCTGAACAACTGACTTCAGAGCCAACGCTTTAAACCCTAAAAGTGTGGTCCACAACCACCTCAACCTCACTCCAGGTCTAGAACCTGTAAGTGTAGAACCAGAAATCTTCAGTTGTACTACCTCCTTCCAGGACTTCATCTAGACCCCAGATACTCCTTCTCTTGTACCCTCCAGCTCATCCTTTCTTTCAGATTCTCCATGTCTCTGTGTGCTACCTTCTGGGAAATTTCTTTAGATCAATTTTTCCATTTGATAATCCTTTTTTCCACAATATCTAACCTTGCTTTTAACTCATTCACTATGTTAAATCATTTCAATGATTATATATTTAATTTTAAAAATTCTACTTGGTTTTATTTTCATTCTACCTGGCCTATTTTTGATTCCATATTTCTCTGATGTAAACAAATTAATTTTATATTTATATATCAAACAATTGATAATCCAATTAACTAAGATTCTGGGGATTAAATTCTGCTTTTCATTGTTCTGCTGATTCTTAATCATGGTGGCTTTTTTGCTGACATGTTTTCTAATTTTTGATCAGGAGCTCATGTTTGTTTGAGCTACACTTTTTGGTTGCTTCTGCCAGGCTCCAAGGGTACCACCAATCTGTAACCACTTTACATTAATTTCTGAACGTGGGGTTTCCTAGTCTAAGCAGAGAGCATAAGCTTGAACTCTGAATCTGTAAATCAAGTTGGGCCTGCAGTTACTGATTCTCAGGAGAGGTATTACATCTCCCGACTCCCCAGAGCCCAGGGAGAGACAGGCAAATTCCTTATCACCTCCTTGCGGGAAAAACACCTATCAACAGAAACTATAGCCCTACCACAGTCCCAATTTACGTGGGGAATCAAAGTTCTAATTCCTCAGATTGGAAAGGCCCAAGGCCTTATCTTTTGTCTCTGGGAAGCTGCTAAAAACAAGCTCTCAACTATCCAGGTCAGCAAATATTTCTAGGGTAGCTGTGGCCTCATATCCTATGGTGTTTTCCCAAATTGCTCTTTTGTTTCATGGCTCCTGAGTACTTTCCATACTTTCCAATATACATTAGAGAAACTATGTATTAGACAAACTTTCTAATATACATTAGAGAAATTATAAAGTAGAGAAAATGTTTATGTTTTTGTTCTAACATTTCTAAGTAGTTTCAGTGGCAGGATTATCTACTCTACCAGGCTTTGGAAATAGAAGAAAATTGAAATTTTAGGTAGGTTCTGAAGGAGGTTTTTACCCATAGTGAAGTTTGAGAACCACACTGCACTCTCTGCCATAGACCTCCTGAGGAACTTTATTAATAGTGCTCCATGTTTTCAGCATCGCTTATCTTCAACTAAAACATGCTGGAAATTGTATTATGTGAGTCCACTTCTATTTTTCCTCCTTAAATCCAACATCCTGCTACTCAGGTGAAGTCAGGTGTCAGCCAACCTAGTTTAAGTTGTGAATAAATAAAGCTAAAGATTCACCCACATGATTCAGCCTAAGATTTATAAAAAGAGGCTAATATTTGCAATCAGTGGGTAGGAATAATCTGGGAACCTGTTTTTTTTTGAATAATAGATTATAAGCAGTTTTTCATGTTGTACATAGTCCTGATAATTATCACTTTTTTAAACAACAGTGGCATAATATTCTATTCCACTGCTATACCATGATTTGCCTATTAGATCATTTGTGTTACATGTTGTCATTATATAATGACACATGTCCTCAGAAATTATCACAGAATTATCATAGAATCTCAGATTGGCTACACGATGCAGCGTGATTTAACAAGTGCGGTGTGGGTCCCAGGCATCTCTGTGGTGAGAACATTTCTGGGTGATTCTGATGCCAACCCATGATTGAGAACCATAGATTTAAAGGACCTCTGTGAGCAGAAGCAGATCCTTAATATTACAATTAATAGTATCCCACGATGACTAAGAGTGTGGACTCTTAAATCATACAGCTTGAACTGAAATCTTGGGCTCCATCCCTAAAAGGTGTGAGACCAACCAAGCTTCTCAATTTCTCTAGGTTCAATCTCCTCATTTATAAAGTGAGGCTCCTACCTCAGTGGATTATTGTGATGATTAAATAAGATGATGTAAGTAAGCACAGCAAGCCATTCTTACAATCATTCTTTTGGATGGACGGGGACAGGAAGGTGAACGGCATTGTCTGTGCAGGTCTGCATGCGCTCTCCAGCCTCCTCCATGAGACCTCAGAGAGGGGCGGGCAGACTGGAGGATTCTGATTTGGAATCCACCTGGAGGGTAGAGAAAAGAAACTGGGGCTGGAGGGGAGCTTACAGCTTCACCTGTAGACCTGCAGACAGGTTGAAGACAACTTGTCCGTGGAGGCGGCCGAGGTCGGCACACGGGTGGGGACCACAGTGCTTCAGCATATTCACTTCACCTTATCAAGAATTACCAGCATGTGACTGGATGAGGCCAGGATTCCTGAATGCAATGGGGAGACACTATCTAATCCTCGGACTGAGATCACTGGGTTTAGAAGAAACCATCAGAGGTTTGCTTCAGAATGAACAATATTCCCAGGAATAATCACATATGTAGGGAAGAGTAGAGGGCAGAAAAATGGGAATGGCCAATGTAGGAAGATCACCAAGACATAACTGAAAAAACAAAACCTAAAACAGACAATTTGTAAATTCAAGAAGCATATGGCTTTCCTGATAATTTCCAAGGGTTACGTTTCACAGCTATTTAATATTATCTGTGCTACAAGTTTCTTCTAATGAGTAGTTTTCTCCAGTTTAAAATGGTGAGTTTGAATATATTAATATATATAGTGGATTTAGAGGGCTATTTTTTAAAACATTCCACAGGCAGTATTTTGTTCTAGGACCAAATACCAGACTTCTGAACTACTTGGGAGAATCTGGAAGTCTCGATTGTAACCACAGTGGGAGGATTGTCAACACACAGGAGTTGTGTTGTCTGCTGCCAAGACCAGTACCTGACACGTAGTGCTCAATGAATATTTATGAAATAAATTGCTTCCTCTCTTTGGCTTCAACTGCTAATGGTTAGATTCATGCTTAATCAGCAACTGTACGGAAGAGCAAGTGAGAAAAAGCAGTGAAGCCTATTGAATTCTTTCCGCTGTTGATAAAAGGTCTCACCTCTCTTCCATCTAAGGGAAAACTAAAGGGAGACTTTACCGGCAAAGTGTTGAGTAACCTAAAGCATTTCACTTCAACTAAAATGGATTAAAAAACACAAAACATTTAGGTGTAAAAAAAATTTTTTTTTTTTGAGACAGAGTCTCGCTCTGTTCCCCGGGCTAGAGTGAGTGCCGTGGCGTCAGCCTAGCTCACAGCAACCTCAGACTCCTGGGCTCAAGCCATCCTTCTGCCTCGGCCTCCCAGAGTGCTAGGATTACAGGCGTGAGCCACCACGCCCGGCCTAGGTGTAAAAAATTTTAAATGCAAAAATAAAAAGGGAAAAACATTAAAAAGACATTATATATACACCAGTTTTTTTTTTTAATTAGCTGCTATCCAAAGGTTAAGGTGACATAAGCTACAGCATGGTTCTTTACCATATTCGAGTCTTTCCCTTTGAAACTCTGATAAAAAGTTACACTCATTTCCCCAGAGAAATGCACAGATATACACATAAAATTCTGCATATAAATACAGAAGCCCCCAAACCCTCTGAAACCAGCAAAAGGGATCCACAGACCCCAGGTCACAAAGCCCTTCTCTTCAGTAAGCAGCTTTTCTCCTGCGTTGCCGAGCACAGGGTATCATGTACCAGGGAAATGGTTATTTCCCCTGAACATATGCGCACAACGAATAGCTCAGGGCTGCGGTGCGGGTACCGGTCGTGGGCTGTTACGGACCGGTGCACCGTGGCCCGTGGAGAAACCACCTTCCCCGAAACGTGGGGACCCGGACACACAGCAGGTGGCCAGCTTGACGCTCCACCTGCACGTGCAGCCGCTTCCCGGTCCTCGCATCGCGCCTGGCTCCGCCTCCCCCTTGCCGGAAAAACTGTCTTCGTGAAACCCGTCCCTGGTGCCAAAAAGGTTGGGGACCACGGGCTTAGGGGTGTCCATGGAAATTCTAATAAATGAACTAGGTTCTATATGCAGGCCTAAATGGTTATTGGTGATCTTCTCCCCTGTGGTTTTAAGTAACTGAGTCAGATTAAATTATTCAAAATCAGTATTCCAATTAGATCCTTAGAACGGCAAACCTGAATCAGACAAGTCTATACAAAGGACAGGGAGGTTAGGCAAGGATATGTGATATCCTCAAATGCCACAGCAGATCAGACAGTCTTTACTTGACCTTGACAGAAACTTTACATTTAGGATTTTTAAGTGAAAGGCACCAAGAGTAGAGACTTTCTGTTTTGTTTTGTTTTAAATCAGTAGGGGGAGGGGACAACGAAAGAGCTGTTGTTGACCTGAACATTTCCACACATGCTCAACATCCACGCTCAGGAAAGAAAACGTATGTGGGAACTGGCTTCCAGAAAGAGTTGTACTTACATTCTGATTAGTAATAGTTACACTTATATCACCTGCGTTTCAAGTCCCTTGCATGTGATGTTTATAACTAAAGAGAAAATAAGAATACTAACGGGTAAGCTAGAATCAAAGCTATGCTTGTTTATTTCTGTTTTGCACAGAGTGGGCCACAAGGAAGAAGGTCACATCAGCTGAGGATGGGAGAGGGTGCTTTCCGGTCACTTTAGGGGAGAATCAGGGAGGGTTTCTGGGCCCCAGGGAGCCTCTCCTTTTAACACCTCTGTGAAGAGGAAGGCAATACGATTAAAAAAAAAATTCATGCATGACTTTCGGGAAAAAGAAGGAAGCGAGCCTTCCCTGGCACTCCTTGCTGAGTCAAAAACAGGCAGGGACAAGCTTGGCCTGGAGGAAGGTTCCTGTGCTTTTCTGCCAACCTCTCCCATTAGGAGCTCCACGATGAAATGAGAACTGAGAAAACTTTAAAGGGAAATTTTATAGGACAGTATAATAGATTATTAAGTGTTTAACAACAGGAAAACTTTTTTTTTTAAAAAAGAACAAGACATAAGAGTCTGTATATTTATTGTCCTTAGATTTTTCTCTGAATATGATTTTTTCCTGAGTCAGTAGAAACTCCACATTGTACATGAATAAATTTTTATCTAGATAGTAAAGAGGAATCAACAGGATTAAAGAGCACCACTTAATCTCAGTGGAGCCCAGTCCTACCTCTCATTCACCTTGGAAAGGGGCCATCATATATAACTGAAAATTTGGGTTGAAGCTAGTAAAAATGAATTTTCTTGAAAATGCCAGTACTTACAGATGCATACCTACACAGTAAAAACATAAAAACATCTCAGAGAATGGAAGTTCAGAGCGGTGGTTTACCTATGAGGAAGGAAGGAGGACAAAGTGATGGATGGGTGGGGCTTTGGCTGTAACTATGTTTTATTTGAGAGGAGAAAGAGAGATCAAAAGCAAATACAGTAAAATTTTAAGATCTATTAAATTTACATTGTGGTACATGGTGTCTATTATATCAATGTTTAAACTTTCTATATGCTTGAAATATTTTATAATTTAATTTTTTAAAAAAAGTATATGAGGACTCGAACAGCAAAATATTAGAAAGCTAAATGAAATTCTTCCTTCTCAGCTATGTGAAAGAAACATGCAGAGCACCAATGGCTCAGTGGGCCAAGTTCTAGAAATAATACCAACATGGGAGGGGTGTGTAAGCCTAGCCTACACCCACCTGAAATAGATTTTTATGAATGCGACACAATTCCAGTAGAAAATTCAGGATTTGGGTAGACTCCTAGAGTTGGTTTTAAAATGATTTAACTTGAGGCAACAAATTAGGACAGTCAAAAGGAGAGTAACCCAAACAGGTTATAGGTTTACACGTTCTATAAGGATAGTTTTGTGTCCGCAGCCACCAAACCACAGTCAGCACGCAAAGCTTTCAGGCTGGCACCCGACCCTGTGCTGTGTCCCCTTATGACTGAGCACGCACTGAACGACCAGCCTTCCAGGGGCCTCTCCAGGACAGCAGCGTGGCGGAGCTCTCAGGCACGGCAAGGAGACGGGGAGTGAGGATGGAGGAACAGAGGCTGTGGGTGAGGAAAAGACAGAGCCCAAAACATTCTACTTTTAAGCCTGAACAAATGCACTTAATAAATATGTAGCAAATGTAAGGTTCAGCAGTATCATTTCTTTCCAGGAAATGCAGCGGCCCTCCCTCTGAAGTTCCCGCTGGAATGGATTCTGGGGCTGAGCGTGGGGCACTGTCCGGGATGCGGGATGCCTGCCCACCTGGTAGCCTCATTCCCCAGACGCTGCACTGCTCACGCGCTGCGGACGGGAGCCCTGTCCCCACTTTCACTTTCTCTTCTGTAATGACAGCAGTCAACAGAACCCCTACATTAACTTCCAGGTATGCAGTTATCATAGAATAGCGAACGTTTCAGGTATATTTTTTGTCTGTCTCCTTAATATCCAGGTACACTAATTCAGAGATTCTAGGAGAGATAAAGACACCACGATCATTGTTTTGAAAACAAATATCTATTAATAATCAGGAAAAGCACATGCTTATAAAAATACTATACTTGGACAATTCTATATAATCTATGTGATACAACTTTATAGTAGAAAAGTATGAAAAGGAGTAAAGCTAAGATTGATTCCACTGTTGCATTTAGATCAGTAGTTCTCACACAGGGTGACTTTGTCCCCCCAGGGGACATTTGGCTGTGTCTGGAGACTTTTGGTTGTCACCACTGTAGGGCATCTAATGAGTAGAGGCCAGGATGCTGCTGAATATTCTATCAATATAGTGCACTGGACAGCCTCCCCAAACAAAGCGTTTTCTGGCCCAAAATGTCAATCGTACCAAGTCTGAGACACTCTAGATGTATTCCTCTCATTGTTTCTCTTACAGCCTCACACAGACCTGGTGCTTAGTAAACTACTGCAGGAAAGACACATACAGTTGTAAAGTCTTCCTGATAAAAGAGATACACTGAGAGCAATCCTTTCCTGTCTAAATTTTACAGGGAAAAGGGATTTAAAATCCCTTTGTAAACTTAAAAGTCACCCTCATCTCTCCTTTATGGAAAGGACTATTAGAAGGGATATTAGGAGAAGAGCTCTGAAAAAAAAAAATACCTGGTAGTTGTCTCTTTCTTTCCCTCTTCCCTATCCTTCTGATTAAGAGTTTCTAGGATAAATAAAATTACTTCCTTTAACTGTTAGGAACAGCAGCAGAGCCATTTAAACTCTGAGCAAACAATGACAGGCTAAGGGAACAATGACGGCTTGTAATAGATTCTCTAAACTCCAAGTTCCTCCTTTTCTTACAACTTGATTAAATGTTTTATAGATATATACTGAATTAGTGAATACACAACAACTGATTGGGTAAAATAATGTGGTTGTAGATGAAGTTTAATAATGACCAATATTCCACATTTATATTTTGACTTGCTTTTTTATTAGTTGTTTACATGTCTATAATTCCCACTAAGTATTAAACTCCTTGATATACAAACTGTCATTCCACAAGAACATCTAATGTCCATGAAGTTGTTTCATTTCTGAATTATTCGGTGACTGTGAGGTGCAATATGTTTTTGAGAAAGACACCCTTTACGCGAGAAGGACGTACAAAGACTGGGCATGAAAGGGTATGTAAAGTTTTTCATTAGACAATAAATTCACAACAAAGTGAATAACTTGTATTGGTGAGTATCAACTACTGTTACTTAGCCACAAAATACTAGAGCAAGAGAAGTAAATAGTTCATGAAAATTATCATAATTTATATTTTTTTATATAGAACCAGTCCAGAAAAAACTTCCAGTTTTTCACTTAAAATTAATTCTTCAGTTGTTATAATCAGTGTCAATGCTGATAGCATGTGTCTTTCAATTCTCCTTCTCACAAATATACACAGAGAGAAACACACATATCTGTACATATGACAGACAGACACGTGTGTTAAAAGGGCTGGATCTGACTCCCTGATACCTGAGTACCTGCTGCCTCCTGAGCCTCTCTCTCCCCACCTTGCTCCCCAGAGTTACTCTCTGTACCCTACTTCACCACTGGCCTCCAATGTCCTGTCCTCTCATCTCCCTGACCCCAGCACCCCAAATGCACACACTCTACCTGAAAGGTTCAGTGAGCAACAGTCTGCTGATTGTAGTTGTTATGAGGATTAAAAGAGTTAATGTATATAAAGCGCTTGGCAAATATTTGGTGTTTAATAGATGCTAATTAGCTTCTTTTTTTTTTTTTTTTTTTTGAGACAGAGTCTTCGCTCTGCCCGGACTAGAGTGCCGTGGCGTCAGCCTAGCTCACAGCAACCTCAAACTCCTGGGCTCAAGCGATCCTCCTGCCTCAGCCTCCCGAGTAGCTGGGACTACAGGCATATGCTACCATGCCCGGCTAATTTTTTCTATATATTTTTAGTTGGCCAGATAATTTCTTTCTATTTTTAATAGAGACGGGGTCTCGCTCTTGCTCAGGCTGGTCTCGAACTCCTGACCTCAAGCAATCCGCCTGCCTCGGCCTCCCAGAGTGCTAGGATGACAGGCGTGAGCCACCGCGCCCAGCTGCTAATTAGCTTCTTTACTGCTGTTCCTCATTCCTCATCCAGGCGCTAAGGGACTTGAAGCCACTAGACTGTGGTCTGCTTCTGTGGACTAACAACATCCTATTTATCTGCCTAGTTACCTTTAACAGGAAAAACATCTTTCCTTCCACAGCTAGAGTTCAGACACTTAAAATGCCAGTATGACTAATAGGATCCATGCTACGTAATACGGGTGAGTTTCACTTGAAAGGTAAAGAATGACATTACAGTATTTTGTCTTTTGTTTTGGAATAAGGCTAAGAAATTAAAAAAGGCCTGGGCCTAGAAATGGGATATGAGGAAAGAGAAGACACAAAATGGCAATGCTGGAAAAACCGAAGACAAATTTCCTTACATCACAATTCTCCTGAGAGCCTGCTCTAACGACCTTCATCTATTCACTGAAATAAACCAACAAAAAGACTGAGGCCAAAGGTATGTTACATCCTGCGAGGCACACACACATAGTGGGAACTGTTTTGTCCAAGCTTTGAATGACTGAGCAAATAAAAACTTTTATAAACGACTAAATTACAATTGTTGACTGGCTTATCTGCAAAACTGTATCAGTCTATTATCGGTCTACGAAACATGGTACAATATTATGAAAATAAAAAAACTCAGATTAACTTAGAGAAAGATATTCCCAATAAAATCAACAAACAAAAAAAGAAACTGAGGATGGTAAAAGATACAACCAAACACACCACCAACATGTCACGAGGCAGCTCGTTCCAAGAGGACCGACACGCGCAGTGGCCCACCTGCTCAGGTAGTGCCCTAGCATACTTTCAGGCTCTCTATGGAGCATTTAGGTACATTTTCTCATTTAGTCTCTAAAAGACCCTATGAAGTATATACTATTCACATTTCTGCATTTTACACATTAGGATACTAAGGTTTAGAAGTGTTGGAAAACCTACTCAAAGCCACACAGCTAATAACAGAAACTGGATCTGAATTCATGATCTTAAATATTTAATATACTATATAATCCACACACTCAGTCATCTGTTTTTTTTTTTTTTGTCACTAAATCTCCAAAGAGCCAAAATCAAACCTTTCTTTTAGAGACTTATTAAAGTTTCAGGAAGTATGCAATTTTAAAAACCCTTAAGGTGATCAAGAAATAGTAAAAGTTTGTCAGCTAATGTTGAAAACATTTTTACTAAATGGGAATGTTAGCAAAGTTTTAGTATCTGTCACTTCTATTGCTAAGAGACACATTTCTATTTAAAAGTTATAATAATCATATGAACACTTCAGCTTAGGGGCAAAAGCACTTTGCACTAATTCAAAGCAATTCCTTGGAAATCCTAGGAAATCAAATTTTCCAGAGTTCAGAGAGGATACCACAGACTTACTTTGACCTGAGGGTAGGACTTCTTGTTCTTTTCACTAGATGCACCAGGTAGTCCACCATGGGATGGGCCTTCACATACATAACGGAAACGAAATCCTCTCTGCAAAGGTGAACATTGAGCCAGTAAGTTAGAGAAATGCTTATGAAAAATTATTGTGACAAACTTACATACAAATTTTTAAATCTTATGTGTACTAAATGAGAGAAGAAAAACATGAAACTGTGAAAGAGGACTCTGTCAATGAGAATCACTTTTCCCCACAGTCTTTTCCTGGAAACGATATTCATTAATATTTGCACAGCGAGACGAGGCCGTGCACGTGAGCAGAGCACACTGCCGCAGGGCTGAAGCCTTTCCACTCGACATGCCGCGGCCTGTGTGACCGGAGCTTCCCCGTCTCCAGTGGCTGCTGCCACGCTCCGAACTTTGCCATATTACCGAACGTTATGCTTCTTTGACTCTTACTTAAAGGAATTCCTTTATCTACTCTGATTACGGCTGGCGCAAGAGGAACTACAGCAGTGGCTTTTCAAACATTCCAAATTGGTGTCGTGGGGCACGCCCCACGCTGGACCCTGCATCTGGTGAGCTTCTCTCGACAGTTCAGAGGATAAGGTTTTTGATTTTATAATTATTGATATGATCCAGCTCAAGCTTGAATATTAACTGACCCGAATGAATCCCAAACCAGATAGTTCCCTTAAATATTATCCGACCAGGAATTTTATAGACATAGTTAATCAACAAAGAGTTAGCTAGAAGCCTTTACTACTAATATATAAACTACTAGGGGCTGATAAACACCATGTTTTTTCATCTGCATAAATAAGAAGATTATACCAGATCATCTTTAAGGTTTATTCCAGTTCTAACATTTTATGATTTAGAAAGCTAGCTTCATTATAATTAAGCATATTTGTATACACAGAATAAAACAAGGATAATTATGCAAATGGACCTCACCATCGTATTAAGGGATTTTCACTGAATTTCCTGAAAGACTCAACTGTATAATGATGTCAATCAATTTGTGGTAGTATTAGCAGTTTACTTACTGCTGGTAACAGTTACCAACAGGTACCAACAGCTTACTGTTGGTAGGCAGATGGTTTTCGTTTTTCAAATTCACTCTGGTGAAAAGAACAATATGTTAATACACTTTAAGGAAAATCCTCACCTTTCATTTCTTTTTCCTGTGGGGCTGACTTCATATAAACAGGACTGATCACCAGGCCATCAGGAGCTCCCACACCAACTAACTGCTGGTGGGGTCTCCACCTTGCTCATCCAAGTTTGGAATGCTGGCAACATGAGGGTCTCTGCAGCTTTGAGCTCACGGACCAACGTAAAATTTCTGCCCTCCTTAGACTGACTACATTTCATTATTACTACTAGGGCTTTGCAGTCTGAGTGTCCAGGTGCCTCGAACTCCTTTAACATCTGGAACTGGCCCGTATTCTCTGAGGAATCCCTTATTTCCAAAGATCAGTCCTAAAGCATATATCACCAGATGATTAGGGCAGGAAGCAAACTCCCTAGTCTGGGAATGTTCCTCCAGGCACACAAGGATCTTCAGTGTACGATCAACTCATCAAAGTGAGACCCAAAATAACTCCTGCACACGGCTCCTCAGGACATTCCAAACTTACACACCAGGGAAGCCTTCTGAGGTGAGGTTTTAGGGGCAATTCCTTTGTTTTGCTTCTTACAAAACTCAAATTAAAAAAGTAAGTTACAAATTTAGCCCTATACCTTTTGTAAGCAACACCTATTGGTTTATTTTAAATAACAATGAAATTTCTAAAAGCATGAAAAAGCAATACATGTGCAATAGTTAGCCTCCAGAATTAGCTAAACATAGAGATTTACTTGACTGCTAATCAATTTAAACACCGCTTCAGTTTTTACACAATTAGATAATTAACACTGAATAATACACAACAGAACTGGCTAGTCTAAAAATTAGTAGTCTATGCTATGACTCATCTCTGTCAGACTTAGGGAAAATCTGTGGCAAAGAGGCCCTGAAGAAAAAGAACATTTTTCTATCTTAAAAATTAGTAAAGCAATTAATGAATTGCTTTAATCACAAAATTTCTTTGGGATAGTAGACAAATATATTCGCATACATATTTCTATCTTATTAGGAGTGATGTCCAATGAATTATAAGTAAATAGCATGTCTTAGCTTTTCTACAGTTTGAAAAACACTTGATAGATATTACTCATGGCTACACAAGAGTATCTAAAACTCTACACACTGGCTGGGCGAGGTGGCTCACGCCTGTAATCCTAGCACTTGGGAGGCCGAGGCGGGCGGATTGTTTGAGCTCAGGAGTTCGAGACCAGCCTGAGCAAGAGCGAGACCCCGTCTCTACTAAAAATAGAAAGAAATTATCTGGCCAACTAAAAATATATATAGAAAAAAAAAAATTAGCCGGGCATGGTGGCGCATGCCTGTAGTCCCATCTCCTCGGGAGGCTGAGGCAGGAGGATCGCTTGAGCCCAGGAGTTTGAGGTTGCTGTGAGCTAGGCTGACGCCACGGCACTCACTCTAGCCCGGGCAACAGAGCGAGACTCTGTCTCCAAAAATAAAATAAAATAAAATAAAGCTCTACGCAAAGAAATTTTTAACCTGAGGATGGAAATTTGTAACTTTTTTTTCAGGAAGATAAGATATCTTCAAATGCATTGTCTGGATGCATTGCTGATACTAAATTTCTGAGATTAAAGGTTTGCCAATCCACACAGCCATTCATCTCAGTAACTCCCTTTGCTTAAAATGAGTCATCAACCTCAAAGGCAAGGCTACCTCCACCCAATCAGAAGTCTGACTTAATACAACCTTCTTACTTTCACTGAATTCAGATGTCAAAGTAATATCAGTTAGGTAAACACATTGTTTTACCCACATAAGCTTTCATGCATACACATATAATGGATTAAATTACGAATTCTGGAACTATATTAATCCTTCAGGTAAATCATAAATGTCAATTTTTCCTTATGACTGTTGGGCCCCTGATAAAGAAATTGCATTTCAGAATTCTTAATGTAGTGCTATACGTATGAAAATGGATGTTTGAAAAAAATATTTTATCCAGTATGCAGACAAATATTTTAGCTGATTTCTCAATTTCATCAATTACCCAGATCTTACAAGCTGGGAAATCTTTCAGGATGCCAGATCACTGCATAAAATTTCAAGGGGTAAAATTCCACCGAGAGGGTCTGTGAAAGGATTGCTGGCCTCTTGTGAGATATCACAGAGTTGGACACAGAAGTAGAGCAGAGCAAAGTTTTATTGGCAGCCTGTGGGCTCAGGATGTGCCAACTGCAAGCAACTAGAACCATGCCCCAAAGTCTCATGTGGCATTCCTGTCCCCGCAACAAAAACTGTTATCTAATTTTGACCTTATAGGGATAGTCTGTTTGATAATTATTAAGATATTTATATCCTTTAAATGCTGACCAAATCTAATACATATATATTCTGGAAACCACAGTGCAGTGGATGCCTTATTTAGGTTCTTGACCTAGTTAGCATGGATTAAATGTTACACAATGCAAAAGTGTTACGCTCACCTGAGCTAATAAGCAGAATGCTTAGGAAAGGTATTGGGTAACATAACTGCAAGAGGGCAGGTATGTGTATCCTCAGCCTCACACAAATGTGATCAGAACATCCATTCAGACATTTGCTGACTGTCCCCACTCTGTGAGGGACTATGTCATTACTTCCATCCCTTAATAATTAAAATCTCCTCTAGGCAGAATTAAAGATTCTCTTTCCTCCTCTTTCACAGCCCTGGTACCATTCAATTTCCAACAAATATTTATTCACAGAGTTGGGACATGGTGAGGCCATTACCATTCAAGCCCCTGCAGAATCTAGTGGTAAGAGGAAGAGGCTGGTAAGAAAACACTCCTCTCCTTACTCCACAGAGGCTGAGGCTAAAGCTAACAGCAGAGGGAAGGGAACTCAACAGTCCATTCTAACACTTCACCTCCCACAGGCACTTCTAGTAGCTTAGGTTACGTGTTCCAAAGACAGAATAGGAAAGGCTGGTGCTACTACAGGAAGCAGGAAGGCTAAGAAGTATTACACGTGCACGAACACAATTGATGGATGTAATTCAGTGCATGTGAACCGCATGCATGTGTATTTCCTTGTAAATGAAAATAAATAGAAATAACCCATGCCTGTCCTGGGAGTAGCTGGCAAGCTAAGCTGGGAGAGACAGAGGAATACCAAGGATCTACAATTAAATGGAGTTTTACAGAACTAAGTACTAAGACTTAACACAGTTTGAAGAATGGCCAAGAGAACTGTAAAGTGAACCAATAAAGTTGTTACATAATTTGACAGGTTGTTGGTCTTCCAGGTAAGCTTCTTCTTTCATGAAATTTGTTTACTGTTATTCAGTGCTTGAGATCTCAATATTAGACATAGGAATCTAACATTTAAAGAAAAAGTACCACCCCTTTAATCTTCTTACCTGTTTAGGTTGCTCTAATATTTGAAGATATGGACCATCTGCTAAAAACAAAAACAACAAACAGAAACCAAAAGAAACTGTGAGGCTTCAAATATGGTATAAAATGCAAAGCAATTCAAAAATTCAAATTATGTTTTTATGTAGAGATTTCAAATCAATCTTAGCTAAAATTCCACAAAGATATAATTTTTCTTCCTTGTTTGAAATATTAAATTTACCCTTATATTAAAAATAGTTTCACAGTTTTAGGGAGCCACAATGAATAAGTGTTGGCCAGACGGTGATGGCACACTGCCCAACCCCACACAACACAGGAGAGCGGCAAACATTGTCAACAGCCTTCACAATCTTATCTCTCCTCACAAAGCATTTTAAAATGACAAATACCAATTTAAAGCAGCAACCACTTCCTGGGCACTATGACATTTTCTTTTGCTTTCACATCATTAGACACTGACTTTCGTTCTTCAAAGAGAATGTGCTTAACGTGAAATTAAAAGAGATTGAGCTGGCAACCTACATGTGTGAGATACACAGATAGTGATCTCAGACTATCTGTTTCCCTTACACTAAGTTTTCTGTTCCTTTCCTTATCTGAATCCATGAGTACTACCCTTTATTTCCTAACCGGTTAGCTTGTTTCCGTTCTCCTCAGCACCCTTCAATTTAATTTGGTCTATCAGACATTGCGAACTTTTCTTATTAATCTGTAGATTTGATGCTTATACAAAATTTCTTAATATTGTGCTGTCACATAAACTCTGTTCTAGAACAGCTCAGGCATTTTATAAAATCCTGGAAATAATTTAATTGAAGATAGGTGCATGCAAATTAATTATTGTAAAAACATATAGAAAACTTCAGGCTTAATACCTACTCTAACTGTATCTGACTTGAACACTCAAAGGAAAATCAGATCCTCTGACAGCACAAACACAATGTATTCAGTATGAAAAGTCCCTAAGCCCCAGAGCTGGTTTTTATGTGAACACTACAATAACCCATAGCTCTGCAACAAGTAAGGGATATGGTGTTTCTCGTCTGTTTGAATGTAAATTATGATGTTTGGCATAAAAATATTCTGGGAGAACGTTTCTGTGTCCATTTAAATCTTCATTGTATCCAGCTAGAAGCTCAAGACCTAGTATTATGGATAAACAAATTTGTGAAGAAGAGATAAAATTTCAGGTTGAAATTAAAAATAAACTATAACTTAAAAGAGAACTTATTTTTATCTTCTCAGTATTATGATGAATCAGGATAAGAATAAAGAACTGCAGAAAACAAAGGTAGAGTTATTTCCTGTTATTATTCAAGAAATTTATAAGGAAGCTAGTTGAAAAATGACCGCATTTGAAGTGAAACATACACAAGAAAAGAAAAATGGGAAGTCACTGGCCAATGTAGTAAATTATATTTTTTTATGTATGAAATTCATCTCTTGACATTTCAAACTACTTTAGAAACGTCATTGCAATTTTAAAATCCAAAAAATGGCTAGAATTTAATTTTGATTAAAGAAGCAAAATTGATTAGAAATAGAAATATTTTCACATTATTTATATATAGCCTGCATAACAATGTAACAAATATAAAAACATTCCCTCTAGAATACTAAAAGAACATATCAAGAAGACAGACATCTCAGAAAGCAACATTTGGATAAGACGTCATGAAAAATATAGAAGAGTTGGGAGCACATTTACATTAAACTTCAAAGTCTCTCACTTTTATTAACTCTTCTAAAAATAGTCTATGGCCACAGCAGCCTGAAGGCGCCGGGTTCTCGTCCGACCTCAGGAAGCTAAAAATATTTACAGGTTTGCTATTATTTTTCCTTTAGGATTTAATTTCCTTTAAATATGTGAAATTCCATGTAAATGGAGCCATTTTTCACTTTCCGGGAACATATTCAAAAGTTAAATCAACTAGAAAATTCGATTTGATGTGCATATGCATATGGTTTGTTTTAAGGCCAACCTTCTTTTGGCCACATTAATGTGCCATGAAAAGTGACATCCCCCTGTGCAGAGAAATTTAAGTTGCAGCATAGTATTACAGACCTAACTTGCACCATATCCCACAGTTTCCAACAAGTAGTAGATCTACTGATGAGTTTAGATTTCAAGAAATCTAAAATATTAAAAAATCTACATGAAAATTACAAGTTATAATAGCTTAGATTTGCAAATTAATGTTGGTTTAGATAATCTGTCTATCCCTTAAAAATCTGAATGAAACATGCCATACATCTTGGACTATAAAAATTGGACTATGCCAACTGCAACAAAGAGGGAAAAATATATGGATAAAAACGAAGGAGGATTAACAACTGGAAAATAAGGTTGTTAGGTATAATTTTAAAAGTTTTTCTAATATTATGGCAAAACAATTTCTACAATATGAAGCTCTGACCACAGAATATTTACCGAGATGGTTCTTTTGATAATCTTACTTGTGTGCCTACAAACCTGAAGAAAAACAAAAAAATCAAGAAAACGTCTGCCTTAGGATACTGTTTGGTATTCACATGGCATGAAATGGAAATGTGTATATTTCTTGAGGACAGAATCAAGTTCTTACAATTTTAGTAGTACATTAATACTAAGAAAAATACTTTGAACCTCAGAACAAAAAAGTTCACAGGAAACACAGACGCTACCAAGACATTCACAGGAAGCTGACCTAGAGCTCAAATTGGACAGCTCTCAGACACAGGAGCCTAAAAAATATGTTTTATAAGGTAAGGAGAGAAAGGCCTGTGCAACACAGCTTCACCAGTGAAGGTAAAAGTGAGGCAGATCCCTCTTCCCCTCCCATGAGCTCCTAGAAATATTAAAGATATAAATGCATAAAAACATCCTGATCTAAAAAATTAAAAGGAAGTACTAGAGTAACCACAATAATGAGAATGATACAAATTGGGTAAAGTCTCCCAGTGAAGACAAGCAAGTGCATGGCAAATACAATAGCTGATGCCCACGTCAGCGATCACCAAACTCTGTCTTGTACAGAACCTCCGTGGTTCACTCACCCTGCTTTTGAACATGTAAAACTAGTGATGCCAAGAGCAAAGCAGAACATAAAGAGCCATCACACCGAGCTTCCGTACAAATCTATCAGTTGAAAAAAAGAGGCTAATGAGCTGATTTTTAAATTGGTTATTCATATGAGATTAACCAATTGCTGATGGGGGATAATTAATACTGTCATGTTAGAAGGAAGGATTATTATTGTTTTATCCAACTGGTCAGAATGGAAAGCTAAATGTTTCCCATGATTTTTCTGTGGAGATGATTTTTGTGATTTCTGCACACTGTTGCCCAGTGCTGGGCACACTGGCTGGCACACAGCAGACCCTCAGATTCACGCTTCGGACAGAACTGAGGTGTCGAGACTGCCTCGTGTGAGTCCGGGACAAGGCCCAGAGGACTGAAAATGGACGCAGAGATGATATGATTGGGTGAAAAGGAAAATCATTACATCGAGTGAAGAAATTCCTTCTGTGTTGTCCCGGCAGATATTAACAACCACAGTAAGCCATACAAGGAGGAACTGAGGTGAAACACTTTTGTGCAAACATATTTCAAGAAAGTATATTGAAAGATTGGTTTTTAAAACATAAATCACCATTTCCTTTCTAGGTACATCACTGAATTTCTAAAAGAAACTATTAGCAAACACTGAACTTTAAAAAATGTGAAAGCAAAACAATAGGCAACAGGAATGAGTTCCCTTACCTGTTGGCAGTGCCATCTCTGGTTGAAATAATTCTGGATTGAATATTGTATGATTCAAAGGATTCAAAGGAAACATCTGTAAAGAAGAAAATTTAAATCTTTCAATCATTTTTCCAACATAATATTAAAAATTTGCAGCTGGGAGACCTAAAACTTAGTAACAGGAATGAAAACTAAAGCCAAAACAAAAAGCTGAAAACATTTTATATCAGGATTTTAAAATACCTTCACGAGACCTAGTTAAGTTTTCATGTGTATGAAATTTTGCATAGGGTTGGACTACATTTATGTGACAAAAGGATTTGAGAAGAATAACCTAGCTCTAAGGTCTCCAGAGGCAAGGACCTGGTATGGCCTTCTTACTAGTACATTTTCAGGGCCAAGTGTATGCTTATCACAGAGTAGATACTTAATAAATATTTGTTGAATAAATGATTTGAAGCTTATATTCTCTTATAAATATTAGAATATAATCCTAGAAATCTATATTTCTATTATAGTGGTAAATACATCCCTAATCTAGCTACCCAATTTCAAGGCCTCAAATTATAGACAGCAGCTCTGGAACTATTTACAGAATAATTGAAAATTAACTTACAGTCCAAAGAGCAGATGACTAAGCAATGAGCACACTCATTTTTTTTACCTTTATTTTCTTAGCATAATACAAAATACCTGGACTTTGGTGGGTGTTTGAGGCTGAATCATGGCCCCCCACTGATGTCCCCGTCCTAATCCTCGGAACCTGTGAATGCTCCTTGTGTCGCCAAAGGGATTTTGCAAATGTCGTTAAGGAAAGGGAATTAAGATGAGGAGACTGCCCTGACTTGTCCAGGTGGCTCCATAAGACGGACTCGGGAGAGCCAAGTGAGCAGTGGGAGGAGTGACATTGGGAGCAGGGGCTGGAGGGATGGGGGGTACACACGCCAAGGAATGTGGGCAGCCTCTGGAAGCTCAGAAAGGCGCAGAAATGAGCCTCTAGAACCTCTAGAAGGAATGCAGCCCTGCCAGCACGTGGATTTAGACTTATGACCTCCAGACTTAGGAAAATAAATTAGTGTTTTAAGCCATAAGTTTGTGATAATTTGTTACAGCAGCAAAGAAAACTAACACAGAAAACTAACACAGAGGGCATGTAATATATTTTGCTGGAATTAAATTCTATCCTGATAAAACACTTTTAATTACTTATCCCAAGGAAAAAAGTTTTCTCCCAGTTCATTCATTTAGAACTTTAAATTCATATTTCTGAGCTTGCTATTTGTTTTAGCCTAAAGAAGTCACCTGCTTGAAATGTCTGTGGTCAAATAGAAATAGCCGTGTTTTAATTTTTATGACAGGCTAGTCAGCAAGTGTGCTGGAACTAGTACATTTTTTATATAGCTAGTATTACAACTTGTCTCTTGTCATTCTTAGTAACTTATTAGAGGTTCTTGGGTACCTAAGAATCTAGTATGCCTAGTTAAATCAAGAGGAAGAAGAACAGCATTTAAATAAAGAACACTTCAGATCCAGTTGTGATGGATGCAAAGTTTCAATTGAGGAACAAAAAAATGTTCCCCTTCAATGCTTCAGGATAAAGTTCATTGATGCTATTCATTGTTTGCTCAAAAGGAAATACAGGAACGAGAAAACATGTTCTGCAAAAATGGGCCCCACCTTACAAGGGGTATTTGCCAGTCTCAGAGCAAAAAAGACAACTTGGCCGGAAAAATCTCCTTTCCTGTGGTCCTGCAGGTGGCTAAAATGACTGGAGAGGGGGCACAAGCAGCCATCTCAGGGGAGATACATACCCTGCTTCAGACAAAGAGGAGAGCAGCTGTTGTGCTGCAGCTTGCACTGTTTATCAGGTCATGGTGGAGAGCAAATTCCTGCCTACACTAAAACACTGAGGATATACCAGGAGGACATACAAACTTTAGGAAATACTAATCATTAAGCTCGAGACAAGAAAAAAAATTTCAAGGACCTCTCCCCTCAAAAATGGAAATATCAGAACACACCCAAGCACTGTTGCTGATCACAAAAATGCCCACATGACAAAAACTTTCAAAATGAATGTTTTCAGCAGATTTTACTCTTGTGTGGCATAAAGAACCATCTCTTGCTGATAAGATTTCCTGCACACAGACAGGAAGGCATGGTTTAAAATCAAGCAGAAACAACCCTCATGCTGCTTAGTCTGCCTTTAATTGTTAGAGATGGCATATTAAAAGTGAAAGGCAAAATAAAGAGTTTTGATGAACGAATAGCCAAATGTTTTTCACACTGCCATCAAAGAAAATGTTCCTAGATTTATCTTATATTACCATTTTTACAATAAAACTAGAAAGGAGAATCTTAATGTGAAAAGCAATGCATATCCACTCTTTCTAAATTAATCATAACATTAGCAATGGCAGTGAATGCTCTATGTCTATTTTATTCATAGAAACAATACTAGATCTCTTAAAAAGTATTTTTGACTGATTCTTCGTATGTGTAAATTTGGGAAATCCATTGTTTCAAATAGTTGCCACTAAAATTTAAACGTGAAATGTTAATGAATCGTGGACCAGAGTGTCCTGATACCTCGTGTTCCCTCACCTTGTCTAGCCTGGAAAACTCATCTTTCAAATCTAGCTTGCAGAGACTCCTCCGTCACTCTGCTCTTCCCCAAGGAAGCACCTAGTGATCTCTCTCCGCATCTCGGCCCCACTCTGTGCAGGCCACTACAGCATTTATCACCAGATGCAAACGGCGTCTCTGTCCTTCCTGTCAAAATGGCAGCTTCCTGAAATGGGAGTCTATACATCACTTATTTTTGTATCCCTACTAAACCAGTGTTCTACTGTACAGTAATAGCTCAACAAATAGCTGATGCATAAATAAATCTCAGTGTTTTAAATACTTCTTAGAATCATTATTTATGGTCTCTAAAAAAATCACCAACATATCTTTTAAGGAAAATTTTTAAAATTTTTAAATATTTAATATTGCCATTGCAGTTACTCCAGAATCTGAAAATTGGTTTCAAATGATTCTATATGGGGTGGAGCGGGAGGAACAAAATGTTAATAACCAACATGGGGATTTGTTGGACTATTCGACATTTCTATAGGCTTGAAATTTTTCAAAACTAAAGAGCCAGGAGAAAAAGAAAAAGAAAAGTACAGCAGTATGCTTTCACGACGGCTAATATAACCATAATGAACAGTTTTATGCTCCCAAAGCACATTCATTACCAACAGAGTATTTTCAACACTTCTGTGAGTGCGAGTGTAGAAATTTGCTAGCATTTCTATTTTGCATATGAGAAAAGTAAGGATTAAAGGTGCTAAATGATTCCTCAAGTCTGAAGAGCTGATCAGTAGCAGTCAGCACTTATATCAAGATCTTCAAATTCTAAGTTCAAAGGTCTTTTTACTACACTGATCTGCCTCCTCATTAGATGAGTTTGGTTTTCTTGTTTTGTTTTGTTTTTGTGTCTGCTCCTTCCAGGAAAGATGAATTTTAAATAAATATTTTAAGGGACTATAATGGGTTGAACTGTATTCCCTCCCAAAAAGAGACATTTAAGTCCTAATCCTGGGTACCTATGAATAGGACCTTATTTGGAAATACGGTCTTTGCAGATGTAAGCAAGTTAAGACAAATTCATATTGGATAAGAGTGGGCCCTAAATCCAATGACTGATGCCTTTATAGGAACAAAGAGAAGACTTGGGTACAGAGACACGGCAAAGACACAAGGGAAGAGGGCATTTGACGGCAGCGGCAGAGACTAGAGTCACGAAGCTACAAGCCAGGGAAGACCAAGGATTTTGCCGGCTGCTGGGAGAGGGGCACGAAACAGCTTCTCCCTCAGAATCTCCAGAAGGAGCCACCCTGTCAACACCTGACTTCAGACTTGCAGCCACCAGAACCATGAGCGAATACAGTCCGTTGCTTTGAGCCACCAGGGGTGTGGTGACTCGTTCCATCAGCCCTAGGGAACTAACACGGTGTCTGCCATTCCACCTGCAGCATACACCATTTAATGCAACAATATGTGGGATAGCAGGGTTCAAGTTCTTATTTTACATGTCTTGCCCTCTTTAACCTCACATGGAGACACAGAGAAACTAGAAAAAAATTTTTTAAATTGTTACTAATTTTAGAGTTTCCCTGATATTGAATTACTAATATTGCCTCTACGTATTTTGAAATATGAATACATTTAAATAAAATGATCAGTGAGATCGTAACACTTACTTGTTCATGCCCTCCCAAGTATGGGTCGTCTTCTGCCATTCCGGAGCTGTACATTAAAACAAAGCAAAACAAAACTGTAACACTAGAATGAACCTTAAAAATGGAATTCACGCAGGAGTAAACTATTATTTCAGTAAGACCAAACATAATCCTTTTTTAAAGACCACAGAAGGAGGACATGGTGTAGTTCCTCTTTGGTATCTAAACCTAACAGCAGGGAGATTGCATAATCAAGGAATTACCACTTACGTATGATCTAAGCTCGTAACAGCGTCCTGAGTTTGGAACAACTGGTCTTTTTGCTCTGCACAAAAAATCATGTATACTGGGATTCTTAGAGGCCATTTCTTTTTACCACCCTCTAGACATTAAGGATTAATAGTCTTAGCTCCCTAAGTATATTATTTTCCACCCCTTCATGAATTCTGGGATGGTTCTAAAACTGTCTTCCAGTTTTCTATGAGCTTAAGAAGCTCAGAAGGGCCTCCTCAGTGCTCTGCATAGCACAGGAGACGACTGCTACCATGTCCCCATGCTCTGTCCTCCAAGGGGTTCCAGGGAAGCAAGCCTTTGTCCTGCCACTGTCAAAGGGGTATACAAATTCTGTAATGTTGAAAGTGAAAGAGAAAATACAAAAATAAAAGCCCTTATTACCAAGGCCATAGGTCTCAGATTTACTCAACCCCAGACAGACATTAACACACTGCAGGTCCTAGCAATCTTCTGTTACCCAGTGGCCCTGATAAAAAGTGAAGAACCATGTGGTTACATAAAGATGGTATTTAAAATCCCATATCATTTAGGATTTACTTTAATAAGAAATAGTCTTATTATTATATTAAATATAGGTTAATTTTATTTAAATTTATTTAGATCAAATTTTAGATATGTGACATGAAAATGGGAAGATTAAAAAAAAAGTCTGAAAGCAAATATAATTGCTGAGGCAAATTTCTCATTTTTTTCCTGAAGTCTATAAAGCACTCAAGGACACCGTGGACTGCAGATGAGAATGTAGCTGTCCACCAAAATGTGTTCTCTTCTTGCACAGCGACAGTGCCCTAGCTGGGAACGCGACTGCCCGGCGGGCCCACACGTCCTGGAGCTGGCGACGGCCACCTGCCCGCCTGCCCACACGCCTGCCTGCCCGCCTGCCCGCACGCCCACCTGCCCACCTGCCCGCACGCCCACCTGCCCACCTGCCCGCCTGCCCACCTGCCCGCCTGCCCGCACGCCCGCCTGCCCGCCTGCCCGCACGCCCGCCTGCCCGCCTGCCCGCACGCCCGCCTGCCCACCTGCCCGCACGCCCGCCTGCCCGCCTGCCCGCACGCCCACCTGCCCGCCTGCCCACACGCCCGCTGGGCAGCGTCCAGGTCTGGGCTTAGGGCTCTTGTCATGCTTCCTCGAGGTTTTGTGTTTTTTTCTCTTTTCCGCTGGATAAACCCAGACTTGGAGAAGACCTGGCTTGTACCACACAGGTGATGAACAGCCCAGGGATGGCAGATAAATAAGGTGGAAGGAAACTGGGTCCCTGAACACCAGCACGGAACAGGGCTGCTCTGACCGTCCAGGCAGCTCATGCTGGTGGCGACGTGAGAAAGAAAGAAACTTTGCTCTTTAACCCAACGTGCTGTCGGGTTTTTTGTTAAAACGTCAGCCCCCGCTCTGATGCCTTGCCCGACACTCCAAAAAGCACGAAAGCCTCCAGAGAGGAGCCTGGTTTCCAACGAAGCCCTCTCCCGCCGCAGCGCTGCGTGGCTGGTCAACAGCCAGGAAGCTCCGCGGTCCCTAAGGGGACACCGCGCAGCGTCCGATTTTAACCAAAGGGAAAGGGCAGCTCTGAGTTCTATGGAACGTGAAGTTCGCGCAGAGCTGCAGGGAGGTATTTGCCTAAGACAAGAAACTGTCAAGGTATACAAACAGCCGCAGCTGAACAAATCTCAATTAAGACAGGCAGTTTAAAAAGGGAAAACTGACCTGATCCAGTAAAGAGGAATTAAGTCATTCAACATTCAAGTGTTCTGCTGCTGCTGGGTGTGTGACCTTGTACATTAGCTAAACTCACTGTGGCCTTTGTTTGTGGGATAGACTTTTGAAAAGAATGGAATTTTGCTGAACTTGGAATATGTTAGTTAGCTAATAAATGCCTATTCAACATTCCCAATAAATAATCATTAGCATAATTTTCAGTTATATGAAGAATACTAATAAAAAAAGTTACACTGAAATACAGTGCTAGTATCATTTACAACAATCTATATGAAAATTCCTACCCTTAGAACACCACAGAAGCCTAAACTTCCAGGAAAGATATTAAAATTATCTTTTTGCCTTTAGACTTTCCATTAATCTGGGTTGATCTCCTGAATCTTCTCAAACAATCTTAACCCATGGTCTTCAAAAGCAGAGGCAAAAACTGGGCACAGTGGCTCACGCCTGTAATCACAGCACTTGGGGAGGCCGAGGCTGGTGGATTGCATTAGGGCAGATGTTCAAGATCAGCCTGGGCAACACAGTGAGATCCCATCTCTACAAAAAAATTTTAAAAATTAGCTAGGTGTGGTGGCATATGCTAGTAGTCTGAGGAGGGAGGATCACTGGAAGCCAACAGTTCGAGGCTGCAGTGAGCTATGATCACACCACTGCACTCCAACTCGGACGAGAGAGAGACCTTGTCTCTGAAGTCTCAAAAAACAAAAAAAAAAAAGCAGAGGTGAGATTGTTGACTTATTAAAACTGATAGAACCCATTCGGTACCTCTATTACACTGATTGTATATGTTTAAACCTGTGGATGGTTTCCCAGATCTTTAAATGTATAAACTTATAAAGCAGCCCTCACCCTAATTTTTACAACTCAAACTAAACCTGATTTATTAGATCTGATGCAGGGTTAGTATCATGATCACTACTGTAGCTAAAATCTTAACGAAGATCTCTAAATTGTAGACAATGGACAAACCGACAAATGACACACAGTCTTTCCTCCAATACCTGCTCCATGATTTATGCAGTAATGTGTGCCAAAAGACCAAAGTTTTAAAAGTTTACTGTGAATAGCTGAGGTGACAGTAACCCAACGGTGATGTCAATGTTAATTCATCATTTAAAAATAAAATGTCAAAAGGAACCAAGAATTGTTTGGAAAGGATGAATCACTGAGTAATATTTGCATTAATTATAAAAGCAAGTTTTATTTGTAAAACGTTGAAACGCTAACTAAGTCTTTGGAACCTAAGGTTTAGAAAAGACCAGGGAAAACCCCTTCCCCCTCCCTGCTCCCCCAGCCCGTCCCCTCAGTTTCCCTCGTTCACTTCTGTGCTTTTGAAGAAGGATCTTGAAACAGAAAGGGAGATGCTGAGTTGACTGGGGACAGTCTCTGCAGCTCTGTCCCCCAACACTGAGGTTTTTAGGAATATTTCACACCATGAAAGGAGAAATAGAAAATGTAGCTAGATAGCAACAAATGAAATACCCAGCGAATTTTTTGTGTTTTTTTCATGAAAAGCATAATGTTACAACTGGCTTTGTTCCGAATACGTGAAGAGTTCTGTGATATGCTAATGGGTTATTTTCTGCTTATCTGTGACAATTCCCTACTAACACCGAAGTCCAGCACACGGGCTTCTTGGTGAAGGCAGCCAGCACTGAGTGGGTTAACTTTAAAGCTCTGAACCATTATGGACAGAGTGGAGGCACTCCTGTCCTTGTCACTGGGGAAACTTTCTAGGATCAGAGACGTTCACACTTTTTGACTATTACCCAATGTAAGAAAATATATTCTTTCTATTCTATTAGACTTCATTTAAAAAAAAACTTTTCAAACTCATTAAAATGATTACTGACCCACTAAGGATAATAATTTTCAGTTTGAAAAACAGAATTTTAGGTGCCATCCAGAGGGTACAGTTGAGAATCAGAGAGAAGTGTCTCTATTTTCAAGATTATATTCAGCCACAACAGATACCACTTAGGCATAATTTTAATACCTCATCTTGGATAGCAATGAGATGACACTATAAGAAAAAGGGTGGCCTTTCATCATTTCTCTGTGAGATAATAAATTGATAAAGAGAAAGAACGTGCTGAAGCCTCTTTCCGTAGAGGAATTTTTTGGAGGAAACATGATATAATAATGTATACACATATGTACACCACATATAATATGAAATATCCAAATGAGACTATCTTTTGATTCTGCAATTCCACTTTCAGAAATTTGTACTAAAAAATTATCAAAGCAAGTGTGTAAAAAATAAGTATAAGGATAATCCGTGCAGCAAAAAAACCTGGAAACAATCTAAATGTCCTTTGATAGCAGATTGTTTAATGATAATTATCCTACATTCATAAGGTAAATATTATGCAACTGTTAAAAATAATTAAGATCTATATATAGTAAATGGAAACTTTTACTCACTATGTTATACATTTCTACATTTTAATTTTCTAACTCAATTATATAACTAGAAATATATTTTTAATAGAAAAAAGAGAAATTGAAAACTCTTCTGAATTTAAAGCTTAACTCTGACATCTTTAATAACACAGTGAATAAAACATGAAATAAAAATGAGTCAAAAAGTTCTAAGCAGGCCGGGCGCGGTGGCTCACGCCTGTAATCCTAGCACTCTGGGAGGCCGAGGCGGGTGGATCGCTCAAGGTCAGGAGTTCGAGACCAGCCTGAGCAAGAGCGAGACCCCGTCTCTACTAAAAAAATAGAAAGAAATGATCTGGCCAACTAAAAATATATATAGAAAAAAAATTAGCCGGGCATGGTGGCGCATGCCTG
>CM052454.1:11735732-11794517 GCA_028533085.1 Varecia variegata | reverse complement strand
AAAATTAGCCGGGCATGGTGGCGCATGCCTGTAGTCCCAGCTACTCGGGAGGCTGAGGCAGAAGGATCGCTTGAGCCCAGGAGTTTGAGGTTGCTGTGAGCTAGGCTGATGCCATGGCACTCACTCTAGCCTGGGCAACAAAAGCGAGACTCTGTCTCAAAAAAAAAAAAAAAAAAAAAAAAAAAAAAAAAAAAAAAAAAAGTTCTAAGCACTACTGGAATCTTCTTTGTAGGAAATATAATAGAAAAAAATTTAACTTTCTGATAATATATTGGCTAAGCATTGATAAAAGAAAAGTTGACAGTGAGATTAGTTACTTATTTCAGAAGAGCTGATTTCTGAAAGTTTTTAAAAAGGAATTAATATTTATATGCCACTGCATTTAGATTTACATAAACTAATTTTCCATGTTTTAACACTTCTCCTTCCATTTTCATAACCATATTGTTTCAGTTGGGTGCAATGTGACCAATTAACATGTAGAATAGCTATCTATTAATAGTAAATACAAATACATCATGTTTGGGCTTACAAAGATAAGGTCCCTGTTCACAATGGAATGCCAATCTACCAGGGATGGCAGACACGTACACATGTAGCTAGTCAATTCATGCAAAGCTTATTAGCACGGTGAGTGATCCATAGCAAATGTTAGTCATTTTATTAGATAGCATCATAAACAATACGTTTATGGTAAGTCCTGGGAAGAAGAATAAAGACAGCAAAAGTTTTAGGCATTCTAAGAAGAATAAAGTATTTTATTTCTTTCCCTTTTTACTTTTATGGGCACATTGCCACATTCTCTAAGGTGGTTTTGTGTCACTGCTGGATAAAATGTTTGCATTTTGCCCCCAGGGGACATTTGGCAGTGCCTGTGGACATTAGGCTGTCACAGCTGGGTGGGTGGTCCTACTGGCACCTAGTGTGTGGAGGCTAGAGATGCTGCTAGACATCCTCTGATGCACAGGACAGCCCCTCACAATAAACAAATATCCAACCCTGAATGTCAGTAATGCTAAGGATGAGAAATCCTAACGAATGCCATTGCATCTTGACAGTGCTTCGCAGTGGAGAAGAAACCACACTTACTACCTCTCATGAGTAAGAAACTATAGTTAGAGCTACATGTTTCACGTAGCTCTCACATCAATCCTGAGAAATACTGTCCCAGATAAGAAACAGGTCTGGAGAGAGTAAGTCATTTGCTCAGGTTGATACTGTAATGCTGGCTAATCTCACTCTGCAGCCTATGGTTCTTTCAATTGTTTAAGAGGCAGCAGTGATTTTACTCCTTGACTTAAAACATTATTCATTTTAATACAGCACCTTTGCTCCATGTCTCCCACGTGGTCTGGTCGGAGCCAGTCTACCCACAGCACAGCCCGAAATGCAGAATAGGATTCTGACAGTGCACAAAACTCAAACGCGTTCTTCATAAGACAATGAAATGTGAAGGTAGAAATACCAAACAATGTTAACTCAAGCGATAGCTGCTTTTTAAAAAAATTTTTTTTCCTTTGGTCAATTTCAGAAGCCAGAAGGCTAATAAAGAGATTCTCCCTAAACCATGTCTATAGAAAACACCATACTCACTGACAGTATGATAAAAGTGTGTGTGTGTGTATACACATATACACACACATACATACACACACACATTTAAAACTACAGCATATTGAAATGCTACCTGAATGTTTTCCTTCTTTCACTAATTTAGTCATTCATTAAAAAATATCTATGCCCGCTATGTTAGGTGCCACATACACCAAAGTACACCAGAGTGATGCAGTTCCTGTATTTACAGAGCTTACAGTTGTGGTAAACTGAAAACAATGGCCACAAATTATTTGATACCCCCCAACAAGAGGAAATATCTATTTCTCCATGCCTCGAGTCTTGACAGGCCTGTGCCTTGCTCTGACCAAAAGAATAAGGTAGAAATACAAGTTCTGAACACGGTTCACGAGGCCTCGCAATGACCCCTGTGCTCTCTCGGAACACTGCTGCCATGGGAAGGAGGCTGGGCCAGCCCACTGGAAAACGAAAGACCACGTGCAGCAGAGAGGGGCAGTCCCTAGCACCAGCTCAGTAGCTACAAACAGCACTAGCTGAATCGCCAAAAGTGTTCAGAGATTAGCCAAGCCAGCCCAGACCAGTTGACCTAGACAGCCCGCAGACTTGGAGGAAATACTGAATGTTTGTTTTAACTTGCTTTGTGGTGATTTTTTTTAATGCAACAAAAGCTACCTAATACAATAGTTTAGTAAGTAGGAAGCCAGGCAAAAACGATGCAACATAGTAAGTGTCATGGGATACAGAGGGTATGTGGGGCATGAGTTAATTATCTTGCTAATTCAGTAATTTCACTTTCTTTGTTAGAGTCCTAGTCAGAGTCCCTCTTTGTACTCAGTTTTTACTCTATTACTTATTCAGTTCCAAACTGAACAAAAGCAGCAAGTGCATTAGCTGAAAACATTGCCATGTAAACAGAAAATCAGAACAGTTAAAACTCTCAAAATGCAAATATTAATAAATCACTGTTAGCCTTACGCATTGATACCATTATGTGAACAAATGTGAACCTAAAAGAGCCAATCCTTCAAGATGGATCCCAAGTGGCTAACTGGGCCTAAATTTAAAATAGAGACAAGTGACCATTTGCTGACTAGAGGTCTCACATGTACTCTGAGTTCCTTGCAAACTCACACTTTTTTGACTTTGAGACTTTCAGAGATCACCTGAACCAATCAATCAGAGCTCAGCCAATCAGGGCTCAGCTGTGTCTATCAGAACTCAGCTGCATTAACCAATCGGAACTAAGCAAGCCTGAATACTTCATTTGCATAAACAAACCTGATTGGGAACCTGGGCGGCACCTTTTGCTATAAAACCTGAATTCTCTCTTTGTTCTCTGGAATGTATCGTTGTTTTACACCAAAGGCTCTCCCCAGTTTGCAAACTGTTCACTGGAATAAAGTCTCTTTCTTCCAAATTCCTTTTCACAGAACTTTTGTTCACAATTATAAAAGTTATTATAATAGTGTTTTAAATCCCTTCCACTCTCTAATATCTAAAACTGATTTCATCATTGCTGGCACAATGAGCCCCATTCTTGACTTTCCAATTTCTGCCAATATATCATTCTCACACATATCCAGTCAATAACCAATTTCTGCTGTTCTTTTCTTTGTGCCGTTTCTTGCCCCTTCCTTCCCTCTGCAGGGTCACGCCCTAGGTCACACCTTTACTGCCTCAGCCCTGAATGACAACAGCTTCCTACTGTTCCCTTTACTGCAGCGCTGCGTCTTCCTTCAGGATCTTTCACATTATTGTCATATTACTTTCAAGATAAAATTCACATACCTCAACTACCTCGCGTATTATACTATTTCATTTAATGATATTATAATATAGTATAAGTATATTATAAGCATTACCTATTACCATGTTGTAACCCAAATCCACTATGACAGGTAGACTGATCATTCAAAACGCCTTGCTCATTTCTGCCTTGTTCACTTCTTCACACTATGCCCTGCATCCTGAAATGCCATCTTTCCTACCTAAATATCACCCACTCTTCAAGGCTGTAGTTAAATGCAATCTCTGCCATGAAACCCTATATTTTCCCTGTAACCTATAGCCCTAGAGTCCACATAAGGTCTACAACACTTATACGTATGGGTGATTTTATACTGGACAGCATACTGTTCTACCACAATTTAACTTTACCTATATATTTATCATCTTCTTAAATGGATATAAGTATCCAAAAAGTAGATACAGGAGTGTTGCTTTTTTGTATTGCCAAATTGGTAGACACTTAAGTTTTTTTATTAACATTGCATTATGTAAGAAGCATTGCAATTTCAGATTTGCCAAAACATAGACTTCTGGTTTCAGTCATGACATTTACAGTTGTTTGAACTTCCCTCCTTGCCATAATCAACTGTGAAACTATACAAAACACTTAAAGCACTATTAGAGGAAACCTTGGAAAAACTATCCTCAATATTGGCCTAGGTAAAGAATTTATGACTAAGACCCCCAAAGCAAATACAACAAAAAACAAAAATAAATAAATGAGACTTAATTAAACTAAAAAGCTTCCGCACAGTAAAAGAAATAATAGAATAAATAGACAATCTATGGAATAAGAGAAAATATCGTAAGCTATACATCCAGAATCTATAAGGAACTCAAACAAATCAGCAAGAAAAAACAAATAACTGCATTAAAAAGTGGACAAAAGACAAGAACAGACACTTTTCAAAAGGAGAGAAATGTGGCCAACAAACATACGAAAAAATGCTCAACATCACTAATCATCAAGGAAATGCAAATTAAAACCACAATGAGGCACCACCTTACTCCTGTCAGAATGGCCATAATTAAAAAGTCAATAAACAACAGATGTTCACACAGATGCAGTGAAAAAAGAACACTTATACACTGTTGGTGGGAATGCAATTTAGTGCAACCTCTATGGAAAACAGTATGGAGATTTTCCCAAAAACTAAAAGTAGATCTATCATTCAATCCAGCAATCCCACTACTGGAGTTCTACTCAAAGGAAAAGAAGTCATTTTTATTAAAAAGACACCTGCACCTGTATGTTTATCACAGCACAATTCATAATTGCAAAGATATAGAACCAACCTAAGCACTCATCAACAGATGAGGGGATAAAGAAAATGAGGAGCGTGTGTACACACACACACACACACACCATGGAATACTACTGAGCCACAAAAAAGAATGAAATAATGTCTTCTGCAGCAACTGGGATCAACTGAAGGCCATTATCCTCAGCGAAGTAACCCAGGGGATAAAAAAGCCAAATACCACATTTTCTTACTTACAAGTGGGAGCTAAGCAATGAGTGTGTATATACAGAGTCACATAATGGACACTGAAGACTCAGAAGGGGGAGTGTAAAATAGGGGGTAAGGGATCAAAAATTACCTGTTGAGCACAATGCACACTATTCAGGTGACAGGTCCACTAAAAGCCTAGACTTCTTTACTATGCGATTCATCCACATAACAAAAACCATTGATTTGTGCCCCCTAAATCTATGAAAATAAAAAAAAATACTTAGAGCAATAAGTTAAGATGCTGGACAACGTCACAGGGCTGCACATCATTAAGGCCGTACACTTGAGGGATGCTCCAAATTCACCTTCATTTTTTGACTGAGGGCACCTTCCAAACCATGCTGACACAAGAAAGTAGAACCCCAAAAGAGAGTGGCAATCTCATTGGGCAGGGTGTCAGAGAAAAAGGATTTACAGAAGAAGCAAGAGCCTCAGAAATCTGCATAGGGGTCACCTCTGGGCATTGGCCGAATACTAAGTTGTGACAGTGCAGGACAAGACCCTGCAAAGCCTACTAGAAAACAGCTGCTGGCGATCTAAGAGCCAGACGGAGATTCCACAGGTCCTACCGCTCGGAGAGACACTGACGTTGCAATCATCCAGGCTGCAGAGACATCACTGAACATTCTGAGCACTCAGCTGTGACTTCAGAAAGATCATGCAGTCAGAGTTAGGGACATACCCTAAAATAAGGACTACTCTAAACCTACCTTAATGAAACCAGGCGATCCACCAATAAATTTATTGCCTGTTACAACAAAACTCAACACTCTTTAAAAGAAGACAAAAATGCAAACTCTGCACAATGTAATGTCCACTATATACAATAAAAATTAATGAAGCCTACAAGAAAGCAGGAAAAAAAGATCCAGAAGAAAATGACACAAATTGAAGGAATTAGTGACCAATGACTTTAAAACAGCTAACAGAAATATGTTCAATAATGTAAAGGAAAAAATGGACATAACGGGTGAACAAACAGGGAACCTCAGCAGAGAAATGCAAACACTTTTTAAAAGAACCAAATGGAAACTCTAGAACTGAAATGAAATTTCACCAGATGGACTTATCAGTATACTGAATATTATAAAACAAAGTACCAATAAACTAGAAGAAAGGTCAATAAAAACTACCCAAACTGAAGCAGAGAGAAAAAAAGGTGAAGAGAAAAAGAAGTGAAAACAGCTTCAGTGACCATTGGAACAATATCAAGCAAGCTTACATATTTGTAATTTAGAGTCTCAGAAAGAGAGAAAAGATAGAAAAATGTTTGAAGAAATAATAGTCAAGAATTTTCCTAATTTGATTTTTAAAAATATCAACCCATAGATCCAAAAATCTCAAAGATTCCCATGATGGATAAAGACAAATAAAACCATGCTTAGGCATATTACAGCCAAACTGTTAAAAACTAATGCTAATGAAAAAAATCCTAAAAGCAGCAAGGGACAAGAAAGGACTTATCACATAGGGGGGTGCGAGGGTACACTTATCAGCATGGGGCTGACTTCTCATCAGAAACAACACAAGCTAGAAGGCTACGTAAAAGTACCTTTAAGGTGATGAAAGAAAAAAAAGATCAGCCTGTAAGTCTATATTAAGCAAATATTTAATATATCCTTCAAAAATAAAGGTGAAACTGACATTTTCAAATAAACTAGAGCTGAGAGTATTTACCACCAGCAGATCTGCTAAAGAAAGCCCTTCATGCTGAAGGGAAACGACAGAAACTTGGACCTATATGAAAGAATGAAAAGCACCAAAAATGATAAATTTGTGGGTAAGCATGAGACTTTGATTTCTTGTTTCTTAATTTCTTAGACAATTGATTGTTCAAAGCAAACAAATACCATATATTTTGTGGTTTATAACATATGCAGATGTAAAATGTATAACAATAATAACACAGAAGAACAAAAGAAGTATACCACTGTTAAGTTCTTACAGTATATATACATGTTATAATATTAATTCATTGTAGACTCAAGAATAAATATTGTAATAAACAATACTTTTAAAGTGGTGAAGTAACCACTTCAGAAAATAACCAATAAAGGAGATAAAATGGAATTTTAAAAAACCCCTAACCTTGATTTATTCAAAGGATGGCAGAAAAAGAGGAAAAATGAATACAGAAGAGATGGCACAAATAGATAACAAGTACCAAGATAGAAGACTTAAACCCAACAAATCAATAATTATATTAAACGTAAATGAATTAAACTCACCTATAAAAAGTAGAGATGGTCTATTTGGATTAAAGAAAAGCAAGATCCAAGTATATGCTTTTCATAAGAATTATACTTTAATATTAAAGAGAGTTTAAACATATAAGGATGGAAAACTGTGCTAGTTACACCATAAAAATACCAAATATAAGAGAGCAAGCTATATTAAAATATCAGATAAAGTAGACTTAAAGAGAAGAAATATTACCAAGGACAAAGAACACTGCATAAGAATAAAAGGGTTAACTCATCAAGGAGAAATAATGATTTTAATGTGCATGTACCTACTAACAGAGCTTCAAAATACATGAAGCAAAAGGTGGCAGAATTAAAGGAAGAAATGACAAATTCATAATTATAGTTAAGATTTTAACACTCCTCTCTCAGAAATTCATAAAAGCAAATCAACAACATCAGGAAGTATCTTAGTCTGTTCGTGCTGCTATAACAGAATACCAGACACTGAGTAATTTCTAAAGAATAGAAATTTGTTTCTAACAGTTCTGGAGGCTGGACGTCTAAGATTAAGGAAACAGCATTTGCTGTCTGGTGAGGGCTGCCTCCTCCAGAGGGAAGGAGCACTGTGTCCCCTCCTGGCGGAAGGCCAAAGGGCAAGAGGGGACAGACTCCCTCCGGCGAGCCGTCGGAGAAGAGGGCATCTAATTCTGCCCATGAAGGGAGAGGCCTTCATGACCTGATCACCTCTCAAAGGCCCTACCACTTCACACCTCCACACTGGCCATTAAGTTTCAACAGCTGCATTTTGGAGGGGACATATTCACACCACAGCAGTAAGGATATAGAAGATTTAGGAACAACACCATCAATCAGATGAACCTCAGCGCACAGACAGAACACGCCACCCAATGGCTGCAGATTACGTATTCTTTCTAGTGTACATGGAACGTGCGCCATGATAAACCACATGCTGGGCCATAAAGCAATTCTCAGTAAATTTCAAGGAAGTGAAAACATGCAGAGTATGTTACCCAAACACAATTAAATTAAATCAGAAACCAGTAACAGAAAAAATATCAAGAAATTCCTCAAATATATGTAATTAAGCTGTTAAATTGTGGGAGAAAAAAATTACCTCTTAGACTCAATAAAACCTAGTAAACATAACCTCATTCTCCTGTATAAAAGCATCATCTAAATTCTTGCTGTAACATGTTCACTATAACCAGGGGGGACAGGGACAGGGATTTTCTTTCTTTCTTTTATTTTTTTTTGTTTTTTTGAGACAGTTTCCCTCTGTTGCCTGGGCTAGAGGGCCATGGCGTCATCATAGCTCACAGCAACCTCAAACTCCTGGGCTCAAGCGATCCTTCTGCCTCAGCCTCCCAGAGCGCTAGGATTACAGGAGTGAGCCACCATGCCCCGCCAACACATTTTAAACATATTATAATTATGTGTCATTTGTATCAAATGGCAGATTCCATTCTAAGTAAGTAAAGTTTATTTTTGTCAATACTAGAATAGGACAAAATCTGCCAAGAATAAATTTGTAAAGCTAGAAAATTTACTATATAATTTACTATAATCTTTAGAGCAGTTCTATAAAGATTATAATAAATTAGATAAAACTTTACACACTATAATTAAAGTCACTCCCGAGATATTGCTGCTTTCCATTTCCACAGAAAAACTGATTTAATACATCTGCTTATGGTTTGAGGTCTTTCATTCAGGTGGCATTAAAAAGGGATTTGGGCCTGGTGAGGTGGCTCAGGTCTGTAATCCTAGCACCTTGAGAGGCCAAGGTGGAAGGTTTGATTGAGGCCAGGAGTTTAAGATCAGCCTGAACAAGAGCAAGAGGCCCTTCAAAAAACAGAAAAAGTAGCCAGGTGTGGTGGCATGTGCCTGTAGTTGGGAGGCTGAGGCAGGAGGATCACTTGAGCCCAGGAGTTTGAGGCTGTGAGCTATGTTGACACCACGGCAGTCTACCTGGGCTACAGAGTGAGACTCTGTCTCCAAATAAAAAAGAGATTTGACTTGCTGAATTTTTTTCTGACCTTTTCCTTCTACATTTCTAATGCTACACATTTCTTCTTCCCTAAAAATATAGTATGACAGAATTTTAATTTTGATGTCTGGCCTTTGCTTTGAGTACCATTTTGGAGTATCTATATCTGCAGATTGAGGAGGCAGTAGAGCTCATGAATTATGAATTAGAGATTAATATTCTTTTGTTCAAATACAGAGAAACTGATCCAATACAGAGAAATCGAATCGGAATATGACTTGGCTTATTTTAGATTTTCATTCCATTGATCATCAAAAATCCCTAAAAATAAGTCTTTTATGTTTCAAAAGAAAAGGATTCATCTTGTGAACCAGCGATTTCGGTTCTATGACTACAATCAGCCCGGAGGGAGGAAAAGGTCCCTTACAGAAACAATCACAGCAAAGACCTTCCAGTCACACACACGTCAATACGATTTGCCAGCATCAGAATCAGGCCCCAGGAAGCCCTGTCCCCACTGATCACTCGATACATACACCCTGTAAGGGAAGCAGATGTCAGCGTGCTCAGAGAGCGGGAGGCAAGAGGTGAACCCCACTCTCTCTGCCACGGCCAACAAAGTCAGGTGCAAAGACATCTTTCTCCCGTGTCTCTTAGTCAGTGAACCTGATTACCTGGCAATAAACAGATATTTACTCTTAAAATCATAAATGATAAGTTAATATATGAATATGATTTGTTTTATATTTTTACTAACATCTTAGGAAAAAAAAATTTTGTTCAGTGAGGAAAAGCTGAAATGAAATGACCTCAGGGCCTTTCACCGTAGCAGAGCTCTTGCCTGGGCGAAGCTTGTTGCGAGCCCCTTGGAGTAACGAATCCACTCGGTCCGCTCCCAACTGCCAGCTGTCTTTGTGGAGGAGCGCGAGCCGTGGCTGCACATGCATGTGACCCAGAAGTCATCAGTGAGACCTTCTAAATGAGAGTGGGGGTCCCACTAAGAAGGGGCAGAAAGGGGCATCTGCGTGCCAGCCACGTTCTGTCTCCTGCCACTCCCTAGAGCAGGTGGGTTCACTGTGCGATGAATCATCAAAGCTGCACCCTTATGATTTGTGCACTCTTTTTAGTTATGAGGTCTTTCAATTTAAAAAAGGCCAGTGTGAAAAGGAAATGTTTAAAACTGAAAAGATTACATGATTTAGGCTCCACGAAGTTCTGGATTCCTACCTTGCTCAGCACCGTATTCCCAGCACTTAGAATTGTGTCTGGCACATAGAAAGGACTCAACGTATGTTCAAAGGAATTACTGTTAGAAAAATAAAATCTGACTTATGTTAATTAGTTTGATTCAATCATTTCACAACGTGTACGTATATCAAAACATCATGTTGTACACCATAAATACGTGCAATTTTATTTGCCAATTGTACCATAATAAAACTGGCAGGGAGGAATAATAAAATCCTACTATGCAAAGATGGAGGAGCTTACATAAATAAGCGAAGGTTCCCCCACCACCCTCCTTGCCTCCAATCCTGCTTTTCAGAGAGACTTACTTTTTAGTACTCTTCTCTTTTTGTTTACCTAGTGGTTCTTTTCATATCTCCAGGGATATACTTATATCTTTTTTTCTTGATTTAGGACACTGTGTTCCTTCTACAACAGAAGAGGATCCAGCTCACACTACTGCCACCTCCCACTCTTCCTCCTTCACATATAGTTATAATTAGTGAGAGCTCGAATCAATTTAGAACTCAAATATTGAATTTTATATTCAATTTCTGTCTCAAGTTTGTCATTAATTTCTTTGGAGATTTATGAATGTGAGAGACTGACTAATAACGAAATGATGCAACCCCAGAAACATCTGGATGCCAGGAAGAAACTACACTGGGACCAAAAATCATAACTCATGACTCACAAAATGTACAGCATTTCACATTATCATATTGACAATTGAGAATTTGTTTCACACCTACTCACATGCATTTTCCTTAAATTGCCCTATCTCAATAAGGCAAGAAAATCTGAAGTCTTCCAATTAATACGATTATATCAAAGAAACAAATAATTTTAGAGGTAGATGCCCATTTAGTCCAACCCTCTCATTTCTTTACAGAGAAAAGGAGACCCAGAGAAGTTAATTAACTTGCCCAGAGCCATACAGTTTAATCGGCAGCACAGTCTCCTGATATCTTGTTTATTTACTTATTCATTCAGCAAACGTACCAGGTGCTGTGCAAATAAAAAGTAAGACAAAATCCCTGCCCTCAAGATGTTCTTTTCTAGCGCACATAGAAGTCAGGAGAACACAGAACGAGGGCACATCACTCTTTCTGGAGAGGTCGGGGAGAAAAGAGAAAGGCGGGCAGGACAAATGGTGATGCCAGGGCTGAAGGCTGGGTAAGCAGCAGGATGCTAGGGAGGAAAGGCACTCCTCACCCAGGCAAAGGCATTCAGAGTGAGAAAACTGTGGATAAGGAACCGAAAGCTGACGTGGAGGATTTGAGATTAGGGGATAAGGGAGGAGCAAGGGTGGGAGGTGAGGTGCACAGGAATTGGCTTGTGAAGACAACGGAGAGTGACTTCAGAAATACAAAGAGAATGACACGATCAGGCTTGCATGTCAGAAAGCTGACCGTTATCCTAGAATGAAGACGAACAGAAGCAGGAGACAAGGTACCAGGACAATGCACCAGGACAATGCACCAGGACAATGTACCAGGACAATGCACCAGGACAAGGTACCAGGACAATGCACCAGGACAATGCACCAGGACAAGGTACCAGGACAATGCACCAGGACAATGCACCAGGACAAGGTACCAGGAGACAATGCACCAGGACAAGGTACCAGGACAATGCACCAGGACAATGCACCAGGACAATGCACCAGGAGACAATGCACCAGGACAATGCACCAGGAGACAATGCAACAATAAAAGCTAGAAATTCAATGAGGAAGGGATGGATTCTGGAGAGGAGGAGGAGGCTGACTTGACAGAACTTGGTGATCAGCTGAAAGCGGAAGTGAGTGTTGAAGAAGGAAGGTGCCAGGTTTCTGGCGTGGGAAACCTGCCGAATGGGCCACAAGTGGGGCCAACAACTGCGTTCCCTGATGGGGGTGCAACCTGGGGTTGGGGAGGATGACAAATTTGATACTGGCATTTTATGGGGACATCTATGCAAAGATGCTTAAGTGCTTCAGCAATAAAATTATTGTTTTCTGTGGCTTGCTTTGAATGACTGCACTCCTTCCATTTAATGGATATTTAGTAAATATAGCACAATTACTCCAAAAAATCACCCATCTATTTCAGCCCAGGGTTGAACTACCTCTCTGAACAATTCAGACTAACTCCTATTTGGCTAGTACAAGTAGACTTTCTAATAGGAACAGGATAGCTTCCCCACCCATCATAAAAAAGAACTGTAACTGCAGGGTAAGTGACTGATAATGTAATGTTTTAAAAGAGTCAGGAAATATTTAAAAGTCTCCAAGGTGTGCTTGTTAAATTTGGTTAAATGTCTTAAATGCGAAATTGGGTAAACACATGGAGAGAAACTATAAAGACAGATGTCAAATGAATGCTAGCATATGGCATGAGAGCAAGAAAATACATTTGATTATTGTCAGATACCATATTTTAATTTTAATTTTCCAGGTGTACTCATATTTGCTTAACTACAATTGACTTCTAACATGTTTTCAGAATGTGGGAAAAATGTACATTGTTTTCAATTTATCAAAAATAGGATGATCCACCATGAAATACCAGCAAAAATATTCTATCCAAGGGCAACCTCTCTTGCTCCCCTTATTATGACCCCTCCCTTTCTCAACCATGAGATATGGAATTTATCTTTTCCTCTGGAATTCTGATTCACTTTCTAGATTATTTCCTTTATCTTCACATTCAAGTCAATAATAAAGTTTGAGAATTAATTTTATAGCGAACTCTCTCTCTAAACCTTGCTCTGTGCTTTCGTTACCCTTTGTTTTGATCAAACCTTTCAAAGGACTCTTAGGTTTAAAAATACCCACACATACACAGATATAATACTTGACATATATACGTTCCTATGTATTACCAGCATAATAAATGAATGAATTAAATGAATAGGGTGTGGGACTAACTATATTTTTGGATCATTTTAATCAATCTTCTCCAAAAAGTATTTTCCTGGACTTTCTGATTAGTTTGAAATTAGCAGTGTGAATGCATTTAAAAAAAAAAATCTTTCCTACTTCCTACATTTTATATTTAGTTTTCAGTTTTGATTTTATATAAATTCCCTTAAGTACTCTCCTGAACTTCTAACAGAGCAAAAAAACTAAGTTTAATTTAATTTTTATTTTTAACTTCACTCTTTTTCCCTTCTACTTCAAATTTCCTCTGATGAACAGCCACCCATACTTCTTCCATCCTTCCATATCATCATCATTTTAATTTTTTAAGTTGTAAAGATGCTTGGATTCTATGCAGAGCATTGTACTAGATCCCGTAAATTTTAAGGGATTCTTCTCCTTTGGCTTCAGTACCAAGTCCACACTCTATTTAAAAGAAAAGATACTGAAGTTTATAAATTAAGTCTTAGTGGTCAAACACCAATAAATGGTTAAACTCTACAAAATAAAAATATACCTAAGTTAAGAACTAGTAGATGAAGAAATTCAGCAAATATCAATAAAACATGAGTCAGGAATCTGTTAAAACATCCAAAAATAGTCATTTTCTCATTCCTAAAATTGTTGTGGAAGGCATAGTTCCTAAGACAATTAAGTAATTTATTTTCATTATTTAAACGAATTACAGGTTTGGGCATAGAACCAATAAAGAGGTTAATTATGTAGTCTGTCATCATTTTTTTCTTCTTTGCACACTTGATATATGGTAGAATTAATATCTGGGATAAACAAAGGATAGATATGCTTTAATACTAAAATATGGCATAATATGTTTAGTCCAAATCATATGATAAATAATAATAAATAATAAAAATAATTTTTTGAAATAACTGTTATTTTAACAAATAAAATTCATTAAAATAATCAAATTTTTAAAAATATTAAACTCTTTCTATAGAGGTATGCTTAACTTTATGCAGGTCTTGCACTTTCTTTAGTTCAAATAAAAGAAATGTAAATCTATTCTAGAAACTCCAGTGAGCCTCATTTATCAAAATGGCTCATCTCAAAAAAATCCAATAGCTTTATTTCCCAATATGAAATCTATGAGTTGTCCATACATTTTTGACTAGTACAGTAAGAACTAGGACAAAGTTTTATCTTTGTTTTGTTTATGTTTTTCTTCATGCCTAGAAGCTGCAGATTGAACTGATCATGTAGGAACAGAGCAAATTTATCTTTCTCTGGTAGCCACAGGCAGAGTGCTTGGATTATTTTATTATTTTAACTAACAAACACTGCTGCTATTCACCTTCAGAGTACTTATCAACAATGATAGCTTTACAACACACTTGTTACATATATAAACATTTAATTTCTTCCTCAGTTTGTTGCCAACTAAAAATATTATACATAGAAATTTTTGTAACTATTCAATTAATTTTTTACACTTGAATGTATGTTTGTAAGGTTCGTGAAGAGAGGTCAGGGTCAGAACCAGAATTAAGTGGGCAGCAAAGCAGAGCAGAGTGCACTGAAGTGAACAGCAGCATCCGATAGAAAGGTTCTGTCTTCTGACAAAGGCTGCCTTAGGGATTCCTGGGGGCACAATGACACTGGAACCTCGGACGGGAAGGTTGGCATTTCGCTCTTTTAAAAGTCTGGATAGTATACTTCATTTCATAAATTTTGTCCACAAAGAATCAATGGTTAGATTTAGAGTTTCAAGGTCAAATTTCTGAAAATGCTACAACTGAGAAATAATGAACAAACCCTGCCAGGATGAGGACCCAGGTTTTATGGTGTTACAAAATCATTAAAATAAGAAAGTGGAAAGTACAGTAATCCCTGCTAACTGCCTGCTAGTTCCTGAGGTTTGCCATCTAGTAACTTTGAACAGTCACAGATTTATGGGTGATAAGTATTTCATTCTAGAGGTCATAACATATTTTGTTTTTACTTTTTGGTGGATTAATTTAGATAGGCATTAACAATCCTTGGATTATGAAGTAGTGCTTGTAGCATTGTTTCCTTTTTTGGAGATACCAGTGTTGAAATTACAGTTTCAATGGAGTGTGAAGAAATTCTAATTTAGCCAAAAAGTTACATTTTTCACTTGTACAAGCATCTTTTATCATTTCAATTACTTTATTACTTTACTTGACAAGTGCCTCTAAAACTTTGAAACTAAAAAGCATTTTTTTTCTAGTTCATAAACTCTTTCACATGAAATGCTCCTTTTCTGGAAGGCACTAGGCACTTTTTAGTACATTACTTGCTAGTAAACTTCAAGTGCTCTTTAGATTAGAAAATAACATCTAGGAAGCAAGAACTGTGTTTCTGGCTTCTTTCTTCCCAGAAGGTAAGGCAAAATAGTATAATTTTTGTTCCCTATAGAAGAAGGCAGCCCATTAAAAAAATTAATTTGTTTCATTCATTTAACAAGCACAATGATAAACATCAATTTTTTAAAATTTTTTTATTTGTCACTGTAGATATTATTTCTTTTTAGCTAGAACTGTAAGATTTGATTCTTTCAAATAGCTTTTCCTTTCTATTTCATTTTGTATAAAATTGGCTCTTTTAAATAGTAAGCCATGTAGAATATTTACATTCTTCTTTAAAACTCTATAAGTCAAAAATTTTTTCACAGTTTAAACAAAGAGGATCTACAGATAGTTTAAATCTATAAATACCTGTTGACAGCATGGGTCAGAATAAAAGCTAGTTATAAGGTTTTTGGCCTAATGGTAAAAGATAAATGAAATGTAATAAGCCAATTTGTAATGGATAATTAAACCATACATATCATTATTCTAATTTCAAAAACAGGGAACAAATTAAAAGATGCAGTTTGTTTTACTGGTAATTAAATCTGTGTTAATTACTACAGAAAACATAAGGAGAGAGTAACAACTGATTTCTTTTTAAAATTTAAAATATAATATCTTTATGATTGATACTATAAATTAAACAAATATTTCATCCTTAATTTATTCTCCTGAGGTTTCCATAATCTTTAACAAATCACATCTTATATTACTTTTATTTGCATAGAACTGTCAGGGTTTAAATCATTGTGGTGAAGCAATGTGATTTTCACAACTTATTTTCTAAACTATCGGCTGATCTTCAAAGCCAGATTTACCAACCTCACAGGGAAATCTGAAAGACAGCATATTAATTTGCACCCAGGAACACTCTCTAATACGGTAGACACCAAAGATGTGAAGCAATTTCATCATCATGAAATGCTACCACTTTTTTCTCTTTTTCTTCTTCTAACAGTTAGGCACTCATTAACGAAATATTACAAAGATAAGAGGCTTGGTTATGTCACCATAACTATTAACTGTACCAAGTTATATGGTTTCAAACATTAACCTTTTTTGATAAAAAAAATCAGACAAGAAGCCAAACTGACTTGTAGGACTATGCCAAAATGTCCAAACATTCCTCCCTGAGGCTGAGTATCTCTAGTCCTCTAAAACCCTCAGGGTCTCCTGATCAGTGACAGAATCAATTCAAAGGGATCTAGATGTTCCTGATGACTTACCTGCTCACCTCTGAGAACACAACAGGTGAGTTCAGCATTTATGGAAGGTGCAAGAGAAGCAAATGAGAATTAATTCCCAGAAAGCAGAGTAAATTGCTCTATTGTGGCTTACTGTCACCAACAAGCAATTATATCAGTTAATGCTGATCAGACAGAAATGTAGATGTAGGAGCAGAACACAAAGTGTCTCCTAGCACTAACATTCTATTCTTCCTTCTCCTTTTCTTCTATTACAATTGCATTACCTTATACAGTTCATATTGGAAACAGAAAACCAAAAATCAACCAAAGAAAACCACCTTCCTACTAAAAGTATGACAAATTAATGAGAACTTTTACACAGCCATTGATGCATACACATCCATTTCTGCTAATGTGATTTCTGTAGAATCGGTAGACTAGAAGAGCACATCCAGATGTTTACTGTACTGGTTAAACTACAGTATGGTGCACCTCCAGATACACTTCCTACTGCAGTCAACTCCATGCTCAGGACAGCACATCTCATCTACTAAGTCCTGACGGTGAAATAGATGATATTTTGTGTACTTTATCAAAAATCCATACAACAACACAGGTAGAATTATTTTAACTTATTGTTTTAAAATGTCAAGTATTTTTCTTGCTTCTCTTGAGTTCAGACCAGTTGAAGGTTATGAAGTAACCACTTCCCCCCAGAAGCCAGAACTTTCACCTCTTTTGAACAGGGGAATACCTCTCACAAATTAGGTAAAAATAAGGGCTTCCTGATTTAAAGATTCCCCAAGATCCATGTAGCTGCCAATTCCTTATCTAGATCCATCTACCACAGTGAGCAACCCCTGAACGCCAAGGCAGTAACTCACCTCATCAGTTATCTGGAAGCCCAAGAGTGTAGTAAAAACAACCTGCATGAATATGGTTCTCACACTAGCTTCAATTTCTTTCAAGGAACAACAAGAGAAATGTAAGGAATATGATCACTAAATCTAAAATTCTGCGTATCTCAGACTGATTAAGCTTTAACCAACTGCAACTCAAGCATCAAGATGATCTTGTTTAAGAGGTAGAAGCAAAAAGGAAGTGCAAAGATCAAAGCAGAGCTTACAAAGAGGAACAACTATTTTTGTATGTATACTCCAGTATTTACTAACTGGGTTTGAAAAACAGGGGGGTATACTCTGCCCAAGTGAGTGCCAACTGCAGAACATATGATAAAATTGAAATTTCAAAACAAAGATAATAGATTTTCAAATTGCTACCAACTCATAACAGGATTATAGTGTTTCCTTTAAAAAGTCTTTCAAACAGTTTAGAAATGGTTTACTTTTCACAGTAAGCAGTATTTCAGTTCCAGCATTAAATCTACATATAATCAGCCTTCCTTTGTATTCAAGTTTGTCCAGTAGGCTACAGCCCAGGAAGACATTTTATCTGAACAAGTAAGGGAGGGCAGTTAGGAGATGCCTGGCATATCAATATGAATGAATAGCTTCAGATTTCATGTTTCCATTTATCATATATATTTTGTTTCATTTTAACAATTCAATTACATGATAAATGTTAAATGCTATAGGAAACAAATATCTTTTTATTTCCTGTCTACGCTAGTTCATAAGCTTAAAAAAGTACTTTGCTTTAAATTATTTACATAATTTCTATAATGCATCAAACAGTAAAAGGATTCATCTCCAGAAAGCATACTATTAAAATCAGGAACACATCATACTTCAGCTAAGAGTTTTAATTAAATTTTCCTTTTAAGGTTTTAACAAACACTAATGCAGTTTAAACTGCTCAGGAATATTCAGTTGAGGAATTCCGCTAGAAAAATACGGAACATGGTGATCTTTAAAATAAGATCTTTAGTATTTACCAAAGATCATCACTTTGTAGAAGAATATTTTGATGCCAGAACTGTTAAATGTTTTAGTAATGCCATTGAGCTTTATAACAAAATCTTTGAGTTAAATATGTTTATTTCGCAATCTGCAATGCTGAAAAGCTCTCCTTAAGTTCATGAAAATTTCTTAAATCTTCATAATCAAATCCTGTATCAGGTCCCATTTAATTTTCAGGACAGACCAATCAACCAGGGCAAACACCTCCACTGGGGTCTATTTTAAAAGACCATTTAAAAACTGACATTTAGGATAGGCATGGTTTCTATCATTATTTTTGTTTTAGAGGTCATGCACAATCCATTGTTCAAGAGTTTTACGTAATAAAGTGTCCAAAAAGTGCTCTAAGTAGGTAATTTCTTTTCTCTCTCAAATGCCAGGCCCTGTGGAATATCGAGCCCACTTTATTTTTCGAAAATGAACGTGCAAGTCCTGCAGCAGGTGAATATATTATGTCTCTCTCTCTCGCGCGCGCGTGTGTGTGTGCGTGTGTGTGTGTGTGTGCGTGTGTGTGCGTGTGCGTGTGTGTGAGAGAAGGGGGGGGCTTCTTTAGAGTCGGAGGGGCGCGGGCTCCCCGTCCAGCTCTGCGGAGCCGGGAGGGCTTTTCCAGCCCAGGGGACGGACAAGCACTTCTGCTTTCACTTCGTGGAACGCCCTTAGGTGAAATCTGGTTCTGCACTGCACCAACCGCCTTCGCTGTCCCCTCCGCTACGCAGCGCACCTCCAGCCCCTCGCCGCCCCTCAGCAGGGGCTGGGGGTGGGATAAAAAAGTTTGCAAGAGTTCCCCTCGGATCCGCGTTCCTGCCGGGAGGGACGCGAGGACAAATAACCGCCCGGGCAGCCGCGGCCCTCCGGCCGGCCAGCCCCTGCGAAGTCCGGATGTGCCTCTCTCCCTGTCGCCAATTCCATGTGCCTCCAACTACTGTCAGCCTCCTCCCGCGGTCTCGCCCGGCGGCCGGCGCAGGAATGAGGAAGTCCAGCGGGGCTGGAAGCGGGGCTGGAAGGGGTGCGAGGCGCCCCGGCGGGGCCCCCACTTGCCCGAGTCTGGCTTACCTTGGTGGCGAGCGCGCGTCCGGCCTCCGGGGCGGTGCGGGCCTGCGGGCTGCGGAAGCAGGGGCGGCAGCCGGCCAGAGCCCGAGCGGGCCCGGGCGCGGGTCGGGTGGGGGCGAGCGGGTCAGCGCCGTGCCATGTCCGCAGCGCGGGCCAGGGAAGCGCAGGGCGCGCGGTGGCCGGGCGGCTCCGGCCTCGGCCGCGCTGGCTCCCGGAGCGGGGCGGCGGCGTGCAGGCCGAGGGCGGCGGCGGCTGGAGGCCCGACCGACGGGAAGGACAGGGGAAGCTGTCAGCGCGTCGCCCGGCCGCTCCGGTGGCGAAACCTCCTCTTCCTGCCCGGCTCGCTGGTGCACTTCTCTCTCTTTCTCTCTCGCTCACTCTCTCACTTCCTGGCTGGAAATTCCCACTGACGTCGAGAGAGCAGACAGACAGACGGACACGCGCGCGCGCAGCGGGGGCGGGAGGTGGGGTCGCCGCCGGGGGTGGGGGAAGCCCGCTCTTCGGGGGGCGCCCTCGCCGGGCCCCGCCGCCCGGCCCCGCCGCCCGGCCCCGCTCGCAGGCCCTCCAGGGCGCTGGGCCCGGACGCCGCGGTCCCCGCGGGGCTCCCGCTGTCTGGCCCGGCGCTCCCGAGCCCAGGGCTGGAGCGGCGCGGGCGCCCCCCGGCAGCGCCTGCGGGGCCTAGTGGTCGCGGGAGGCGGGCGGCGCGGGGCGGCCGCGGAGGCCCGACCCCTGCGGGCAGGCCCGAGCAGCCGGGGGCCTGAGGGGTCGGCTTGTGTCCAGGCATGCCGGATACAAAAATAAATCTCACTGTATAGTCCATTTAACTGTCTCAGTTACACTCCAGCCTCTTCACAGATTAAGCTAGAATCTCAGTGTCATAACTGACTTCTGTCAACTGAAGTGTGGACATCTGCTGGTTTGGGTGAAGTCTCCAATCTCCCGGTTACACGACAGTTACTCGGAACTTTCATCCGCGGGGCATCGCCGGGCCTTTGTGGTCATTCCTGTGGATAGCGCCGGTTTGGGGTCACAGGCATACAGAAATACTGATAGGGCAGAGGCGAGTTTTCTTTTTCCTGGAGAGACGCCGCCGGGCCGCAGGCAGGTGCCCGCGGTTCTCTGGCACTTGAGCTGCGCTAGCTGCTGGGCACCGTACCGGGCAGGGCTGGGGATACCCTGGGGTAGCTTCGCTGCCCAGAAAAAAAATCGAGCTGAAATAGATATTTTAGAGCTTGCTTCACTACTGAGTCCAGTAACAATTACAAGCTTAACTCTAAAGCATCAGTAGTCAGGTGATCACGGGCGACGTTTCTGCGGTTTGGATTGTCCTCGTCCTTTCATGCTCACTCCCGCCCCTTCCCCCCTCTTGGTGGAATGTTTGGCAAAGAAACAGAGGTCCGCTTGATTGGGTGTTAGGGGACTCTGTAAAGTGACCTTGGGACGCCCCAACAATCTACCTTCAAGCTATTTCCTTAGCTCCCAGAGGCTGTTTGAACAGCTGGGATTCCAAGGATTCATAAAGATGGAAGACAATGACTTTTTAGAAATTCTGTGTTATTATTTATGGGACAGTATTAGAAATTTTGCTAATATTATGTGTTAGTAGGGTGATAAATGGTTTATGTAAAACGATGGTTGCCATTGGCATCAGTGTAAAGTCTGCAGACTCCTGTGAAACTACAACGCGCAAGGGGGCGAGTGTCCGCCCCCCCACCCCCGCCGTGGGAGGTGGGTGTGAGCACACACTCCGCACTTCACTCTGCAGGTGCGGCAGCCCCACTGCCAAAAGAATAAACGGGATGGTTCCAAGAGTAGAGCCAGTGTGACATATTTCGGGAACAAAAGTTGAAGAGTGTTAATTAGTGAAAAGGATTAAATTAAATTTCAAACTTAAAATGAACTTAAAATTGAAGGCAGGGTGTTGAGCAAGTGTATGAGTTTCCTAGCGCTGCTGTAACAAAGTCTCACAAACTGAGTGGCTTGAAACAACAGGAATTTACTCTGTCACAGTTCTAGAGGCCAGAATTCTGAAAGTATGGTGTCATCAAGGCCATGTTCCCTCTGAAGGCTCTAGGGAAGAATCCTTTGCCTCCTCCTAGCTTCTGGTGCCCCTGCAGTCCCTGACATTCCTTGGCTTGCCTGGGTCACTCCAATCAGTGCCTCCACGGTTGCAGGACCTTCTTCCCTGTGTTTCTTCTGTGTCTTCTGTGTGTCTCTACATCCAAATCTCCCTCTCTGGATCGCTTGAGCTCAGGAGTTCGAGACCAGTGTGAGCAAGAGTGAGACCCCGTCTCTACTAAAAACAAAAAAAGTTAGTCCAGCATGGTGGCGCATGCCCGTAGTCCCAGCTACTCAGGAGGCTGAGGCAGGAGGATCGCTTGAGCCCAGGAGTGTGAGGTTGCTGTGAGCTGGGCTGACACCACGGCACTCTATCCCAGGCAACAGAGCAAGACTCTGTCTCAAAAAAAAAAGCAAATCTCCCCTTTCTCTTACTAAGACACCAATCACGGGATTTAGAGCCCACCCTAATCCAATGTGACCACATCTAAACTTGATTGCATTTGCAAAGGCCCTATTTCCAAAAAAGGTCATGTTCCTGTGGTTAGGACTTGGACATATCTTTTTGAGGGGTGCAGTTCAATGCACTACAGTGGACAAAACTATAAAAGCTCCCAGTTTACTCTTTTGGGCTCTCCAGTTAACCTTCCTGTATTCCTGTTTGTCGTCTAATGTTTTCTCTACACTCTGTACAAACCTGCTTCCAGGAATATTTTTTACAAATTCACCTGCCCTAAGATGTCAGAAGGCATTTGCCATTACCAGGTTGCAAAGAAAAAAAAAATGTCTAAATGTGGAATTTCAGGCATCAATATTGTGGAAAAGGCAGGTTGTATTGTATTTGTCACTTGTCTTAGTCTGTTTAGTGTTGCTGTGAGAGATTACCCAAGCCTGGGTAGTTTATAAAGAAAAGAGGTTTATTAGGTTCGTGGTTCTGCAGACTGTACAAGAAGCATGGCACCTGTAATGCATCTGGTGAAAGCCTCAGGCTGCTTCCACTCGTGATAGCAGGCGAGGGGAATCGGCATGTGCAGAGATCACAGGGTGAGAGAGGAAGAAGGAGAGAGAGGAGGAAGGTGCCAGGCTCTTGTGAACAACCAGCTCTCACAGGAGCTGATACAGTGAGAACTCACTCACACTCCCTCCCAGGGGGAGCACTGATCTGTTCCTGAGGGATCAGCCTCATGACCCAAACACCTGCCACCAGGCCCACCTGCAACATTAAGGATAAAGTTTCAACATGATGTTTGGAGGAGACAGGTATACAAACCAAACCATCACTAAATCTTTGAAAGCATACTGATTTCCCTTCTCATGAAGTTGAGTGTTGCAAACGTTGGTGTGCAGAGAATTCTGAGGTTGAGATTGTATAGTGTGACATTGATAGTAGGAAATGACACAATGTGTGAAAGGGATTCACAAGTACATAGTCATACACACCAGAGCCATGCAAACTCTAAGGCCTATGTTAAGACTAGAACAGGAGGAAATTGTATTTCTGTAAAGGGTACAACTTGTTTTGGGTCATGAAGGCACCTCAACATTCTTAGAAACGCAGGTCACATCTGTTAGCTATGGAAGCCAAGATGAAATGGAAAGACCTCGCTAGACTCACAAATCAGACTTGAGCTGGAGTCTTAGCTTTACCGGAAATTATCTGTGTAAATTTTACCAATAGTTTGTCTGAGCTTCAATTTCTTTACCTGTGCAATAAGCATACCATTATAGCTCATATTATAAACTATGCAATAGCTTTATATAATGTTTTACATTATATATGTTGTGTATATATGTTACTATATATGTTGTATTTTGTATATGTATATGTGTTACATGTATGTTATGTTATGTTTATATACAACAACTATATGTTACATTATAACAACCCTAACTCATAGTTCTAGAGACTAAAGGGAGATATAAAGAATGCAAAAGGCCTATGCAGGTAAACTGTAATGATACGGAAAAGGACTTGAAAATAATTTCCTCACTGGCTTAAGAGACATAAATGCATGCGCTGTTGACCACTAGGGCATACCTTCATCATCGTTGCATATCTCCCTGTTGATAGTGGAGTATTTCATTTCGTCTCCATTAAAACACTTGCCATGTTCTGTCTTGTGCTTACACAGTTAGCAGGTCTTATGGAAAGGGCACTCAATTAGCATATATAGGTGGTTAAAAAAGAAAAAAGAAGATACAATCTCTACTCCTAACATAAAGTCAGGAAGAATGGCCCCTTATATAAAAGCCAGGACAAAAGTGATTTGTACAATAAATTATATCACCAAGAGTGAACCTAGCCAAAGCTGGCAAAGAAATCATCTTCCTCATACAGAGAATTCAGAATTTTATTCTCTTGGCAACGAAAACACACTGAAATGGAGACATCAATAAATACGAAAGGAGAATGCCACTGGTCTTACAGACACGCGCATCTTGCTGTCAGCTCAAATGAATATTTAGGTGCTGCCGTCTCTGCCTTCAAGGAGTTTGTAAAACACAAAGGAGGGCGTGTAATTACGGTGCTAGACAGAGCAGAGCGAAGCCTTTCATGGCAGTGTCATCGAATACTCAGGCGTGAGTAGAGTGAGACACCGCAGTGCTGGGAATATCACCTGGGGGTAAGCCCCCAGGTTGGGGAGCCAGCGCTACCTTCAGACCTGAAACCGGACCCTAACTGTACCCTCTGCAGAAAACAACTCACTCCTGTTCTGCCCTGAGCAGGTGCAGGACTCTGAACAAGGACAGAACCGTTCCAAGCCTCCTTTGCCTCATCTGTAAAATGGGATGATATTAACGCTCACTTCATAGTGGTCTTGTAAAAGTCGAATGAGAGAATATATGTGAAGCACTTACTAGATGCCAGATGCTCAGGAAACCCTCATTTATGTTGACTGTTATTCGCTGTACTGTTGTATCCCAGAGGAAGAGCTTGATATTTAGATGGCATTTAGTGGATGTCAGAATGGTGCATACAACGGCAAAATGATCAGGACAAAGAAGACAGATGGATGAGTAGGAGTGAGACTTAAAGACAGGAAGTGTGGGTTTAAAATGCAGTTTGTAGCAAAAAGACTTAGGAAGTGGAATTGTATATTGTAATAATTAATGTAAGAAAATTCTAGATCTGTTCCCAGATGCCCAATAGCCAACTTTTTGGGGTCTACTATCACCTCTCTAAAGCACATCTATAACACTTAAAATATAGTCCATAAATAATATAGAAATGTTCTAAAAGATGCCATTCTTTTCCTTAAAAATGTAAATTAAAGGGCTGATGAAAACAGGGGAAATACATATTGCTTTACAAAGAATTAGCCATAAAAGTGTGTCCCTTACATGAAGAGACTCAGGAAGAAGGGGGTGTGGGAGAGCTGGGATTTAAATCCCAGACAACTTGACAGGTGTGCTCAGGGGCCTACGACGAAGGTGGTGGGAGAGAAGCTGTGATTTATAGAAGGTGTAGCAGTCCTGAAATCATTTCTTCTGCTTCTTTGAGGCAGTGAAGAAGGAATGGGTTATCTATTGTTTTCTGATTTATGGGAATCACAAAATAACATTCTTTGGCTGTCTTTCAACAGTAATCACCCTGGAACTTACCAACAACATAACTGGACAGAACAAAGACTTTTATAGCAAAATACATCCTATTTAAATGAACTACTCAGGCAAGAAAGAGCTGATGGTTTATGTGATCCTCTTATGATCTCAGTGGAGGATGATTTGGACTCAAGCTAATGTAGCTGCAGTGGAAAAAGTAATCTCTACCATTTATTAGGGATCAGTATTTATGACTGTGTTTCTAAGCATATTTACATGATCCTGGGGTAAATAACACTAGCAGCTATTACCAAAACAAACAAACAAACAAACAAACAAACAAAAACCACCACACACGAAAAAACCCAAACCTTGCATTTCAGTGATTTAACGCAATAAAAGCTCACTCCTCTCTCACAGGACCCCACTGCAGAAGCTCCCTGCTGCAGGGCTCACCTGGGCAGCTCTCCTCCATGCAGTGACTCAGGGATTCAGAATCCTTCCCACATCTAACCACGCTGGTGTGTTGCTTCCAACGTTGCCTCCGCAAAGGAAGAAAGAGCACAGGAAAAGTGTATCTTCTTTTAATTGCCTTTGACTGCAGGTGGTGCAATATTTCTACTCATATTCTGTGGCCCCACTTAGATGCAAGGGATCCAGGAAATACAGCTGTACTGGTTGTTTAGGAGGAGAAAATAGATTGAGCATATGGTTAGTATCTGCTACATGTATGAACTTATTTGATTCTCAATCATATAAAGTAGGTCATCATTATAATCCCCATTTTTATACATGAGAAGCTGAATAATTTTCAGAAGGTTCCATAACTAGCAAGTAGCAGGAGAGTCAGGGTTTGAATTCAGTTGATTTGGCCCCAGTGTCCACGCTGTTAACCATTACACTGAACCACTATCCAGAGAACGAAAAGGAGGATGCACAAGATTCTTAGAACATATGGTCAACATGACCCGCTTATAGATTACATATGCAATTTAAGTGAGAAGAAGACTCATAGATAGCTGAGTTTTCTAGTCTGAATGATTAGAATGGCAACACTATCACCGAGAAAAAAATCTGTGGGAATTATGATGCATTCAGTTCTAGACATGCTGAATATGAGGGACTCAGGAAGACGGTCACATGGAAATGGCTAACATGCAACTGGACACACAGGCCTGATGCTCAGAGAGACACGGGGCTGGACATCGAAATCCAGAACCAACTGCAAAGCTGTGGTAGTTGTCGTGAGACTGTTTCTAAAACGTTAGTGACAAAAGAGTTAGGAGACAAGAGGGCCAAGGACAGAAACTCAATGAATGACTTTATTTTTGGTGGTGGTGGGGTATATATATGTAGAGAGAGAGAGAGAGAGAGAGAGAGGAATGCTTAGAGACTCCTGAGGTCATCAAAAGTAGGAGGAAGGTGTGGAAAACCAGAAAGAGAAAGTTTGAAGGGTGAGAGAGCAAGAGTGTTTAACAGCGTTAGGGTACCGCCATTGCCAAAGGGTGAGGATGAGAAGAAACAGCTGAGCTTGGGGACAATCCCCAGCATGCCACAGGGGCATGGCTGTGCAGCTAGGGGCAGAAACAAGTCCACGCTCTGCTCGGCCTGCTCACTCTGGGAAGAAAAGGGAACTTTGTTAACTCCCCGACGGCACCAACAGCAGTTGTCGGGGTCTCACCTTGCCCTTTCAGAGTAGTTTCAATATGATAATAGGAGCCAAGAATCAGACTGCAGGAGGCTGACGGGCCAGTAGGAAGTGAGGAAAGCCGGCGCTAAATGCAAAGAATCTCACCAGGGTTCGGAGTGAGCAGGGAGGAAAAAGACGTTAGTGTGACTCTTCATTTACTGACTAGCATTTATGGAGTGGTGGGTTAAAGGCAGTCTGGAAAGGTGCAGAGATAGTGCAAGGACTCCCTAGTTAATAAGAGAAAGATTAAGGAAGGAGCAAGGAGCCAGAAGAAGCAGCGGGTGTGTGGAGCTGTCATCTAGGTGCAGGGACGGGGCAGGCCTTGCACGTGAGTCACCGGGAGGAAGAGCAAGGGAAGAGGAGTCCTGGGGCGGGAAGACAGGGCTGTACCCTCATCTGAAATGCGCTCCCCAGACGTGGGCATAACTATTTGAGTGTGGGAGTTTCCCGGGGCTGCCGCCACCATATCTCAGACTGGGCGGCTCGAACAACCGAAATGGATTTCCTCACGGTTCTGGAGGCTGGAGGTCCAAGAACAAGGTGTCAGCAGGGCTGGTTTCTTCTGAGGCCACTCTCCTTGGCTGGCAGACGGCCGTCTCCTCCCCGCGCCCTCACAGGCCGGCCCCTCTGTGCGAGTCTGTGTCCCGATCTCCTCTTCTTACAAAGACGCCAGTCACATTCAATCAGGACCCATCCCCACACTTCATTGTAACCTACCTCTTTAGAGACGCTATCTTTAAAGACAGTTCTATTCTGACAGTTGCATTCGGATGTACAAAATCCTACACATGAATTTTGGGGAACACGATTCAGTCCACAGCAGAGGGGTATCTTTTACTGATTTGCAGGAAGGCATGGGACCAGAAGGCTAACTCATCCCAGTTTTCCTGGTACTCTCTTGATTTTAGCACAGACAATCCCTTGCCCAGGAAACCCTCAGTCTCCATGAACCTGGGTGCTTGATCAGGCTACATGAAGCCAACAAAATAGTTCTTAGTAAAATCAGACTAGCTAATGGCCATCCCATTGAGACAGCTGCCAGTTACTGGTTTTTGTGGAGGGGCCTTCTGTCTTTTGAAAGATTCTCTCTATCTGGCAGTCAAATCTATTCATAATTGACGTCTGATGCTTATGCATATATTTTAATGGGATAAATATGCCTTTGCATGCATATATCTCCTGATAAGTCTTCTAGAAATCTGAAATTATATACTGTAATAATAACATCTGTTATAACAGGTCTCCATTCATCATCTCAGCAGCAAGACTGTTAAGGAGAACACTGTCAGGACTTGTTGAATTGCAAATTCAAGCAATGCTGCTTATCTGTTGACTATTTTGCTGTTTCAACAATTTTAAAAAACTTCAGATGCAGTATGACTTAAGCTTACACCCAGTGCATGTAAAAAATTTGTTTTGTCAGCACTTATATAGTCTTAGCTAAACTTTTCTCTGTGTGTGTGTGTGTGTGTGTGTGTGCGCGCGCACTTGTACATACATGAGAAAATATTTCACCCTAATATAATTCTTCTAACTTAGGCAGTAAATGAAAATATTAAAGAAATGTTTAATTTCTTAGAATAGAGAAAAATGACACATTTCCCTTATAGTAAATTATATAGTTTTTTTAAACCTTTTTTTCATGAAATCAATATTTTCTTTTGTAAGATGTTTTAGCTCTTAAATCATTAACTTTGCTGGAAGCCAATTTTTAGAATTATAGATACCATAATACAGGTAGAAAGACATTTAAAGAGCTTAAAATCCAACTTTATACCCAAAGCAGTTCTTTATCCAAGAGCCTGTGAAGAATTCCAGTGACTGACTTAAAAGTTCGCCATGTCATACGTGATCTTTCCCATTACTGAAGAGGCCGCTGTGGAAGGTGATTCTCACGTGGAGGCCAAATCTGTTTCTTTGTAACTTGTGCTGTTGTTTCCATTTCTGCCCCATAGAGTAACAGAGAGTTTTACTCCCTTATTTACAAAACAGTCCTTTAAACATTTAAAGATACGTGTTAATACCTCTCTGAATTTCCAAGCTCAATGTTTTACCTGGCACTCACTCACTGTCACCAGATGAATGCTGGGGGTTTTACCTACATTATGTCTTTTAAGTCTTGACAATAATCCTGTTGTTCCCATTTCCCAGATGAGGAAACTAAAATGCGAGAAGCTAAGTAATTTGCCCGAAGTCCCAAGGAACAGAGTTGGAATAAAAATTCAGGTTGCCTGACTAAAGCAGAAGTGTAAATTTGGAGCAAGAGGTAGTAGGAAGGACGAGGCAGCTGTTACTCTTCGTGAGCACCTTAGAGCCCCCAGTACCCCCAGCCTCGCTGCTTTCACCACCCCCGATGGAAACACAATGCAAGACTAGTCCTAGGCTTAGCACGTGCCTGGGAATATCATCCGAGGCCTAGATAGGCCCAAAGCACGTGCAGAGACAATGGACCACCTGCATTAAATGAGCAGGGCCAGACAGACGGGTGGGAATCAAGCCCGCGGGCTCTGAAGTCAGCATGCCGGAGTCTGAAACCTGCTCCTTGACTTCCTGGCTTCATGACTAACCTCCCTAAGCCTCACTCGCCTTAAAAATGGGACTGTTTCATAAGAATTAAATCCACGGAATGTACTTAGAAGTCAAAGCCCAATAAATGTTAGCTATAATCCTAGGAACCTGTATTTATTAGTACTCCTCAGTCATTTCCATCAGTCATTGCATTTTAGCTATTAATGTTTCAGACAGGAGGAGCATCCTGCCAGAAACACAAGGAGTTACTACCTACTTTTTTAAGTGACATTTTTAGTTCGAATGTCGATCATATATTTATCTGGTAACCTCTTAATCTTTAGTTGTATCTTCGTAAGTGAATTTATTGCTTTTTAAAAAAGTTTTCATCTGACTCTCCCAACAGTTCTATTCAGCGAAACACCTGTCTGAAGTGTTCGCCGTGGTTTTCCTCTCTGGCTTGCTCGTCCTACTGGGGCAAGTTGTTATTTTCCGTTTCCTGCTCAGGCCTCAGGCTCTGCGCGTACTGACCTAATTCCAGGCCAAGTAGTTAGGGTCTTTTATGCAGGGGTGAACCTACCAAGCGGAAAGTTTTTGCTCTCACGGGCTGGCCGTGGACCAGCTGGCGCCTGTCAACACCCAGCTGAAGGGGTGGAAGAAAGTCTCTCGCATCCCGCTCACTCTGCATGCAGGCGAGGACTCTTGCCCCGGGAGCTGGGAGCGACTCGCCTCTTCCATATCACTTGTCACCAGCTGGGTTGAGCCAACTGTCCCAAGAACACACATAAGCAAGCATGTGTACCTTTTTCCTGAGGGATTCGTAGGTTTCCTGGGGCCGTGAAATCCGGACCTTTGTTTTAGGCCTCTCTGTGACAGGGCCTTATGGCCTACCCAAAACCAAGACCAGTGAGAGCGTCTTTTTCCTTCCAGAGACCTGGTGCGCATGAACTCAAGTGCACCCTTCAGCTGCCCCTGCTTACCTGCTCCCACTGTTTTCCTGTTTGGAGAGGTAGCTCAAAGGAGATTGGGGGGTGGGGAGTTTAGGGATGTGAGCTGCATTGCCCCTGTCCTCACAGTGCCCTTTGAATCACTTGTCTACACCTCGGGACAGGTGGGTCTGTCTCATCTGACAGACATGTAGGAAGAGGGCTACGCCAGTGGTTTGCTAAGGGCAAACTGAGGCACTGTTATCACAAGAAGGAAGAAAGGAGGATGGAGGAGTATAAGTAGCAGATATCCCCTCTACTGAACAGCCGCAAGACTTCCACCCTGTACATATAGATGAATACACGGATCAGTTTTACGGATGCATGTATCAGTAGACACCCAGATCCGTTTTCTTTGGAATTAAATTCCAGGAATTGAGTTTTATTCTGATGGCATATTACATATTGTTACTATGATTCTTAAATGAGAATATACTTACCCCAGTTAGGATATTTTTCACCGCAAGATGTAGAATCCTGACTCAAAAAGATATAACCATTATGGAATACCATTAGGTCACATTCTTGAAAATCCTTAGATAAAGTGAATTTCAAATTAAATGCAGTCAAGACTTTGGCTCTCTTCCCCTCAGAGGTTTCTTTTTTTCTGTCTCCGTGTTAGCAATTTCCTCACGCTGACTTTCCTTTTGGTCAGAGGATGGCTTCCAGCTACACCATGGACAACACACTTTCTTCTTCACATTGAAACAGAGAAAAAGGGGAGAGAGAGAGAGTTGTTTTTGACATACGCATACACTCATGAAACTATCACCACAATAAAAATACTTACCATATATATCACCAGAAAAGGTTTCTCATGGCCTTCTGTGTCCCTTATTCCTGCAGCCCACATTCCTAAGCAACCACTGATCTGTTTCTGTCACTCTAGATGAGTTTGCATTTTCTAGAGTTTCATATAAATGCAATCATACAGTTTGTGCTCTTTTTTACCTGGCTTCTCACATGCAGCATGATTACCTCGAGACTCCTCCCTGTGGTTGTGCGTATCAGCAGTTCATTCCTTTTACAGCAGAGCAGGGTTTCATTGCCTGGACATGCTGCAATTTGTTTATCCATTGCCCTTTGGTGGACATTTGGCTGGACATTTGTTTGCAGTTTGGCACTATACAAATAAAGCTACCAAAACATTTGTGTGCAACTGTGTACACACATACTTTCTTTTCTCATGACAAATACCTAGGAGTGAAATGGCTGGAGTAGGCCGGGCGCGGTGGCTCACGCCTGTAATCCTAGCACTCTGGGAGGCTGAGGCGGGCGGATTGTTTGAGCTCAGGAGTTCGAGACCAGCCTGAGCAAGAACGAGACCCCGTCTCTACTAAAAATAGAAAGAAATGATTTGGACAGCTAAAAATATATATAGAAAAAATAGCCGGGCATGGTGGCGCATGCCTGTAGTCCCAGCTACTCGGGAGGCTGAGGCAGGAGGATCGCTTGAGCCCAGGAGTTTGAGGTTGCTGTGAGCTAGGCTGACGCCACAGCACTCTAGCCCTGGCAACAAAGCAAGACTCTGTCTCAAAAAAAAAAAAAAAAAAAAAAAGAAATGGCTGGAGCATAAAGTTGGCAGATGTATAACTTTTTAAGAAACTGCCAAGCTGTTCTCCTAAAGAGATTATATTATTTTATATCTCCACCAGCACCATATGAGAGTTCTAGCTTCACTATACATTTGCAACATTTGTTATGCTCAGTTTTTAAAAAATGTAATCATTCTAATTGGTATGTGCAGTGGTATCTCGTTGTGATTTACTTTGCTTTACCCTAATGTCTAATGAGGAGGAGCATATTTTCATATACTTATTTGCCATTTGGTGAAATGCATGTTCAAATATTTTGTTCATTTTTAGTGAGTTGTTTTCTTATTGTTGATTTTGAGAGTTCATTTTTTGTTTTGGGTAAGTCTTTTACCAAACACATAATTTGCAAATATAAGCGGTCCTTGGGTTACCAATGAGAAACATTCCTGAGAACTGTCTTTAGGTCAAATATGTATATAAGTCGGATCCCTGGTGAACAACACATATAAGGTACTACTCCTACTACTATATGGCTCATATATGACAATAATAATACAGTATGATACTGTAATAATAATAATGATACTCCTGTACTGTAATGAGTTACAGAAATTATTGTGCTCTTTTTTTAAAATTCAAACAAACAGAACATAAAAACAAACTCATACAAAAAGTTTAGACAGGAGATAGAAATTTCAAAAAAGAATATTAAAAGTTAACACTCACCTAATATTGCATCAATGTCTTGCTTACGGGGAGGGGCATTTTCGAGGCAGGAAGGCAGCTGACATTAATCAAGAGATGATGGAGACAATGCCAGAGAGGATGGAGTGGGTGCTGGAGAATCAGGATTTGCTTCTGTCTCTGGAGGAGGGGAGCTGACCACTGAAGTCGGCTTCTTGAAAAAGCTGTCGGGGGTGTTTGCACAGTCTTTTCCTATTTTTCATCGGAAATGGCCATGTAGCAGCTGATGTTCTCACTGCACGGTAAACCTTTTCAAACTGCTCAATGTTAGGATCTTGCTCCTCAAGCTTAGCAAATCCTGCTTCAGTGAGACGAAAAGCTTCAGCTAGTTCTTTTGTCGTAAACTTTCTTGCCTCTGGATCTCCTGATTCTTTGTGTTCTTGTGCTTCTATCAGTTGCTTCTCTCTCTGTCCATGAGACTGACAGCTAGTGTCAAGGTGCTGCGCCAACGAACCGCTTACCCACGCAGCTTTGTTTACGTGTGTAGAAGACACTAGTCCCCGAATTCTTACTTTCATTATTTAAATACAAATTATCCTTAGGAGGAGCCTTGGAAGCCCATTGGTAAGTGTGGGATGCCATAAGTCGTGTAACCCAGGGATTGCCTGTATTTTATTCTAGTCTGTGGCTAGTTTTTTCATGCCCTTTTGAAGAGACTTTAATTTCCATGAAGTGTAATTGGCTAGTTTTTTACTGCATTGTGGTTTCAGTGTTGTATCCAAGAACTCTTTGCCTAACTCACACTCCCAAAGATTTTCTCCTATGTTTTCTTCTAGGACTTAAACAGTTTGAGGACTTAAATTCAGATCTATGATGTATTTTGAGTTAAGCTTTGCATATGGTGGAATATGCAATATTCCTTCTTGAATATTGATATCCAAGTGTTCCAGCCCATGTGTTGAAAAGAATAACCTTTCTCCACTAACTTGCCTATGCAAATTGTTAAAAATCAGTCGTCCCTATATGACTGGACTCTATTTTGTTCCATTGATCTTTTTCTTTCTATATGATAATACCACACTTTTTTGATGACCATAGCTTTACACTAAGTCTTGAAATCAGGTAGTGTTAGCTCTCCAACTTTGTTCACTTTTTCAAAGTTGTTTTGGCTATTCTGGGTTCTCTGCATTTCTGAATGTATTTTATATCCAGCTCATCAGTGTCTACCATAAGTATGTTAGAGTTTTGATTTGGATTGCATTAAATCTCTAGATCAATTTGGGAAGAATTGGCATCGTAACAAAGAGTCTTTTGCCCCATGAGCAAGGTATATGTCTCCATTAATTTAGATATCTTTTAATTTTTCTAAGCAGTGTTTTATAGTTTTCAGAGGTTAGGACTTTCACATCTTTTGTCAGATTTATTCCCAAGTATTTATATTTTTAATGCTATGTTAATAGCATTTTAAAATGTTAATGTTTATTTTCAATTTTTCATTGTATATAGAAATACAATTAATTTTTATTTATTGATCTTGTATCTTGCTACTTTGATAAACTCACTTATTAATTTTCATTGTTTTTTTCCCCATAGATTCTATTGGATTTTCTACATAGATGATCATATAATCTGTGAATAAAAATAATTTTACTTCTTTTTTAACCTGAATGCTTTTTATTTACTTTTCTTGCCTGCACTGATTGGAATCACTGGCACAATGTTGATGGAAGTGCTGAGAGCAGACATCCTTGTCTTGTTCCCGAATTTCAGGGAAAAAAATTCAGTTTTTTCAATGAACTTTGCATTCCTAGGATAAATTTTGCTTATTGTTGTATATTATCCTTTTTATACATTGTTGAATTCAGTTTACTAAACTTTTGTATAGAATGAATCTAGGTTCATGAAGAATTTTGGTTTGTAGTTTTCTTGTAATGTCTTCATCTGGTTTTGGCTTCAGGATAATGTTAGCATTTCAGAATGAGTTAAAAAATGTTCTCTCCTCTTTTTTGTTTGTGTTTGTATAGAAATGGTATTATTTTTCATAAATGCTTAATATATTTCACCAGTAAAGCCCTCTGGACCTAGAGTTTTCTTTGCTAAAAGATTTTAAAGTACAAACTCAATTTCTTTAATAGATAGAGGACTCTAGCTTATCTATTGCTCGAGTGAATTTTGGTAGTTGATGTCTTTCAAAGAATTTGCCATTCCATCTAAGTTGTTGAATTTATAGTCCATAACGTTGTTCATAATATTTCCTTATTATCCATTTAAAAAATTTATACTTTTTATTTTGAAGGAACTGTAGATTCACATGTAGTTGTGAGGAAGAATACAGAGAGGTCTTGTGTACCTTTTGCCCGGTTCCGCCCAATGTGGTATCTTGCAAAACCATAGTATAATATTATTGACAGGGTATTGACGCTGATACAGTTAGGATACAGAACATCACCACAAGGATCTCTCATGTTGTTCTTTAACAGCTGCACACACTTTTCTCCCTCCTCCATCCATCCTTAACCCCTGACAGCCACTGATCTGTTCTCCATTTCTATAATTTTGTTACATCAAGGATGTTTATATAAATTAATTATACTGTATGTAACATTTTAGAATTTTTTTTTCTTTCACTCAGCCTAAATTCCCTAGAGATTCACCCAGGTGGTTGTGCATAACAGTAGCTCATTTCTTTTTATTGCTGAGTAGTATTCTATGGTATGGATGTTCCATAGTTTGTTTACACATTGAAGTACATCTGGGTTGTTTCTATTAATACTTTTTGGCTATTGAAAATAAAGCGCCTATAAAGATGCTTGTACAGGTATATGCGTGAACATAAAATTTCATTTCTCTAGAATAAATGCCCAGGTGTGTAATTACTAGGTTGTATAGTAGTTGCATGTTTAATTCTTAAAGAAACTGCTAAACTGCTTTCCAGAGCGGTTGTACCATTTTACATTTCAACCAGTGTAATGTACACTTAGTGATCCAGTTTCTTTACATCCTCACTAGCATTTGACATTGTCACTATTTTTTGTTTTAGCCATTCTCATAGGTGTGTAGTGATATTTCACTGTGATTTTAGTTTGTACATGTGTAAGGGCTAATGAAGTTGCATATATTCCCATGTGCTTACTTGCCATCTCTTTATCTTCTTCACTGAAGTTTCAGTTCATGACTTTTGTTCATTTTCTAATTACTCTGTTTATTTATATTGTGTTTTGAGGGTTCCTTATACATACCAGGTACTAGTCCTTTCTTGGTTAGGTGGTTTGTAAATACATTCTCCCGGTCTGTAGCTTGATTTTCATCCTTTTAACTGAGTCGTTTACAGAGCAAAAGTTTTAAATTTTGATGAAGTCTAATGTATCATTTTTCCTTTTATAGATGATGCTTTTAGTGTCATGTAAGAACTCTTGGCCTAACCCTAGAGCTCAAAGATTTTCTCCTATGTTTTTGAAATAAGTTTTACAGTTTACATTTTACACTAAAATTCATTATCCATTTTGAGTTAATTTCTAAATTCAGTCAAGGTTCATTTTTTATTGGCCTTTTAATCTAATTGTTCCAGCACCATTTATTGAAAAGACTATCTTTTCTCTATTGAATTGCTTGTCCACCTTTGTCAGAAAGCACTGGGCATATTTCTGTGAGTTTATTTCTGGGCTCTCTATTCTGTTTCATTGATCTGCCTGTCTATGTCACTGCTAATAACTTACAATCTTGATTACTGTAGCTATAAAAATTCTCGAATTGGGTGGATGGTTTCCTCCCAATTTATTCTTGTTTTTCAAAGTTGTTTTAACTATTCTAATTCTTTGCTTTTCTATATATATCTTTCAGAATAATTTTTGGCATTTTTTTTGTTATTAGTCTAGTTCCTCTGTCTTTCTATTATATTTTAGAATAATTTTGTCTCTATCCACTAAAAATCTTTCTGGGATTGTGATAAACATTGCATTAAACCTGTATATCAATTTGGAGAGAATTTAATATTTATCATGTGAGTCTTTCAATTCATAAACACAAAATCTTTCCATTTATTTAGATCTTCTTTGATTTCTTTCATCAGCATTTTGTAGATTTCAGCACATAAATCCTATATGTGCTTTGTTAGATTTATACCTAAGTGTTTCTTTTTTTGAGTGATTATAAAAGGTATTATATATATTTTTAAAAGGTATTATATTTTTAATTTCAGTCTCCATGGCTTATTGCTAGTGCATAGAAATACAATAGATTTTTTAAGACATATTTTTAAGAGCAGATTTAGTTTCACAGCAAAATTGAGAGGAGGTACAGAGATTTCTCATGTGCTCCCTGTCCCCATACATGCTCGGCCTCCCTCATTATCAACATCCTCCACCAGAGTGGTGCATCATCTGTTACAACAGAGGAACCGACATTGATACATCATTACCATTCAAAGTCTATAGTTTATACTGGGGCTCACTGTTGATGTTGTGCATGCCATGGGTTTTGGAGAAATGTATAATGACTTGTGTCCACCATGACACTGTCATACAGAGTATTTTAACTGTCCCCACAATTCTCTGTGCTGTACCGCAATTGATTTTCACTGTTTATCTTGTATCCTGTGACTTTCTTAAACTCATTTGTTAGTTCTAGGAGCCCTTTTTGTAAATTCCTTGGGATTTTTTAATGTAAACAATCATGTTATCTGCAAATAAAGACAGTTTTATTTCTTCCTTTTTTTTTTATCTGTATGCCTTTTATTTTGTTTTCTAGCCTTATTGCACTGGCTAGTATTTATTTATGTTGAATAAGAATGGTGAGAGTGAGATCTTTGCCTTGCTCCCAGTCTTACAGGGGAAAGCCTTCAATCTTTCACCATTAAGTATAAAGTAATTATAGGTTTTCTTATAGATACTCTTTATCAAGTTGAGAAAGTTCTCCTCTATTCCTATTTTTATGAGAGGTGTTTTTTTTTTTTTTTTTTTTATGAATGGGTGTTGAATTTTGCCAAATGCTTTTGCTTCATCAATTGATATGATCATGTGATTTTCCTTCTTTAATCTTTTATGTGATGGATTACATTGATTGATTTTTAAATATTAAAGCGGTCTAGCATCCCAGTCTAAATCCCACTTGGCAATGGGGTATAATGCTTCTTAGATACTGCTAATTCTATTTCCTAAATTTGTATAGAAATGTGGACATTTTTCTATATTCATGGAAGATATTTTTCTAAAGTTTTCTTTTTTTTCCTTTGTCTGGTTTTGGTATACGGGTAACCCTAGCTTCATAAAATGAATTAAGAAGCATTTATTTCTCTTCTTTTTTCTGACAGAAATTGTGTAGAATTGGTGTTAATTCTTCTTTCAATCTTTGGTAGCATTCTCCAGTGAAACCCTCTGGACTTGGAGATTTCTTTTTTGGAAGTCTCAAAATTATGAATTTAATTTTGTTAATAGTTATAAGGCAATTCAAGCTATCTATTTCATGCCAAATGAGGTGTGGTGATTTGCTTTTTTCAAGGGATTGATCCATTTTATGTAAGTTGCCAAATTTGTGTGTAGAGTTGTTGATAGTATTCCCTCATTTCCTTTTGATGTCTGCAGGGTCTATAGTGATAGCCCCTATTTCATTCTGGATATACCTACTTGATCCCTCCGGATTATAGTTTTGTCACGGGTGAAAGGAGAGGTTTTAACCCATTAGGATCACTTTTATCTCTAAAGACCTACCACACTGTAAACAACTGTGATTCAGAGCAACACATGCTTATACTCATTTTAAGTGGAATATTTATTTCTAGCCTCCCTTTTATAAAGAACTGTCATGGCATATTTGACGTAGAAATTCAAACTCTTACAGCAGTACTTTATGTTTTGTCTACAGTTTGCATTTTTTAAAAACGAGTAACAGAAAAATGGTAAAGAGTTACAGAGCTAGCCTTTTAAAATCAATCCTTTTATAGAATAATCTCATTTACAGTTTATAGAGATGACTCAGTCATTTGTTCGCAATAATTCTAGACCTGGGTTTTAACAGAAAGGATGTGGATAGTAAACTCTGCTCCCTCAAACTGTTAGCATCTTTTTATCAACAAGCTTAAATCCTGCTGATGGAAGGAAGTTGATTGCAGGAAATAACTCATTTAATGACGTAATACATTGAAAAAATACTATCTCTTTACCACCAAAACCAGCATCACAGACTTAGATCAAACATATCTCTGTGCAGTCATTATTGTTAAATCAAATACTTTGTGCTGATTTACCTGAATTAGTTGTGTTATCAATTGTTGTCTCCTTCTCTCCCATACATATTACTAGTGATATTTGTTGGCAATTTGTGCAGACTCTACTCTAAAAAAGCTTGTTATGCTAAAAGTTTACATGCAGGAAAAAGTTTAATTGGGGTGGTGGCGGCTGTGCTCTGCAACCATAGACTCCTCCGCTGGGTGAGTCATCACCATATCGACAGAGGATGAGCTTGGAGTCAAAGCCATCTGGTGAGAGCCTTTGCGCTACAACTGATTAGCAGTTTGATGGGCAAGTTACTTAAGCTCCTTGAACTTCAATTTCTTTATGGAAAGCGAGATTAGTAGTAATTATATTACAATATTATGAGAATTAGAAAAGTTTATGTAATGTACCTACCACAGTGCCTGCCTGGTAATGAGCACTCAACAAGTGGTAGCTATTAGTACTGTTCTGCACCAGCAGTAACAAGAATAATAACAAGAAGAAGAAGAAGGAGGAGGAGGAGGAGGAGGAGGAGGAGGAGAAGGAGGAGGAGGAGGAGGAGGAAGAGGGAAGAAGGAATAAAATAAATTAGTTTATCAATGTTACTTTAAATACTGAGAGAGAGTTTTAAATGTAAATGGCATCGGGCTGGCAGGTAGTGAACTCTCCCAATTCCTCACAAAAATATTTATGAAGACACAGAAAAAGATGAAAACTCGTAACAGTGAAAACTAAGACTGACAATTTTTTTTAAGGTTATTCAAAGAATAATCATAACTTACAATTCACATGTACAATTCATGGCCAGTATGGGTGGTTTTGTTTTGTTTGGTTTTTATTCTTTTTCCTCTTGAAATGGAATACACCTACTATCTGGAAAGTAGGTGGAGAAACCTATTGTCTGATTCCCCCTGAAAAAAAGTTAGGTTCTGTACCAGTGGATAAAGAGTGAGGAGAGCTGTTTCTTTACAACTCGGACTTTATTTTCGAGACATTCGGAGGATTGTCCCTACCCTGGTCCTTAATTCCTTCTTGTTCCATTGGTACCTGTCTTGATATATCCATTTTGAAATTGTAACCTTTATATATTCATTTAGAAAAAATAAGGCAATTTTCTTAGTCCGTCTGGGCTGCCATAACAGAATCCCTTAGACTGGGTGATTTATGAACAATAGGAATGTGTAACTCACAGTTCTGGAGTGTGGGGAGTCTCTGGTGCTCTGCTACATAGACGGCGCCATGTCCTGAGTCCTCGCGTGACAGGAGGCAAAGCAGCTCCTTCCACCTCCTCCATAAGGGCACAAGAGCCCTCCTGAGTTCATCACTTTCCAAAAGGCCCCACCTCTCCATACTAGCACATCAGGTTTTAGATTCCAACATACGAATTTTGAGGGGATGCCAACATTCAGACCACACCATTCTGCTCCTGGCTCCCAGAATTCATGTCCTTCTCACATACAAAATACATTCATTCCATCCCAGTAGCCCCAAAAGTCTTAACTTGTTCCAGCACAAACTCAAAAAAGTCTAAAGCCCAGAGTCTCATCTAAACATCATCTAGGTCAGATACGGGTGAGACTCAAGACACGAGTCTTCCTGGGGCCAATTGCTCTCCAGCTGTGAAATCAAACATGTTATGCGCTTCCAAAATACAATGGTACAATGGGGGGACAGGCATACAATAGACATTTCCATTCCCAAAGGGAGAGTAGGAAAGAAGAAAGGGCTAATGGTCCCAACCGAATCCAAAACCCAATAGGGCAAACATTAAATCTTAAGACTCCGGAAAAATCTTTTTTGAGCTGATGTCCCATCTTCTAGCACAGAAGGGCAGGGGTCGGGCCTCCGAGGTTCCAGGCAGCCCAGCCCCCATGGCTTTGCAGGGTGCAGCCCGCGCTGCAGCTCTCACGGGCTGGAGTTGCATGCTGGTGACTCTGTCTTTCTGGGGTCTGAGGGGTGGTCCTGCCTCCACGGCTCCACTAGACACTGCGCTAGTGGGGACTGTCTGTGGTGGCCCTGAGGCCCTCCAGGGCATCCTTTGAAATCTAGGTGGAGGTGGCCACACTCTCACAGCGAATCCTCTCTGCATCCTGGTGGAGATGGCACAGTGCAGACACCACCAAGGTTTACCGCCTCTGCCTTCTGGAGGGGCAAGCTGAGCCGCACCTGGGCCCGCTGGAGCCGCAGCTGGGGGAGCCAGGAAGTGCTGCACCAGGATGTGGGGGACAGAGGCTGGAATCGTTCTGCTCCCAGGGCCCGGCATTCTGGGGCAGTGATGGGTGGGGCAGCCCCTCGCAGATCTCTGAAATGCTTTGGGGGATCATTCTTCCATTGTCTTGCAGAATAGCAGCAAACTTCCAGCCACCCGTACTAATATCCTTATCAAACAAGAGCTTGCCACTCCCTTAGTGTTCTCTCCTGAACTCACCTTTTTATTGTTTACAACATGGCTGAGCTGAGAATTTTCTAAATCTCTAAGGTCTCCTTCCTTTTTGATGACAAATTCCTTCTTTAATTTGTTTTTCTTTTCTTGCCTTTTAGTATCAGCAGTCAGGAGAAGCCACGCCTCATTCTCAGCCACACTCCCAACATCTTGCTTAGGGATTTCTGCCAAATGTCCCAATTCATCGCTTGCTGGTTCTTCCTTCCACAAAGCTCTGGGACAGTAACACAACTCAGCCAAGTTCTTTGCCACTGTATAAGAAGGATGGTCTTTCCTCCAGTTTCCAACAACACGTCTATCTGGGACCTCGTCAGAATGGCCCTTACTGTCCATATTTCTACCAACATTATGGTCACAGCCACTTGGGTAACTGCCAAGACGACTGAAGCTTTCTCTGTAGATGTCCTCTTCCGAGCCCTCACCAAAATCACCCTTTCCTACCTGTTTTGCACGTCACAGTTTGCTCCTCCAAACTTTTTTTTTCATAGTTTTACATCTGATTTAATTAATTAATATTTCAAAGTATTTATGGGGTACAAATAATTTTGGTTACATGAATTGCTTTTATAATGCTTGAGTCATGGTTATGAGAATGCCCATCACCCAGACATCCTTCATCGTACCTGTTAAGTAGGGTTTTTTTTTCTTTTTCAGAAAAGAAACAATTCGCTGCTGCTTTATTTCTCTCCTAAATTGTCTTCATGATGCTGTGGTGGTTCAATCAAAGATGGGGTATATATATATATATGTCTTTATTTGTAAGAAATTAAGTAAAAGAAGCTACAATTATTGATGTAATCATTAAATTGAATCCAGGTACATGAACATGACTGGAAATGACCATTTTTCTCCTTGGAAATGGTTGGAAGGGAGGAGTTTCTTCTTCTGCGTTGCCAAAGGCAAGAGGGGAAAATTCTCTCTTCCACTCAGTGGTCTGGCAGTTCTGTTTGCCTGATGTAGGAAAAGGAGAAAGAATTTTAGTGTTAGATCTAGATTTGTGCTTCTCCACCATTTTCTGATGGAATGATCTTTTTCTTGCTAAATCTCATCTGTAACATGGAAGGAATGATACCGCGCCCAGAGTGCTGCTGTGATTGCACGTAAAGGGTCTGCCAGAGCGAGCAGTACCCACGGGGACATAGTCAACGAATTCTCAGCTGTTCTCGTTCACTGGGGTCAGTGGACACGGAGGCAGGTGTGCTCCGGAAGCCTGGTTCACACCATTGCCGGGTGTGACCACAACCTGGGGACACACGCTTCCTCCGCGGCAAACTCCTGAAGTCCTAGCTCATTTTGGTGACCTCCTTTCCCTCTGTTTTTGTGTCTGGCTCCAGACATGCAGAGGTTGTTCTTACCTGTATAGGTAACCTATTTACATTGATCCTGAAGACGCCAAAAATCAATGTTCATTTAATTTATTTTTCAAATTCCATCTTGCTAATTTCTTTCTGAATACATGGAGGAATTATCATTTTATTAGCACAATAACATCCAAAGTCTTCCTACCTCTTCCTTACAATGCATCTTTCAGGTTTTTTTGTTTTTATTTCAAAACATTACTTAAAGAGATATAAGCATTTTTGTTACATGGGTACCTTATAAATGCTTGAGTCAGGGTTCGTGTTGTGCCCAACACCAGGATAGTGTTCACTGTGCCCAGGGGGTAAGTTTTTATCCCACACCCCACGCCCACCCTCCATCCCACTTTCTAGGTCTCTCATGTCCTTTATATCACTTTGTGCCTGTTTGTACCCATCATTTAGCTCCCACTTATTAGTGAGAATATGTGGTATTTGTTTTCCCATTCCTGAGATACTTCACTTAGGATAAAGGTCTCCAGTTCCATCCAAGTTGCTGCAAATAACATTATTTCATTCCTTTTATGGCTGAGTAGTACTCCATGGGTGTGTGTGTGTGTGTGTGCATGTGTATAAAACATTTTCTTTATCCACTCATGAATTGATGGGCACTCAGGTGGATTTCACGTATTTGCAATTGTGAATTGTGCTGCAATAAACATTTGCGTGCAGGTGTCTTTTTGATATTAACAAAATGACTTCTTTTCCTTTGGGTAAATAGCCAATAGTGGGATTGCTGGATTCCAGAAGTTCTACCTGACTTTTCTTTAATATTCAATCTCTTTACTGAGTTTTTCATTTATTTCCTCAATTGTCTTTCTGTTTTCTTTGAGTTTGTTTTCCGTTTTCTCTTGGATTTCATTTTGCTTCCATATAATCCATATTGGAATTCTTTATCTGTCATTTCAGTATTTTCATTTTGGTTTGTATCCATTGCTAGAGGGCTGGTGTTCCCTTTTGGAGGAGACCTTTCGTTCGTATTTTTCATACTTCCAGAATTCTTACACTGGCTCCTTCTCAGCTGGAGTAGTTATTTCTTCTTAATTTTGGATTTTCTTTTGTTTAGATGGGGGTTTTCTTCCCTCCACTCACTCGTATGGGAGTGTTTATAGCATATGTTGGGTAAGAACCTTTGGCTTGGTTTGCAGGTGCTTTGATGGTGATCTAGGTTCCAGGTAGATTTCTTAGTCATGGGTATCCTTAGTGTGATGCTTTTCTCAGTGTGATGCTTTTCTCTTTGATAAGAGAAGATGGGGGCCTTTGAAATCCTTTTCTATCTCCAGCCCTGTGGTCTTCTTTGCAGTGTGAATTGCACTGCAGTGTGAATTGCACAAAACATGGCACTCCCAGTTTAATCACTTGGACAGTAGGTGGTGCTTGTGCGTGAGAAATGACCTTACCCTGTATGATTGAATCAGTAAATATCGAAAAGGGCTGTACAAATTGACCTCCCTGTCAGCAGGTGGCGTTTGCCAGAAGGAACAGGCTGCTGTGTTGTTTTTGTGCCTGACTCTAGTCCCTCAGGAGGAGCACTCCAGGAACACTCAGGAGGAGCATGCTAATGCCCCAGGTAGTGCATCAGGCCATGGAACTTCCAGGTATGTCCTTGTTCTCTGCCTCAGTGGAGGCCTCTGGGTGAGAGTCGGGTGGGGCTTGGTTGGGGGGGGCCCCACCCTCAGGCTTCACCAAAGCCAGAAAGGTAGCTGTTTCAGCAGGGTCCAAAGGTCTGCCCTCAGCTTCGGGGGGAAACTGCCTGGCAGGGGCCGAAGTGGCCCCACCAGCCAGCAAGTCTGCTTTCTGGGGCTGTCTGAGGTTCACATTCTGACTCTCCAGCTCTCAGATCTGCCCCCGGCCTGCGTATCTGTCCCGCTAGCGTGTGTCTCTGCCAACTGTCTTCCCAGTGGGCAGGGGACTCCCAAATTGGGCCCCTGCGTCCACTGCACATCCACAGAGCAAGAGGCCTGGGCCCCACTCCCTGTGAGGCTCTCACCCTGCAGAAGGCACCCGGAGGAGACGGGGTGCTGCACACCTCTTCTCAGCACAGCTGCTCTCCCCATGGCCGTGACCCAGCTCCAAAGCCGTTTCCGTATTCTTAGATGTTTGTTACAGCAGCACCTCCCTTCTTGGTGCCAATTTCTATCCTGGTCCATTCCTGCTGCTATAAATACCTTACAGTGGGTCTTTTATACACAGAAATTTAGTGTTCACACTTTGGGAGGCTGGGAAGTCCAAGATGAAGACACGAACAGATTTAGTGTTTGGTGATGATCTGTTCCTCTTTCAAAGACGGCGCCCTTGCCCTGAGTCCTCATGTGCCAGAAGGGGCGAGGCGGATGCCTTCAACCTCTTTTGTAAGGGCACTAATCTCATTCATGAGAGTGGCTCTGTCGTTACCTAATCACTTCCCCACAGGCTCCACCTCTTAATACTATCACACTGGGTGCTGGGTTCTGTCATATGCATTTTCTGGGTACCCCAACATTTAAACCATAGCAACAGGGTATATGGAGTTTTGGTGATTGTGTTAGGCAGAGGGGTAGTGAGAACAGTGGCTCATTCTATACAGAGAAATGAAAGAAAGTGAAATGTTGTTAGGTTGATACCAGGAGAGTTTGGGCTGTTGATTTTGTGTGTTCTGCGGGATGAGAGATTCAAAGTAAAAGGCAGGCTGGATCTAAGAAGACCCCAACTCAAGCCTGTAAGTATGAAGATTTAGCTAATATATTTATATGCCTAGTTGTCTCCCAGGAATAGCACAAAAAAGGGAATTCTATTAACTCCAAAGAAGAGGCTGAGGTAGGGTCATGGATAAGCAACGCTGACTGTTGGCATTTACATGGATTGAGAAAAAATTTCTCTTTGTTCAATGGAATTGGAGAGAGAAAAGAAAAAAAAACTGTCACGTGTGCTTTTAAAAAGAAAATGAAGACAAGAAGAAGCTGATAATTATTTTCTCTGAAGATTCAGAGGTAATCCCTTGTAAACTGATATTTGCTACATGAAACAGAATTCTCAAGTCTGTCTGATTTGTATATTTTGAATATATTTTGAAAATGATTTACAGCTAGAACCAGGAGAAGGTTTTGAAAAAGTTCTTGGTGGAGTCTTTAAAACGCCAGGAAAGGTAGGTAGTCTTTATGAAATTAGAACCGAAAGCCAAGAGTGGAGTACCAGTCAACTTAGGGAGATAGCGGTATGAAATGTACAGAAATGTGCTGGAGATAAAATCAGCTGCGTGAGATGAGGAAATTGTTAAGAAAATGAAAATGCAATAGAATTAGAATTACCAATGCAGTTAGTAAAAACAGATTTGATAGAACAGCAATTTTAATCAACGATGTGATAGACTTGAAGAGGTTTTGCAGAAAGTAAAGGCAGAATAAAAATATGGTAGGGAAGATGGTGGGTATAAAGGATAGAAAATGATGATCCTCATTAAGAATTAGAGGTGCACAGAGTAGGAATCAGAAGCAAAAATCATATATAAAAATTTGTAAATAAACACTTTTCTGAGCAGAAAAAATAAACCCTAACACTAAGTATGTTGACTTAAAAGACTTAGCATATTACAAACAAAATTAGTTCAGAGTAAACCATTATCTTGGCAAAAGTTTTCAATTTTAAGGATAAAGAAAAAGAATTTTAAAAGAATCTTTTTTAAATAAAACATGTTAATTATGAAACACAAATCAGATAGACTTGAGAATTCTGTTTCATGTAGCAAATATCAGTTTACAATGGAATCTTTCCTACAGAATTTTAAATAGAATTCGTGACTCAAGAATTTTATATCCACTCAATTTTTGTTTACATTCAGAGGCAACATAAAGACAGCTGAAAAATATATAATGGCTTATAAAACACACTACCCATGTGCTTCTTGTTCAAAAGATTGTGTGAAGATCTATTTGAGATGACTGTGAAATTAATCAAAATTTTAAAATGGGGAAGTTATGCTATAAAAGGACTTACATTGTTCACTAAAATAGTACAAACATAAAACGATTAATAGATGTATTAATCACGGTTCTCCACAGAAACAAAAACAATAGGAGATACACACACAGAGTCTGTATATATTAATATTATATTTAAATACATATTCAAGAGATTTATTATAAGGGATTGGCTTATGTGATTACGAAGGCTGAGAAGTCCCCAGATCTTCAACTGGCCAGCTGGAGACCCAGGACAGCTATGGTATGTTCCAGTCCAAGTCTGAGTGCTAAGGCAGGAGAGGATGAGCTCCAAGACAGGCAGAGAGAGCAACCTCTCTCTTACTCTGTCTTTGTGGTCTATTTAGACCCTCATTGGATTGGATGAAGCCCACCCATATTGGGGAAGGCAACCTGCTTTACTCAGTCTACAGATTCAAGTGTTAATTTCATCCAGAAACACCCTCACAGACACACATAACGTTTAACCTAATATTGGTCACCCGATGGCCCATTCAAGTTGACACATAAAATCAACCATCACATTAGCTTTGAATAATTGTAAGTTTGGTTATAAAATGAATGCAAACATCAGAAATTGTTCTTAAGCAACAATAATGTAAAAATTATATGTAAAACCAAATTGCATTAATGTGGGTCTAAATGTCCAGATAATATGAATAAATATTTATATCATGCATCAGTGAGAAGTCTAGGCACTGGGGAGAAAGTAAAAAGACTGCAATGAAAAGAATCTTAGGCCGGGCGTGGTGGCTCACGCCTGTAATTCTAGCACTCTGGGAGGCCGAGGCGGGTAGATTGCTCAAGGTCAGGACTTCGAGACCAGCCTGAGCAAGAGCAAGACCCCGTCTCTACTAAAAATAGAAAGAAATGATCTAGCCAACTAAAAAAATATATAAAAAAATAAAAATAAAAAATTAGCAGGGCATGGTGGCGCATGCCTGTAGTCCCAGCTACTCGGGAGGCTGAGGCAGTAGGATCGCTTGAGCCCAGGAGTTTGAGGTTGCTGTGAGCTAGGCTGATGCCACGGCACTCACTCTAGACCAGGCAACAAAGCGAGACTCTGTCTCAAAAAAAAAAAAAATCTTAGATGAAAGTTAGTAAAGAATGAAAAAGAATGATTTTTTTTTTAAACAGTATCAATAGCACTTAAAACACTGTTGGCATCTTCCAAATCTGCATAAGATAAAATCAACCCAAACAGCAAATGACAAAAAGCAAAGGAAGCGGCATAGAAACCTGAAAAAATAGGAAGAAAGGAAGCAAGCAAGCCTAACCCAAGATAGCACAATAAGATGACATATATCAATTCTGATAATAAATTTAAAGGGGTCATACTCTCAGTAAAACAAAGTTTTTCCAAATAAGGTTAAAAAACAGAATCAATATGCTTCTTTCAAGGAGCACGTCTAAAACACAACTTAAAAAATCTGAAGATGGACAAAGATTTACAAGGCAAACTTTAAAAAGAGATGAAATTAATGATTTCAGACAACATAGATGTCAAGCGTCAAATCATTAGTTTTTCAAAAAGGCCATTTTTATCATGAACACTACACTGTACAAATTCTAACAATCATAAATTTTTATGCATTGACTAGCATCAACACCTATAGTCAAAATTATTAAGAAAAAGGGAGACGTGTACAGAAATACTACAGTTGCAGGAAAATTTAATAGCCTTATCTCAGGCTTTGAAAGATAGAGTGGTCACTTATTTTTTTTGGCTCTAGATCGTTTCCTTTGGGAACTGTCCTTCCCACGCTTAGAATATTTTGGTGGTGTTGGTCACGAGGCTGCACCTTCCCCTCCACGGCACTGGACGCCGCACGCGGGATCCCGGGGTCCCTTGCACCAGCTCTGCGAGCGCGCCCGGCTCTTGCGAACCTTGCAGCGAAGGCTCCGCGCAGGGCCCGCCTGGTCCAGGGCAGAGCTCAGAGTGCCTGGTCTCACGGCCTCCAGTCTCTCCGCGCCTCCGGCTCCCGTATTAGGCTTTGGGAATTGCTAGGCTTCCCCCCTTCTCTGGCTTTCCCCACTCAGGTACTGTCCTGTCCTGGAGGCATGCCCTCAATGAATCACTCTCAACCGAAGCCTTGGTTTAAGATCCGAGTCTGTGAAACTGACCTGAAATTAGCACATGACCTGAGTTGACCAATCACATTGCTCATCTTTCTGACTCAAGGATTGGCCAGAGGTGGTCAATTACTGTAGCTGGGACAAGCGGAGTCCTTCTAGTCTTGATGTGCGTGCTGGGAGAAAGAAAGAGTGTCTGTTTCAATATGCAAGGAACACAGAAGCCTAGAAATCTAGGCTTAGGAGACACCTCGTTGCGCATGGAGCCGGCAAGCGGGACAGTCGCAAGCGAAGCTAAGAGATGAAGAAAGCACCAAGTGCATCCTGGATCCCTAGGTCTAGCCCTGCTGAAGGTCGTGTTTTGGAAATCTGAGTTATAGTAATTCTTTTAATGAATTATGCTAAAATGAATTGGGTTTATTTTATTTGCAATAAAGACATTCCTAACAATGTAGCAGTTCAAGCAGGAAAAGAATGAAGTTTTCAGAGAATTTGAGTAATATAATTAATAATGAATTAATAGTATATAATCTTTGGATATGAGATGGACTGTACTTTTAAAAACAAGTCATATACTATCTACAAAAACCTCACTTTATTCTTCAAAATATAACTTTTAAAGAACACATTCTCTAAAATGTAACCGTTCTGGAAAGTGATTTCCAAAGGTTAAAGAAATACAAAGACCCATATGTAAATTAAGAATCTTTCTGTAATAACTATAGGGTAAAAAAAAATCTGAATTTAACAAAAAATGAAAATATTGGTATTAAGGGGATATCATTTTAGAGAGTTCTTTCACCTAACCCATTTTTCCTTTTATTCCCATTGACTATTTCAACATACAAATATTTAGGCCAATCCACTTATTGACTCAGGAAAGGAATGTAGGTAAAAGAACGAATTTATTTCTTATAATTTTAAATAATTTTAACATTTGTCTTTGAAAAGCTTACAGTCTTTAAGGACATACCAAGGTATGGAGAAAATATTTGGCCACTGATGGTTTGAGAAGGATAGATATTTTCTCCTACCCCACTCAGAGACTAGAAGGACATTTCTCAGATTGGAAAGAGGGTGTGGGCAAATGGAAGGGTCATCTTTGTTGGAGCTCCACATGGAGCCCCCAGATCCTGTCTCATAAGCAAAGCTCTGGGTAATGACAGCTGCTTAGAGAGGAAAGACTGACTAATGAGTTGAGGTTCACAGGATCATAGAAAATGCCCCAGAATGCCTGTGTCTTTGGGTAGTGTGACATCTCAGTGTCACCTTGTTTGGATTGATGATGTTCAAGCCCTGAAGATTAGAGTGGATGATGGAAGTCTGAGCAGGTGCCTATGTGGATGGCCAACACTGATAAACAAATACCTTGCTTTTCATCTTGGTTCCATATTAACCACATCAGTTAATGGGGAGAAGAAGGGGACCCCAAATTTGATGGCTCCTGGTGGAATGGGACTTGAAATAAATATTAAGTTGATTTGTAGAAAAGTAACTAGGCTATATTTCTGCTGTGCTGTGGTTTGAATATGTTCCCTAAATTTCATGTGTTGGAAACTTAATCCACAATGTGGCAGTGTTAAAAGGTGATTTTTCACCTTTAAGAAATGGTTGTGGGCCGGGCGCGGTGGCTCACGCCTGTAATCCTAGCACTCTGGGAGGCCGAGGTGGGAGGATCGCTCAAGGTCAGGAGTTTGAGACCAGCGTAAGCAAGAGTGAGACCCTGTCTCTACTAAAAATGGAAAGAAATAATATGGACATCTGAAAATATATATAGAATTATATATAAAATTATATATAAAATATAATAAAATTAGCCAGGCATGGTGGCATATGCCTGTGGTCCCAGCTACTCAGGAGGCTGAGGCAGGAGGATCGCTTGAGCCCAGGAACTTGAGGTTGCTGTGAGCTAGGCTGATGCCATGGCACTCTAGCCTGGGCAACAGAGTGAGACTCTGTTTAAAAAAAAAAAAAAGAAAAAAAAAAAAGAAATGGTTGTGTAACTGGCTCTATGAACAAATTTCAATGACCCCTATGTGTTTTTTTATAATCCTCTCCCTTAACTCATTACTTGACCTTTTCAGTTGTTTTTCAGAAATGGTGGATTTTGCAAGACAAAAGGGCTGAGGGACTTCCTGCTGCCAAGACTCATCATCCCCCACAACCTGCCACCTGGTGCTCATAGCCCCTTGTTAGTTACACCTCCACCTGCCCCAAGGCACGTGGCCCCTCCTCCAAAAGCCTAAGATCTGTCACTTGGGGAGACGGATCTCAGGCAGCTTCTCCCATTCTCCTGAAAAGACATCTGTTGTATTAAAAAATTCCTTTCTTCCTTGGCAATCCTTGTAGTCTCCATAATTGGATTTTTGTGTGACGAGCACCCAGACCTGGGCCAAAACCCACTTGTGGTTTGGACAACAGTTGGGTCATGAAGGCTTTGTCCTCAGGAATGGATTAACCTATCCATGGATCAATGGACTGGAGAGTTAGTGGATTAATGGGTTATCGTGGGAGTGGAAATGGCGACTTTATTAAAAAAGGAAGAGAGACCCGAGTACAGCATGTTCGCATCTGCGGCCCCTGCCTTGTGATGCCCTGTGCTGCCACTCTTCAGAGTGTCCCCACCAGCAAGATGGCTCTCTCAGATGTGGCCCCTCTACCTGGGACTTCCCAGCCTCCATAAACTGTAAGAAACAAAGGTATTTTCTTTATAAATTACCCAGATTTAGGTATTCTGTTACAAGCAACAGAAACGGACTAAGACACAGAATTGGTACTGAGAGGTGGGCTTGTTGCCGGTAACGAACCCCGGAAGTTGCTTTGGAACTAGGTAATGGGTAGAGGCTGGAGGAATTGGGAGGAGCTTGCTAGAAAAAGCCCAGACTCTGGTAAGGACCTAGATGACAAAAAGACTAGGGAAAGCTTGGAACTCCCTAGAGACCGGTTAAATGGTGGTGACCAGAATGCTGATGAGACCCCAGATAGAAATAAGGAACAAGGTATTAGGAGCTGGAGCAAAATTTATCCTTCTCACACTTTAGCCATGAACTTGGCTGCCTTGTGTCCGTGCCCTCGGGCTTCGGAAGGCCGGATTAAGAGCGATGATAGCGTATCCGGTGGAAAAAAATTCTCAACAGCAAAGTGCTCAGGCTGCTGCATGATCACTTGTCACTGCTTGTGGTGAACTGCTAGAGAAAAGGGAAACAGAGTGGAGACATTTGGAAAATTCACATCCTGGCCGTGGCAGAGAATGAAAGAGAATGCTCAGGAGCGGGGTCCAAGGCCGTGCAGCCCACCGGTCATCGCTTAGGAGATGAGCGCACAGAGGAAGGAGCACCAGGAGACTGGAGGAAGACCCCGTAGGCATTTCGGAGATCTTCAAGGCTGCCCTTCCAATCGCAGACCCTGAGGCCGGGAGGGCAGGATGGTGTCGGGGGACCGGCTTGGGGAGGGTCACTGCCTTGCACAGCCGAGAGACGCCGCTCCCTGCGCGTGGTCGCTCCTCCAACACCAGGCGCTCGAGTGGCTCCAGGTGCGGCTCTCGCGGCTGCTCGGGCAGGTGTGAGTCGTGACCTCAGCACAGTCCACGGGGTGCTAATTCCGTAGGTTTTCAGAAGGCAGGAGCTGTAGAGGCCTGGCACTCACTATCCGGATTTCAAAGGACGTCATGAAAAGCCTGGGGATCAGGCGGCGACTTGTTGCAGGGGCAGAGTCACCACGGCGAGCCCCGACTGGAGCGATGCTGGGGGGACATGCGGGGTTGCCGCTGCCGCAGGGTCCCCACCTGGGAGCAGGGCCGCCCCCGAGACCTCGGAAGCGGGGAGTCACGGCCGCATGCAACATCTGCGCAGCAAAGCTTCGAGCGCCGACCGAACCCCTAAGGCTGCCAGGTGGGCCGCGCGCAGCAGAGCCGTCGGGGCAGGGCTGCTCGAGGGCCCAGCGTGGCCAGGGGGTGGCACGCAGACTCACACGAGAGTATTTTCTGTTTTAAGACGAAATGTCTGGTCTGCTGGGTTGCGGATTTGCATGTGGCCTGTGAGTCTTTTCTTTGCCTGTTTCTTCGTTTTGGAACGGTGATGTCTGTCTTAGTCCTGTGCCACCGCGTGCAGGCTCTGGACCTTGACCCTTTGCGTCGGTGCTGGAGGGGGTGAAGACTCTGGGGCTATGGGATGGAATGAAGGTATTTGCCTGTGAAAGGACATGAGTTTTGGGGGCCAGACGTAACAGCCTCTGGTGTGAATGTATCCCCCGGATTTCATGTGTTGGAAACTTAATCCTACATATTTTTTCTTTTTTAAATTATCCAGTTTCAGGTATTCTGTTATAAGCAACAGAAAACAGGCTAAGACATGCTGCATTTGAATTTGTGACTAAAATCCAAACTCACTCTACTTCTTATTAACACTTGTGAGATGGCCAGGCGCAGTGGCTCACCCACTAATCCTAGCACTCTGGGAGGCCGAGGTGGGAGGATCGTCTGAGGTCAGGAGTTTGAGACCAGCCTGAGCAAGAGTGAGACCCTGTCTCTACTGAAAATAGAAAAAATTAGCCAGGCGTGATGCCACACACCTGTAGTCCCAGCTACTCAGGAGGCTGAGGCAGGAGGATCCCTTGCGCCCAGGAGTTTGTGGTTGCAGTGGCTTGAGTGACAGAGTGAGACTCTTGTCTAAAAAAAAACCAAAAAACCCAAAGAACAAACTTGTGAGATGTGGTCAAAGGAGCTTGGAAAAGCAGAACTTTAATATTTCATCTCCAATCCCCCAACCCAAATTTAGTTGCTGTTCATGAAATCAGGGCTCATAGAGGTAGTTTAATGTTTATTTTTTAAAGAAATACGTCAATTTCAATTTTTGAGTTTTTTGACTTATGCATTCAATTTAGTAACTGTATTACAATATTTATAATATGATCTTGCTCCTCTGGCCTTTCCCTCCCTTTTTTCCCCCCAGCACCTGGAAAGACTTTTTACTGGTGTAAAAACTGGTCTCAGCTGACTTAAGAGGCTATTCATTGTCTTGCTACAGAATCTTATGTTTGAACAAAATAGCTGGTGATATCCCAGTTCTTATTTTTTGCATTTCTTTTGTAGCCCAGGTAAGTTAGTTCCTTAGAAAAAGTAGGTGAAAGTCATGTGCCTCAAAGAGAAAGAGAAAAGCACATTAATAATTTGAAAATACTAATTGCCCTTTTAAAGAAATTATATATTAAAATGTACAAATACATTTTGTCTTAAATATATGTATTTTTATATTCAACTTTTGGGGTCCACTCCCTCACTTGTGGTCTGGATTGTGACAGAGGGTATGAGATACTCTATTTCTACGGATTTGGAAGATGTGCAAGTATTATGCGCCTACATTTTGAAGACAGGTGAAGTTAGTTGAAGTATTAAATAGATGGTGAGTTGAAGTTTATTCCCATGTTCTTTGGGACTGTCTGTATGGCTCTGGTTCAGAGGGTGGAAGAATTTGCTATATGCTCTATCCATCTCCCTTGACATCTTCTTTAGTGAAAATTCTGCCCCATATTTGGCATAAAGTCTCCTGACTTTACAGAACTAATTGCCAGTTAAAATAACAGCCCACATCTGTAGGTATTTTAAGGGTAAGTTGGAGGAAGCATATTAGGCAAATCTAGTCTGCTTTCTAAAGTTCCTAAAAAAATCTTTAATTTCTGTATTGTTACTCACAAAAGTACTCTTCTCTCTTTAATTTCTAATAACTGACATAAGAAGGTTTTGTTTGTACATCATATTGCTACAAAATGTATTATTCCATTTTACATCTTTCCTCTTACTTTTCCAAATATTTGTGCTACTCTAAGCATTTTCTCCACATTTCCAACTATCCAGCTTCACAGATATTGGTATCATGTCTTCTTAAGCTTGCTGTAGTTAAGTGTGTACCAGATTCAGCCAGAAAGAATCTCATGAAATAGCCATGTCAAGTAACGTAACATGGCTGTATGCAATTCATAGCTTTTTCTTATTTTTAGCAATATAGCCTTTTTTTCCTTAAAAAAAGAGGACATCAAAACCAAATATTTTTAAATCCTCATATATAATATATACAGTAATCATATATATGGTTGTAGCTATGAATATTTCAAAATAACTTTCTTAAAATTTGAAAATATAAATATTCTTGATTGAATTCTTTAAATGTTCTCATCTTTCATGTAAAATGTTGGATTGTATTAACTCTATGTGCCTTTTCTAGTTTTACATTTCCCTTTAGAAACCTTCGTATTATTAGAATTTTGTCAAATTTTTGAAAGCAGTTTTGGTCTTACACACTTACACATTTTCTTTTCTGGGAAGTAACATATAACAATTAACATGTCTATTCCTCAGAATTTTGAGTCATTCCAAACCACCTGTGATTCATTGTTTGTTCAGTTATAGTTTACTCCAGATGAAGAATTCACAAGGTAGAAAAAAAGACTTTACCCTAGAATAAATTTTAGTCTCTAAAGTTTTTATGTCTCTTTCTAATAATAAAAATATACACTGATAATGAGGTAGGATTTTATAGGAAAAGAAGAATAGTAGGGCTTTTAATCTATATATTCTCAAGTCTTCAGGGTATATTTCAACAGGATTAATGCAGGTAACTTTTTAAAAAAATTAAGAATGAGTTTCTTGTTTCTAAGATATCCTAATTCATACTTAAACAAATGATAGCTATGGTGAATATCCTTCTGAATAGCAGCATAAAGAGACTGATTAATGATACGATGAGAAGGCTTGAAATCCGAACATCAGGCAGAAGCTGTGACAACTAGAATAATCACACGTGTTGTGATTAATCTGTAGACTTATGTTAGTCTGACGTCTTGCTCAGAACTACTTTATTCCTGATTATCTGTCTCCCAGCTTTGCTACTGTTTCCCAGACATTTACAGCCATTCTATTTTTTAAACGATTTTCCCATGAGAAAAGTATGAGAAGCCAAAATAGAACTGCTGGGAGCTGGTGAGATAGCATTTGCCCTGGGACAAATGTCCCTGAGCAGGAGGAGTGAGTTAAGAAAAGGAAACGAATATTGACTGAGTTTCCCTGCTCGGGACTTGGCACCGCGCCTAACCTTGGCGACTGTGATGTGTGAAGCCCATTGTTCGTGGGGACAGTTCTGGAAGTACACTTTAGTCATATGTGTCTCCGTTAAAACCTCTGCTCCCCTTCGTGTCCCTCTCCTTGCTCTTTGAAAGTGGCAGTAACTTCTGTATATTCCCAGTGGCCAAGATTGTGAGATTTAAAAGAACACCAGTGACACCAGATTTGTTTTGCTTTCGAGTACAGAACTATGTTTGCACATTGTCCCAGTGCCTTTTCGGTCCGAACAGACAGGCCGTCTCACCCTCGCCACCACCCTTCCCCTCCAGGTCGGTCCGCGGTCCCGATGCTGCCACCTCCTGGCGCCGTCCGCGCAGGTGCGCTCTGGAGTTCGTGAAGGTGCTCCTCGAACACGGCCCTTTGTGTATTTGTGCTCCCTTGTCCCCTAGAGTCATCCCATTTTCGGGGAACAAAAAAAATCTTGGGTAGGGCATCTGTTCTCCTAGTACATCTCACCTGACAGAATTGGAAACTTTCTGGTGATTTTCTTTTCCCATTTGATACCTGGCGGGACAGTAGCTGGTGCACGTGGGAAAAACAGGTGAAGTGTTTGATGTTTACATTGTGCGTAAAAACTTCAGGCAGAAACCATGACATTCATCTGGAGCACTTGGCCACACTCAGTCAAAATTAGGTGAAAAATTTCTTGCCACATGACTATACGTAGTCGCTTTAATTTTAATTGAAATGACCCACCAGCGCTTACAATAACGTGGCTGCTTGGGAGCTGTGCCATGCATAGGAAAACCTTTAAAATTCTATTACTAGTTCATACGAAATAGAGCAGTGTTAGTTCACTGGATGAAATTGCCAAGTATGTTTAACATGTAAGTAATCTGAATCAAGGCATTCCTAGAAATGTTACATCTAGAAAAACTTCAGAAACACGATCGATTCATTTTGAACCGTGAATGACAAAGTCTTTTAATCCATGTGCCTATTGCTCTCTTGAGAGGACAGCCAAAGCAGATCTCAAGTGCACGTTTTGCTTTAGTTATTGTTGAATGCCTCGCACCTACCATAAGGCCTGGCATACAGTAAGCTCAGCAATGTCGATGGAATGAAATAATTCCTGAGCCCTTTTATTTTTAAAACTGCCTGAGTCTTCAGATCAATTTATAAAATGATATTTAACCTTAACAGCAACTATGGCCATTTCAATAAACAAAGCATCTCAGTTGCCATTATTATTTCCATGTGGTTTCGGATCCATTGTCCACAGGCTTCTGTTTTCCTACATATAGTTATTCTACGGCCAGATTTTGCACTAGTTTCTGATTGAGTCTATGCAAAATAAGTTTTTCACATCTTTGTTTCCTTCTTTCTTTTCTAAAAGTTGCTCAAGCTTAGAAACTGTGTGAATTCCTACACCTGAGTTGTCAATCAGGGGCTTTTTATAAGGGAAACTCCATTGTAGAGCCTTTTGATTAAAAGTTTTTTTTAAATGATTGAACCAAAGTTTGGCTATAAAGACATTGCTGCTTATACAGTTTTCTTCTGTAAAAGAATGATTGTTGGGTGCAGACTCAGCACCACGCTTAAGGGAAGACTTCCTACCGCAAAATATTTCTAACAGCTCCCAAAAGAGAAAGCAATTGTCACAAGTCAGTCAGGTCTCTAATAAAATGAAGGCCAGGCGCGGTGGCTCATGCCTGTAATCCCAGCACTCTGGGAGGCTGAGGCGGGAGGATAGCTCGAGGTCAGGAGTTCGAGACCAGCCTGAGCAAGAGCAAGACCCCCGTCTCTACTAAAAATAGAAAGAAATTATCTGGGCAGCTATAATTATATATATAGAAAAAAAAATTAGCCAGGCATGGTGGCGCATGCCTGTAGTCTTAGCTACTCGGAGGCTGAGGCAGGAGGATCGCTTGAGCCCAGGAGTTTGAGGTTGCTGTGAGCTAGGCTGATGCCACGGCACTCACTCTAGCCCGGGCAACAAAGCGAGACTCTGTCTCAAAAAAAAAAAATAAATAAAATAAAATGAAACAAAAAACTTTTTACTGAGATCACCCAGCAATTTTATGGAGGGGCTGGCTTTTCACTTAATGGTTATTAACTCACAGCCTACTTCTTGTTAAAAAGAACATTTTGGCTGCATTTAACTTGCCCAAAGTTATTATGATTTTTGGTCCAGAAATGCACTTATAGTGGTTGTTAACTATTCTACTTTGCAACTTAACACAGTGCTTATCTAAAATAAGTCTCTTCTAAGTAGCTCCAGTGTCCGAAGCAGCCTGTGCCAGCACGCATGCCGGCTGGGGGACACTGCAGACACGCTGGGGACGCGCCGCCCCTGCCCTGGGAGGGGTCCATACGCAAGTCTCAGGGCTGGTGGCAGGAGAAAGAAAACGCACTTGGACGAATTCAGCTGCTGACACATGCAGGTCCCAGTCTGGGTACTTACAGCACTCCATGTAGAAACTGTGTGTATCCTGGAAGGTTGTGAAGGGTCCTGGAAAAGCCTGGGACTTTGGAGCCAGACAGATCCAGGTCCTGTGACATCATCGGTCTCCTCAGAATTCCAAATCACGTTTTTTTGATAGTGATTGTTTCATTAATTAATTATTTATTTATTTTTAGATAGAGTCTTGCTCTGTTGCCCGGGCTAGAGTGCCATGGCATCAGCCTCGCTCACAGCAACCTCAGACTCCTGGGCTCAAGCGATCCTCCTGCCTCAGCCTCCCCAGTAGCTGGAACTACAGGCATGTGCCACCATGCCCGGCTAATTTTTTCTGTGTATATTTTTAGTTGTCCATATAATTTCTTTCTATTTTTAGTGGAGACGGGGCCTCGCTCTTGCTCAGGCTGGTCTCGAACTCCTGACCTCGAGCGATCCTCCTGCCCCGGCCTCCCAGAGTGCTGGGATTACAGCCGTGACATGCTTGTGTTGAGCTGTGATTCAATGGAAAGAGTAGGCTCTGCTTTCCTGGATTAAGAGCTCC
>CM052454.1:11668587-11735232 GCA_028533085.1 Varecia variegata | reverse complement strand
TTTTTTATAGAATGTCTTTTGTTCCTTTGGGTAGATGCCCAATAATGGGATTGCTGGATCAAATGGTAGGTCTACTTGAATCTGTTTAAGGTATCTCCATATTGCTTTCCACAGGGGTTGCACTAGTTTGCAGTCCCACCAGCAGTGTATGAGTGTTCCTGTGTCTCCGCATCCACGCCAGCATGTATTGATTTGGGACTTTTTGATAAAGGCCATTCTCACTGGAGTTAAGTGATATCTCATTGTGGTTTTGATTTGCATTTCCCTGATGATTAGAGATGTTGAGCATTTTTTCATATGTTTTGTTGGCCAAATTAGTCTATCTTCTTTTGAAAAGTTTCTGTTCATGTCCTTTGCCCACCTTTTGATAGAGTTGTTTGATTTTTTCTTGCTGATTTTCCTGGGTTCTAAATAGATTCTAGTTATCAGCCCTTTATTGGATTTGTAGCATGGGAAAATTTTTTCCCATTCTGTAGGTTGTCTGTTTGCTCTTGTGACAGTTTCCTTGGCTGTGCAGAAGCTTTTTAGTTTGATCAGGTACCACTTATTTATTTTTGTTGTTGCTGTGATTGCCTTTGGGGTCTTCTTCATAAATTCTTTGCCTGGGCCAATGTCTGTAAGAGTTTTTCCCACTTTTTCTTCTAGAATTCTAATAGTTTCACACCTTAAGTCTGTTATCCACCGTGATTTGATTTTTGTGAGAGGTGAAAGGTGTGGGTCCTGTTTCAGTCTTCTACATGTGGGTATCCAGTTTTCCCAGTACCATTTATTGAATAAGGATTCTTTTCCCCAGTGTATGTTTTTGTCTGCTTTGTCAAAGATTAGATGGCTATCTGAGGCCATCCAATCCATTTATAACTGGATTCTCAGTTCTGTTCCACTGGTCTGTGTCCCTGTTCTTGTGCCAAAACCAAGATGATTTAATAACCACAGCCTTGTAGTATAGTTTGAAGTCTGGTAAATTAATACCTCCTATTTTGTTCTTATTGCCTAAAATTGCTTTTGCTAAATGGGGTCTTCTCTGGTTCCATACGAAGTGTAAAATTATTTTTTCTATATCTGTGAAAAATGATGTTGGTAATTTAATAGATATTGCATTGAATCTGTAGATCACTTTGGGTAGTATAGACATTTTAACAATGTTGATTCTTCCGATCCATGAGCATGGTATGGTTTTCCACCTGTGTACGTGCTCTGCAGTTTCCTTCTTCAGTGTTTCATAGTTCTCCCTGTAGAGGTCTTTTACCTCCTTAGTTATGTGTATTCCCAGGTACTTTATTTTTTTTGTTGCTATTTTGAAGAGTACTGAGTCTTTTATTTGGTTCTCAGTTTGACTGTTATTGGCATATGTGAATGCCTCTGGTTTGTGTATATTGATTTTGTATCCTGAGACTTTACTGAATTCATTTATCAATTCCAGGAGTCTCTTGGTTGAATCCTTGGGGTTTTCTAGATATAATATCATATCATCAGCAAAGAGTGAGAGTTTGATCTCTTCTGCCCCCATTTGGATGCCTGAAAGAGGCTTGTAAGAGATGTTTTCTGCTCATGGGAATGATCTGGCACAGAGGGGAAAGCTGGTGGTACAGTAGGAGAGAGAAGGTATAATTGTGGAAACAAAGAACTTGAGTAGGAAAGAAAGGATGGGATCCATTGTACCAGTAGAAGGCTGGACTTGGAAAAAAGCCTGGAAAGTTCATTTGCTATAACAGGAAAGAAGGCAGAGCTTAAGAATTCAGATAGGCCAGTCATGGTGGCTCACACCTGTAATCCTAGCACTCTGGGAGGACGAGGCGGGAGGATAGTTTGAGCTCAGGAGTTCAAGACCAGCCTGAGCAAGAACGAGACCCCGTCTCTACCAAAAATAGAAAAAATTAGCCAGGTGTGATGGCGCACACCTGTAGTCGCAGCTACTCGGGAGGCTGAGGCAGGAGGATCACTAAAGCCCGGGAGTGTGAGGCTGCAGTGAGCTATGATGATGCCACTGAACTCTAGCTGGGGCGACAGAGCAAGAATCTGTCTCAAAAAAAAAAAAAAAAAAAAAAAACAATTCAGATAAAGGTGGGCTGTAGATTTGGTGATAGGAGGAAAAATTTCTGTTTTGAATGTTTATATTTTGTTAGTGAAAAAGAAACAAATGTTTTTGATTTGAAATCCAGACTAATGTCATAATCATCATTAGTATTATTTTAGGGCATTGTAGTATATATTGGAAAAGAAGAAATATATGAAAATATAGCACAGTGCTTGAGATACACATACACACTTGTATACGTTTTACATTTAATGAGCAGCTACTATGTGGCTTTGTGCTAGATACTTTATATATATTACCTACTTTAATCCTTACAACATTTGACAATGGTATTCCCTAGCCAAAAGCCCCTGCTTCTTTTTCTATATGCTTATACTATGTAAGTTTAAATGTTACATGGTAGTACAAAGACTAACTAATAGCACATAGTCATGCGTTTCAGGGTTGTTAGGTAGTCAGTACAAAGTTAAGAGTAGAGTAATAAATTTTTTAAAAGAAATATTTAGGATATAGATTAAAGATCAATAAAAAACAAAAAAGCAACTATTTTAACAATTTTAAAATAACTGAAGGTAAAAATACACCGTGAACAAGCACACTTAGGTTCATCATAACAAACTTCACAGGCTGATCAAACACTGAAGCCTCTTTGTACTTTAACCTGGGCTTCTTGGCAAGAAGCCCTGTCAGTAGGCATTTTTTTGTTTGTTTGTTTCTCAAACGTAGATCAATTTGTTAGTAGGTAGTGGTCTTTTTCATCTCTATCAATATTTACATCAAAAGAATATTATAAAGTTGAAGTAGATATTGCTGAAGTTTTTTAATTTTGGTCTGCTTTAAATGAATGAACATTTTAAGATCAATTTACTCTTTTGTATTCTGCCTAGTTTTGTTTTAAAGTCACTCCTAATATTTAAGAGTATAGACCATACGCAAAGTGTTCTTGTCTGGTTAAGGAAGAAAATAACTAGAATGTTCACATACTAGAACTGAAATGTCAGACAACAATCCAAGCAAAGGTAAGCTGAGGAAAATAACATCTGTAAGGAGATAATGGCATTTAGCCAACTGTACATTAATCTGGAGAGCATAGTGAAAATACTGTTATCTTCATTATAGGCTCTGACCAGACCTGCCCCATAGACAAAATTGTCCCAGAATAATTATGTCATCGTAATAACTGTGGGTTAGAGAGAGTAATTACAGATATTATTTTTGTTGATGGCATGGGTTCTTTATCATAAACATTGAATTCTACAGTGTCAGCAGGACAGATGAGTACAAAATAACAAGTGATAAACATTCTCTATTTACCTTAAAACCCAGGCATCTCTGCACCAACTCTGGGCACAGCTTTGATATGGTTTGGTCTGCGATGGCACCCACATTCATTCTTCAGGTGTATACCTGCTGCACAGGCCAAGTGTAGTGTGTTCAGACAATGATGCTACATGTACTTCTTCCTTTCCTAGTCCTACTCATTTTTCAATCTCACTTTCCAGCCTTGGCCAAGACAGAGGACTTATAGAGCTCTCTCATGATAAAAGAGCAGAAAGGACAATAAAACTTACCAGCTTCGACTTTCTGTCCTGAACTGTCTAGATGACAAATTTATTTTGGCTCCAAGTTTGTTCCAAGATTTCTCTGAGTCTTTTTTTTTTTTTTAAAGATTCAAATCCTAGAATCACAAAATAATGAAGAATAAAATCAACAGTGACCTAATAGACATAATTTTGCATTCTAAAGATTGAAAACTTTAACATAATGTTGGTAAAAGCTTGCTTTGTATTAGCTTTTGGTGAATTAAGTAGGAAGATACAACTTGAAGAAGTTACACTTTATTTCTGTTTTAGATACTTCAGATTAAACATTTTTGATTATTTTGTTTTAGATTAAATATTTCAATTTTATACAGATATTTTAGTATTTAGATATTTAGTAACATTATAGATTAAAATTTTCTAAACTAATTGCTATTTCTATGCAATATTTTAGATGAAAACTCTGCAAAATGGTAGCTACCTAGACTTCATTGGGTAATTTATTACACCTTGCTCATTTGGATTTTAATGTTTTAGTCTAAATTTTTGCTTTACACGTGGGAGGGTGCAATTGCAGTTGGAAGTTTTATGGAGCATGAGAATTCTGGCCTTGAGGGATTTCTTTTCCTGCTAAATATAGTTTGCTTACTCAGTTCTTGTTTTTACAGTGGTAGGGTGACTATTCAAATATGTTAATATAATAGACCTCAAGTTAGTTTAAAAATAAAAGTTTGAAAATTACAGTTTGGACACGTGATTGCATTTTTAATAATAAAGCTAATTGAGAGGAAAGGAAAGGAAATAAGAAGTTAATTCAATGTATGAAACATGTTGTCAAACTCATATCATTATAGAATATCTCTTCTAGTCTTCTTGCTTCTTCCTTTCGTCTCCCTCAAATTTACCAAATAGATAATAAAAGATTAAAAATAAATCCATCTGAAGTCTGTGTTTTCCTGAAATTAACTCCATTATAGCAATTCTTTCTTTTTTTAGGTGAGCGAAATCTAGGCCATAAGCAAATGGCACTTTGGAGCAAAGGGCCTACTTATTCCTGTTTGTTGATAACCTTGGAAAGACTCACCGTGCTTTTGTCCGAGTAAGTATTTGGACTTCTTTTAGTTTTCATCTCTGATTTAGTTCCCAATCTGCAGGGGACAGGGTATTTTTCACTTTCAGAAAGAGAATGAGCATGTTTTGGGTGCCTTGAATTAAGAATTGGACTGTGGGCTTCCTAGACACCCAGTGGCTGTCAGCTGCCGGCAGACTTACACGTCCCCCAGAGAAGGTCTTTCTGGAAATAGTGCCTGGAACATTAAAACCGCTGGACGGTAGTAAATCTTTCATGTTCTCCATGGCGTTGGACCTTATGTCTGTCTAATGTTTCTTCTATCACAAATACAAGTTGAATATTTCCCTACAGTTCTTAGGATGTTAGGATATGTCATTTTTGGACTGTAAACTTCCTGTATATTCAAACCATTATCTTTTTCTATAATATCTGCCCTGCTTTTACTTTATTTTTGTGTAAATCACACTTTACAAGTACACTTGTCTATATTAAGACTTTCATAAAAAATAGATCATATTTAAATATAAAACCATGGGTACCAAATCTTGGTTTGCCGTCTATGCATTCCAAAAATAATTTTTCTCCTTCTGAAACATACAAACTAGAGGCATCAGAACAAGAAATAGAAGTAGAAAGCATTAAAGTTTCTATGATAAAATGGCAAATTCCACCCAGGCTTAAAAAAAAAAAGCAATATTTTCTGCTGTGGGCTCTCTGGACTTTCAGAGAATTAATTTTCCAGTCTAGAGAGGATGCGTGTCCTAGCTTGTTTGATGTTGTTATGTGTGTACAGATGGACAAGTAATGTCACAATGCTGTAAATCATGCTTAAAATGACTTTTCAATCTGGTTTGGCCAGTTTGGAATTTTAGTTTTCCTTAGATTTGTAGCTTATAAAATGCTTTAGTTTGTGTTATCTCAATTAACTCTCATAACAACCTGGTGAGATCACAGAATAGCTAAGAGGCTCAACCTACAGAGACTACAAAATTGTCCACATTATTTCATTTAGATCTATCTTCCTATCTTAAGTTAGGAAGAACTCAAGTTTTCTGATTCTTATTTCATTCTCTTTCCACAATACCATGCTGCCAGGATACCTTGGGTCGGGTAGTGTATGATGCATTCCTTGGAGAACAGAAAGCTCTTTCAAATAGGGCTTCGTGATTTTATCACGAGTCTTAGAGGAGTACTTAACAACACTGAAAGTAAACATTGCATTTCACAAAGTTGTTCTGCAGCAAGAACGTGGTGTGAAGAAGTTTCTGGAAAAGCCTGAAACTGGCCAAGAGGTTTCACATGTCCAGTTAAGCCCCTACCAGTGTATATACTGAAGACAGAACACTTGCTTTGTTTGCTTTTAAAATTTCCAATAGTCTGACTTGAATCCTTAAGTTAAAATACCTTGCAGATTAGATAAATGAGTGGTATCACTGGCAAATAAATAAACATTGCAAATAGTGCCTGCGTTAGTTATCCATTTTTAGTTTTCAGTGTTTTGTATCTTACTGCAACTAGAGACACTGGAATTAGGAGGTTTGAAGGAAGGGAAGGCGAGGGAAGGGAAGAGAGAGTGGGTCCCTGGTGCTAAGCGGTTGAGAACCCATAGGAAAAGTTTCTTGTCGTAGTTTCATTTCATAAGTCTGTCTGAGGCTAGGCTTTGTACCAAGTTCGTATCTTGAAAACAGAATTTTTAATTGTCCTCACATGATTGCATTTCCCAGCAGCTCAGGTCCAAGCAGGCTTTGGGAGTCTGAGCCTCAGAGTTGGGAGCGTGGAGACAGGGAAGCACCTTCATGGCGAACAGCTGGTGCCTGCTCTCCAACCGGCGGTCCCTGTCAACGATGGAACGTTCAGGATCACAGGGGGAAAGGGGCTGGATGCTTTCAGGGCTTTTTTTTTTTTTTAATGAATCGATGCTGTTTTTGTTAGCTCTCTCTGATAAAGAAGCATGCCAGGCATACCGCAGGGGTCTTCCTGTCTGCCGCTCAGCACTCCCCAGCCGGGCACACGGAAACACATCAGCTGACTCTTATGCTCCCTGTCCCTATTTTAGAGACCACCCAAACTTACCATCAGCTACATTTTGATGGCTTTTTATTCCTTCAATTATAAAAGGAAGGCATGCCTTTGGAAAAACTCAAACACTCCAGAAGGGTATAAAGGAAAAGGGCTCATTTGCCCCATTCTCCTCTCTAGGGAAAGGTGTTATTCTCCCCCTTTGCTTCCCCCACCCTCAAACCTACCCCTGAGAAGGAAAAGGTTGTGAACAGCCTGGTGCATGTTCCCCTGAGCTTTTGTTACTGTGAGTGCAAACACACACACAGTTGTTTCCATTGCTTTCCAAGACACTCTGCTTCTTACTTTTTTCATTAATTTATTCAACATCTTTCCATATTAGTGCATATAAATTTTCCCCAAAACCTAAGAATGGCTTAAAAACTTTATGTAATTTGGAACACAGAAGCCACGGTGGAGCAACGCTCGGTGAGCTGAGCTGGAAGTGCAGCAAAAGGGCCTGGGATACTGGTCCAAAGAGAAAGGATGGAGAAGAAGAAGTAAGAAGAACTCGGTTAGTATAATTTCATTTCGTCTGCTCAGCCAAATCAAAGTCGCGAGGGTGCTGTCCTTGAGACACTGATTGGTGTTGATTTTGTGGCGGTAAATTGGGAAAAGGCAGGTTTGGGCTTCTGTCCGGTCTCAATGTGTTAGACGCCACTCAACTCTCCACCGGATTCGGCTTGATGTTATCTGTGGTTCTTTCCTTTTCTGGTTAGGGCCTTAATCTCCTGAAACAAACCTGGAGAATTTTGTCAGGTATAAAGTGGTCTTTGTTCCAAGATATCCTTGGTCGTCCTTGTCCGTTTCCTGCTGGCACTTTGCTGGGCCTCTTAGGTCACGTCACCCCCATTTCAGCTTATATTAATCCCTACTTTCTGCTCTACAGTTGATTGGGGTTTTCACACACCTTATCCCATCTGATTTTCAGTTATTCAGTGACGTAAATTGAGCAGGTATTATTTTATCCCCTATTTTAAAGATTAGAAATCAAGTTCAGAAAGGCCTTAAGGAAATCTGATTCCTACCTGTATTGTCTCTGGCACTGAGGGCTGAACAGACATAGATGATGCGGACAGAATCATTATCTTGCTCTTACTTGGGAATCTTAGGTGTGGGGTATTTGTAATAATAGGGAATGAATTTTATAGAAAGCAAGAAAAAAAAGGTGATTTATATTCATGGAAGAGATTTTTTTTTTTTTAACCACAAATGGAATCACACAAGGAATATTTGGAACGTCACCAGATGACGTTCATCTTCAGAACGTCACCAGATGAAGACACCTTTGACCCAGCGGGACTTTGGGACTTTTCCTAATCCCGCAGATCCTGCCTTTCTGCTCCAGACTCTCCAGTTCTAAGAAATCTCCTGCAGTTCCCTGCCCCCAGCCAGGCCTCTTGGGGCTTTTTAGTTTGCATTTCCTCACCTTCACTCCTTTGTCTTTCTGTCAAACTTCTACTTACCTTGTGAGCTCAAGGGTTACCTGCTCTGTGAATTATTTGCTGCTATCATTGCAGACACAGGTGCTCTAATCTCGGGCCACTGCAACCTTGAGAATCTTTACTGGAGCAACCATCTCAATTCCCGCTAGCTAATCTTAACCTTCTTAAAGTCAAGCACGGTGTGTCCTTTTCACTCTTGCATTCCTAGGCAGCATGGGCTGTGATGCAAATGCTAAAAATACGTATGAATGAATAAATTAATTTCACTGAAAAGTATCAGGCTGAAATTTCTACAAAATTTTAGTTTGAATTTTAATGTAATTTGTTGTAGGAACTTTCTCCTTTCCTTATTAGTATTCAATATTTTAATTTTTAAATTGAAATAATTACCAAATTACAGAAAAGTTGCAAGCATTGTAAAAAGACCCTTTTTTCCCCTTCTGATTCGTTTGAGAGTAAGTTGCTGATCCATGGAGTACGATGAGGTCCCATTATCAAGGAATAATTTAATATGTGTTCCTTACATTCTTTGACCATTGCCTTGCTTTCAGGTACAAGATATTCCAGGTGCATCTTGTTCTTGTTCTTTGCCTGCCCAGTCCTGGAATCGGCCCCTTGTCTAAAGAGCCTGGTTCCGTTTAGTGGAGAACAGTATTTAGAAGCTGAGCTCCGTGCCTGGTTATGCTCCTTGGGACTAGGCTGTCGTCGTCCTCGGGCCCTCTCAGTGGACAGAGCCACGAATCAGCTATAGCTGTGTTTATATCTGTCTGTTTCTACGCTGGAAACCATGAAGGGACACCGATCTCTCCAATGTCAACCCAAGACCATACAGTTCATTCTAATTTTCTCTTTCTCCATATTTGCAACTTCCTTTTCTGACAGTGAGAAAACTGGCTACTATAACCTTTAATATATTTACTTATTTAATAAATCTCCTTTGTATAATGAATCTACTTCTGCTGCCATCCCCGTCCCCACTGATCCCTTCCTTATCTTCTCTGGGTTCGATACCCCATGCCAGGCTGCCTTCCTGGCTGCATAGACTCTGATACCTCGGGCCACCGCTCTTCAGGGACACGCCCCACCCCCTTGGCCATCTCTGACGTTGTGTGCATGGTCACCATCAAGCATGGATGCCTTTATCAGTCATTCAGGCTCTGACTCTCCATGCTGGCTCGCCCTATCTGTCTTGCCTGGACCACCGTGGATGCCCCCACTCTGCTCGGGCTCCGACATCCCATGCCAGGCCACTGCTTTGCGTGGGTCCCTTCCCCTTCCAGCTTGGGCTCTGAGATTCCGTGCTGGGGTGCACGCATGTACTCTTACGCTGTCAGGGATGCATCCTCTGATTTTCCATGTCCCTTCCCCAGTCTGGACACCTTCGTGACCCTGCTTGGGCCCTGGCTTCCTATGCTAATTTCCCTTTTCCCCTTGTTCGAGCTCCAACATCCCTCTCTGGGCCACTGTGGCTCCCGTCCACACAAACAGTGTTGTGCTATGCTCCATCTGACGGCTTTGGGACTAGAAGGCAAGGCAGAGAAGCAAAGGGGAAGAAGAGAAAAGGGTATGCCATCTTTTAGCTTTCCTTGTTAGCCCTTCCACAGGGAAATGCATGCATGAAAAAGTTTACAAGAGTTGAACTTGCTCCTTATTTAAAATAGTAACAAAAGATTTGGACTAAGAAAATTTGAAGCTATTAGAAAAAGCAAAATTTGAAGTTAACTGTCTTTTCCACTGGGGAATTGAAATCTTACTTCTCTAGAAGGTGTTTAATGTTTTGTTCTGACAGATGCCTTCTAAATTAGACAGTTATAAATAAGAAGGCTGGAATGGATACTTCTTCTATCCCAATTACCTTGTTTTATAGATGAGGCAATTGATCTTGGTCAGGTCAAATGACTTTCCCAGGTTTCCTAGGTGGCTGAGTCAGAGACAGAAAAGACTTTTTTCAACACTCTGGCCAGTCTTCTTGGCATGCTACTCTCATTATTATCATTTAAAACCATTTGGCCTTTAAAGCAAATTTCAAAAAAAAGCATATTTTATACATTATACCTTCTATTTTAAATTGGAAATCTTTCTCTTCAGTGATTGTAGATGCCATAGAATGCCATATTTTGGGCTCTAAAATATTATTCAAGTACAGCTTGAGTATCCTTTGTCCAAAATGTTTAGGACCAGAAGTGTTTTGAGTTTCATATTTGTTCAGATTTTGGAATATTTGCATATACATACTGAGGTATCTTGGGTATGAGACCCAAGTCTAAACACAAAATTCATTTATGTTTCATATACACCTTATATGCCTAGGCTGAAGGTAATTTTTACAATATTTTTAATAATTTTGTGCACTTGTCAAATGAGGTCACGTGTGGAATTTTCCACTTGTGGTGTCATTTCGGCACACAAAAGGTTTTGAATTTTGGAGTGTTTTGGATTTTCCGATTTTTGGATTAAGGATGCTCTACCTACAGTATTTTGGTGATTATAGTTTATTAGAGTGGAAGAGTTAGAAACTAGCCTTACCTATTTGGTAGTTATCATAATTGCGTGCTTACATTGTGTTGGCCATACTTGGTAAAGTTGGCAGGCAGGGTAATTATTTTACTGTTTTTTTGTCTTGTGGGGTTGCTGGGCTGGCAAAATGTATGTACAGAAACATGAATGACTAATAAATTATATTTTTTTAAAAATCCACAATATAAAACTTGCATTATTTAATAATTCAATACTTTATTAACAAATTTAGTTGCAGACAAACTGCAAATAAACAACTTACTGGGTATAGATGAGCCATTTAAAGTGTTCATTAATTTCCAAAAACCACCTCGAGTCATGGAGGTCTAAAGGAAAAACAGCCAACAAACTATATTTTAAAATCAAATAAAAAGCTTGAAGAGTCTCACAAGCTAAGGGAGTTAAGAGCACAACTGTGACATCAACTTACTTCTGGCCCCAGGTGAAATATTTGCCCTTTTAGCATGGATGCAATTCTGTAAATTATCACGGACAAATGGACAGATTTTGTGCTTGGATGGAACGCATGACCAAGATCATGCAGTTTATCTCCCTTCCAGGCAGAAATCCTTCTGCCAAATACGTACACAGGGTCACCCAGGATCTGTTGATTTGAATCACTTTCAATCGCAGAGAAATCACTACTTCCCAAAGTAGCCTTTCCTGCAGTTCCTTATAATTGTGCAGAAAACTCTTCCCTTTGGTAACTTTGCCCTGTTACTGCTGCCCTCTGTCCTCTGGAGTCAGACATAGTTAAATCCTCTTCCATGTGACAGCCCTCCAGTTACATCCGCCTTGATCCTCATCCTCCTGGAATTTTCTCTCCCTGTCTCTTCCTTCCACAGTTATGTCACCAAGTTCCTCTTGGGAGATTAAGTTTCTCTCCCCTTCCCCATCTCCTTGCCCTGGTCTAGACTCAGGGCCTCTTTTTAAAATGTGCTGTTTTAGGAGACTGGGCGCCGTCCCGATGAAAGGCCAGAATAGTACCTTGCCTTCTTCCTAGCGTGGCATCGAACAGTGAAGCCTGGTTTCATTTGATTCCTGGACAATGACATCCACCGGACACAACCTTTGCCCCAAACGCTGCACTTTACATAAACCTGTTGACCTCACACCTAAGTCAGCTTTTCTTGAACCCTAATCTGGACAAACAAACATCCCTCTGATCGGCGGATATCCCATCAGGAAGGGCCGGCTCGGGCAGTGCTGGCTCAGCCAGCCCGCCACCGCTCGGGTTTTGATTTCCTCTTTCTTCTCTGATTTTAAAAGTGAGACAAAAAAAGCAATTCCTGTTAATCACTTAGACAATGCAAAGCGCTCCCGACTCCATTCCAGGAAGCTGGTTTCATCGAGGCAACGAAGACGTGGAGCACTGAGCCCCGAAGGGCGCCGGGGACCGCGGCATGGAGGTGGCACCAGGTAGCCCTGGGCTGAGCGCTCGGAGCAGGCGCGGCGCGGCGGGACGGAGCGCGACGAGGGGGCAGGACAGCGCGGCGCCCCGGCGCGGCCGGGCGCGGGGACTCAGGCGGGGCACCGGGGCACCACGTGCTGCGGAGGCGGGGACAGGCCTCCTCGCCTGATCCGTAAAGGGCCGGGTCCGGCGTCCCCGCGGACCTGTCACCGGCAGAGCGGGGCAGCGCCAGAGCCCGGCCGCGCCTCCCGCAGGCACAGGGACACGCGGGGACGCAGGCAGACAGGAGAGGTGAGAGGCGGGCGAGCCCTCCCGCCCTTCCCACTGACTCGCCGGCCCGGAGGGGACGGGAGGGGGGTTCCGTGCAAATGCTCAAACCCCAGGGCTCCGGAGGAGCCGTTTTGTGCAGCCCCGGGGACGGCACGTCCCCCCGTCCAGTCGCGGCGGGCCCCGCAGTCAGCGTGGTTCAGCTCTTGCTGCGGGCGGCGCGGTCTGGCTTGTCCCGGCGGGAGCGCCGCACGGTGTACACAGACCCTGCGGCGTCCGCGAGCCCCGCTCCGGGCCGTCGGCTGGCGGCCCGGTGGCCTTTATCTCTGTCCCCCTTTGTCCCCTTTATCTCAGGCTCTCCAGGAGGCCCGGGGGGCCCACCCTGCCTGTCGCTCCCCCGGGCTGCGCGGCCACTTCCATGACCGGCAGGTCGCGGGCGGCTGCGCTTTCGGAGGCGGCGAACTAGCGCGCCCCGCGCCACGGCTGACGGGACCCGCGCCGACGCCCGCCCCGCGGCCCCGGGCACGACACCAGCCGCGCGTCGCCCCGCGGAGCCCTCCTCGCGGGGCGCCCCGGCCAGGATGGCCCCGGGCCGGGCGGTGGCCGCGCTGCTGCTGCTGCTGGCGGCCGCCGGCCTCGGAGGGGCGGCGGCGGGGCCCGCGCTGGCCTTCAGCGAGGACGTGCTGAGCGTGTTCGGCGCCAACCGCAGCCTGTCGGCCCCGCAGCTCCGGCGGCTGCTGCGGCAGCTGGGAGCCGCCCCGCGCGCGGGCGCCGCGGAGCCGGGGCTGCACTTCAACCAGGTACGGGCTGTGCGAGTCGGGAACCGTGCGGGGAAGGAGCGCCTTGGGGTTCAGAAGCAGCGGGCGGGAACTGACGGGTGGCACTGGATTGTCACTAGATCGGCTGCAGGGTTAAAGGGCTGGTTTTGCTAAGGGACTTGGCAGCCAGAAATTGCGGTTTATGCCTGAAGCCCTGAGAGGTCAGACGCTTGTAGTTACAGGACTTTGGAGAAACATCGCAGCACGCCTGGAATTCCAGCGCTTTGGGAGGCTGAGGCGGGAAGGACCGCTTGAGGCCGGGAGTTCGAGACCAGCCTGGGCAGCGTAGCGAGCTCTCGTCTCTGCAAAAAATTAGAAAATGAGTCGGGCGTGGTGGCGTGCCCCTGGAGTCCTAGGCGCGGGAGGCCGAGCCAGGAGGATGGCCTGCGCCTGCGAGGTGGAGGCTGCGGTGATGCCCCGAGCCGGGATCGCACCGCTGCTCTCCAGCCTGGGCGACAGGGCGAGATCCTCGGCCGAATTAAAAAAAAAAAAAAAGTTTTCGTACTAGTTGAGGGCGGGAAGCCACCTTAAAAGATGCCTTTTAGATGGGAATGACATACTTAAATCTTCCCCAAGAGATAACTGCTTACACACTTCCTGTAAAGTGAGCAAGGTAGAAGATACCGCCTGGTGCTCTTCTAACAGTTGCGCAATGGGTCACCGCTGCCACTGAGAACGCGACGTAGTGTAGTTCTGGCTCCTGTGCACCTTACATGAGGCATTCAGAGCCGAAGGGCCCATCGTACAGATGGGGACAGAGGGCAGGCCTTGAGACCAGGATCACAGTTTGATGATCAGGTGGTGGCAGACTGGGTTTAGAGTGTTAGTTCTTGGTCATCTGTCCGGTCGAGTGTCTGATCCTAATATTCATTCGGAATACAAAAGTGCATTTTTCAGTACATACACACGGTATTATCTAAGCATATCTAGGCATTTGGTAGTACCTTGGGTTTAAGGACAGCCTTGAACTCTCTAGGAGCAATTAAAGATCATACCTGTTGGCAGACATAAAAGTAAAATTATTCCTAATTATTTCTATAATAAATATTGTATGTTTGGGTAGTTCTTAAAATTGTGAGGTAGACGAAGAGTGCTTTCTGCATCATTCCAAAACTGCCCCCTCCCTTTAAAACATTCAGTTAACTCAGTGCTTTTTATTTTTCCCTTCTGTTCCTGTCGCATTGACAGTTGCCAGCTGGTGTTGGATAGCAGGATGCAGTATTTTCCCTATTGTTTGTAACTTTTGAGTGATGTTAGTTTGTTACAAAAATTTTTTGTGGTCCAAGATGTTTGGGAAATACTCCACTCTTGGAAATTTGGCGTTTCCTAATGAATCCAACCTTAGTTAACAGTTTGGGACGCTTTAATCAGATACATTCCTTGTTAATAACATTATAGGCAGATAGATATTCTTTTTGTTAGAAATATCTTGCTTCCTTTAAAGTATACGGTACTCAAAAATAGGTAGGATTTTCTGATGCCATGGGATATCAGAGGGGGGTCTCTCTTTGACCTAGAAGGGGTTTGTGGTCCCCTTTATACATGTTGTTTAGTAAACTGTCTATAGTTCTAGTTCTGGCCATGGTATCATATTGGGTTAATGTCTGAGAAAAATGTTGGAAAAACTGATATGCCCATATATTATATTGATATTTTAGAAACTAAAGCAAATAACTTCTTAAGTGTTTCCTGGCTAGTTGCATTCTTTTCTTTTCAAGTAGGGGCAACAGCTGAGCTGACTACAGTGTTCCAGTTAGGTATGGTCGTGTGCTTGGAGGGAAGCTTAGGGACTTGACTTGAAGCTGCATATCTGTGGCCCACACGCTGTTTTGACTTAGATGATCTCCTTATCTTTCAGTGTCTGGAGGTGTTGATGAATTTTAAAGGGGCAAAAGACCCCCCAAGTCACCCTTTCCAGGACACTGGAAAATATGCCTAAATTATTTAGGAAAATAGATCAAGTTTACTAGCAATATGATTCTCAGTTTATTAGCAGGTAGTATGTCTCAATAGGTAAATTATATGTATGTTGACACCTTGTTTCTCATTCTCATGTTTGCATTTTTAACTACCCTCATTATGGCTTCTGTGGGCATCAAAAAGGGACAGGAAGAAGCCCATAATTAGCTTGGAAACAAAGGGAAGCCAAGGAAAATTTACCACTTAATCAAGCCTAGCAAACATCTGTTTGATGTTTTAAAAAGTCCCAATGAAAACAACAGTTGCCGGTTAAATGATGACAAATGAAATGCCAATCCAGAAGAATCCATTAACTTGCTGGCAATTGATGGACTTGAGTCAAGTCATTCATATATGGTCCAGCATGAAATCATTTAATTTGGGGTAAATTTTAGGGCCACTAATGACTCCTTACCTTAAAGAATTGCAATGGTCAATTAACTTCTGTAGCGGAGTATAATAAAACATCTATTGTGTATGGGTCTGTTGTCAGAAACTTGATTTTCTGACTTTGAAAAAGGCTGAGAAAATTCTCTAGGCCAGGAATTTATTGACTCTTCTACAAGATTCATCTATAAATGACATTGTTCCTGTGGATGAGGGCGGTGGCATTTATTAAGTCAGGTTCTCTCAGGTGGTAGACTAGGGAACTCTGGAGTCTTGCTGGACAATTTTGGGAGGTTTTCTAATATTTTTTTTGGTAAATTAAATTAACTTGTTGCTTTGGGATACCAAAGTGACCTGAGTTCAAACTGGAGACAGTAGAACAATTCCGTTTATTGTTTTGCTTCTTATGGTTACTGAGGGGACAAAGAGTTAGGTAGCAGCAGCCTAAACAATGAAGGGTCGGGAACCCTTTTAGCCAGATGGGTCCCTGGGGTCCTTGTTTCTGGGTCCTATCTGATGCATCACAGGCAGTTCCCGGAATACACAGGGAACCCCCGAATGTCTGCATATCCCCGGGTTATTAATCTAGGGATTAAGAGTGGCTTCAGAGCTGCCTTTTGTTTGTTCAGATGTTCCTTTCTCATTCTCCAAGGGTTCTTTTTCCTTCGTTTGTTCTTCTCAGACACCTTAATCCACAGTCTTATGTGCAGACACTGCTTCAACAGCCTGATAAAAGGGAAGATTCTATTCCGCGAATCAGCACACTAAGCTGTTGGAAATGCCTGCATTCAGATGGGCAGTCCCCCACGGAGGGTCTCTGGGGGGTATGGCAGGTTGGAGTTGGGGCGACCTTTGCTCCACGCTGTCACTCGGCCTGGCACGTTTGCTTCTCCCCCCAAGTCCTGACGTGTGTGGCAGCCGTCTCCTGCACCATCCGTCTTTCCTCTCACACTGCTACTGCCAGCTCGTTGGAGCGCTGTCTTTAACCTCTTTCGATTCATGTTCAGTCTCCTAATAGCCGTGCTCTTTCAAAAAGCCTCCGTACACTGTGTCTTCGCTGGTAAGTTCCAAATTGTGACCCAAGCGTTCGGGGCCTCCTCCCTGTGTCCACCGCCTCTCCAGACCCCGCACCCACTAAACTAAACCATTCTTTCTTCGGTGGAGTCTGCTGCTCTTTGCCCAGCCGCATCTTAGCTCATTATCTTCCCTCTTTGAATCGCCCTATCGAAATCGACTTTTTGAAAAAGTCCAGTTAAACTCCGCTGTATGTCCATTCTGGGGCATCACAGCTAGCACCGATTCACTGATCTCTCTGCTTTTTGAATTTCTGAAATACTTTTGATTATGCTAATGTCACTTAACTATTTACATGACATTTTGAATGACTACTGCATTCTAATGAGTGGCTGTTTGAAAGTACAAATCTGGTCACATCACTCACCTTATTGAAGCAACTCAACATTTTCAATGTGGCTTTAAAGCCCTTGATTTATCTGGTCCCTGTGTATTCCTTAAGCCTCATCACTTGCCACAGCTTTGATTTTAATGGACAGCCTAGAGAGCCTGGTTTTCCACACACACCGGCTTACGCTTCCGTATCGTTTTAGACATTACCAAGTAGCCTTTCTTTATCTGCTCCAGAGGTTAGTAGGAGCCCCTGTTATGTGATCCGGTATTAATCGGTGCCTGTGCAATCATAACATACTATATATAGCAATCATATTAGAATGTTTAATTTTATAGTTGTTATAGTTTTCTGTTTACATGGCTGTAACCCCTACAACCTCCAATAGATTTTAAGCAAATTGAAGGGAATGGCCTGACTCATTTCTCTAGGGACTGGCACAGTGCCTGTTTCATATCATGTGTTTGTTAGAAATATTTTGAATAAATGAGTGAAGATTGTTTAAGATGAGTAATATAATCTGGGTCCTTGCATGATTTTATAGTGTATTGGAGGAAACACAACATATGCACATGTAACTATAATGTACGTTAGAATGATGTAAGTCTAATTGGAATTGCAAACAAAAGTGGGATCAGAGCTGTGTTTTCAGAAAATTAATCTGAGTGTGGAATTGGAGTGGGTTAAGCTGGGACTAAGGCGGCAGCAGCAGTGGATTGCATGAGATGTGAGGACTGCTCGAATCTGCAGCTCGAATCTGCTGCCTCCAGAGCCTTCTGGAAGAGCAGGCATGGAGGAAGAGTATGAAAAGGGCCCTAAAGTTAAACATTTTCCACTTCAGTCTTTCGCCTGTAGTGGTACTTTAACTATTGTTATAACTTTTCCTTCATTATCATCTTCACCAGAGGGAGAGGAGTGAGGAAGCTCTTGGCCAGTATCAGTGGATGGCCAGGCTAGTGGTGTGCACCAAACAGAACGGGTGTGTCTGTGTGTGGTCACTGCATACGTGTGGTCACCGCACATGTGCATTGCTTGTTGTCATCCATTGCACTTCTCCTGGGGTGGGGGTAGTGACGGATTAGATGAGGGAGTTTCTGGGAAGCACTGACCATGGACAGAAGAGATAAAGACTATTTGTTCTTCTTCTTTTTTTTTTTTTGGCCTTTATGTGCTGAGAAATGGTGGTGGTAAACCTGCTAGGAATGCCTTCTAACTTGCTTGCTCAGGTGAGAAACCGGAAGGGTGAGACGGAAGGGTGAGGTTGTGCTTGGACCTCTTGTCAAATATCCTCCAAGACAATGGCCCCATTGTCATCTGCAGCACTCTTGAATAAGTTGATTATGTACAGTGTATTGATTGTGTTTCAAGGTTTTGGAAAGGGACCTTCATAATTCATTTGACTGTGATGTCCAGAGCTCAGTGTGCCTTGATGCCAGGTGTGATTTGGAACCATTGAGGAAAATACTTTTCATTATTTCCGTATCTAACTCCCCCAATTCTATCCTTACTCACTTTCCTAGGAGTCACATGGATGGACCCTTTTGTACATAACATAAATAATTATGGCTGGAGTTTATTAGTCTTTCACTATGTGACATAGCTCTTTTACCCAATTTATTTGTATTACCACATTTCAGACACAACAATCCTATGATAAAGGTACCATTATTATCTTCATTTTACACATAAGGAAAATGTGGCACAGAGAGGTTAAGTAATGGGACCAGTGTCACAAAGTAGGTGGTAGAACCCCAGGCTATCGTGCATTTTTTGAGTTACAGTCTACATCCTACTTTCTCTAGCCGGGGCAACCATTACCTCAGATTTTGAACCATGGACAAAAGTTACTAATCATTGGTCACTCATCTGGCTTCACTGCTGAGTCAGCATTAAGGAACTAGCTAGGGCCACAGAGGCTACAGTGATGATGACTGGTCCTTGTCCTCAGAGACCTTATAATATAATTAGGAAATAAGATGGGAGCTTGTGAAAAGTAAGTATGCAAGGCAAGACTGCAGTAGTTAAGTAATCACCAAAGCTAACGTTGGAAGACATGTCAGACGGCCACATATGATTAACTGTCAAGTGGATACTAGAGAGCATATGCTACTAGTTTAAAAGGGTGAGGGATCCTTTTGGGTTGGAAACGCCTCCTGGAAGAGTTGCAACTGAGTCCATTCTGCTTATCTGGTTTGGTTTTTAAAATATTTATTGATTGACTATCTGCTTGTACCAAATGCTTGTTACATAAATTCTCTTATAGAGAATGAAACTTCCTTCCATTATTTCATATATGATGAATTTTTCTCAGGGACAATATTTTGAGCAACAGTAGCACTTTCTTCTATGGATAGACTTCGGGTATGAGAGAAATACCTATGTCTAGTGTGAAAACTTTCTGTTGACCTTTCACTTTGACCCCAGGAGTGTTCTGCCAATGAATCTACTCTTTCTTCTGGCAGTTTGGAGTGGAAACCTTCCTCTGTCTCACCCTCTGCAGCAGCTGCGTGCCTGGCTGCACAACACGGGAGAAAGTGGTTCGTGCGTAGGTGTTGGGGAATGAGTTGGAGCAGGCAGGGAAGAGTCGGTGGGCAGAATCACTCACTCTAACTGTAGCCAAGACTTTGCTTCTAGGTGGGAGTTTTTGAGTTTTCTCACATAGTTATCAGAAAAGGGGAGCAGTAAACTTCTTTCCTTAACTGGGATGGATTTTTATTTCTCTCTAGGGATGATCAAAGTAGAGTAGCTGGGTGGGAGATTTGCTCTTTCCATGGTTCACACCCATCTTGGGATACTCAGGGGCAGGGACTTAGTTTCCCCGTCATAAAAATCCATTGCTTTCAACTGTGACTGTACTTTAATGGTGTTTTCTTTAAATTCAGTGTACTTCTGAGTCCTCTATGTTATCAATTTCTTTTGGTGGTAGTAGGGATTAGGAGAGAAAAAGAGGAATATAAGTAGGAATGGAAGATAAGGCTCAAGTTGAGAAGGATCAACATTCCTCAGGGACAAGAAAAGCAGCCCCTAATGAAGGCAGCTTAATGTGGTCGGTAATAAGAGTTTGCAAGTTATTTGTATTCAGAGCGGTGTTTCCTCAAGGGATGTACACATTACTAAGTGCAAACAGCTAATGTTAGGATCATTTACAATGCAGCTTATTTTTTAAAAAAAAGAGCGTTGATAAACGCTAGACAATCTAAGAAGCTGTGGTTTTCAGAGTTTTCTCATTTCCAACTTTATATAACAGAAGACTCCTGTTTGTAATTGAAACTAATTAATTTATTCTTAAACTATTCCTAGTTGCCTGTTTCAAATGGGTTAGTTTTGAGATTTATTTTATAAAGCAATGAACAGTCATTGAATTACCTTTGTGGTGATGGGATTTGAGAGCACAGAAAACCTTCAGAATGGAGCCTTGTTTAATTTGGTTTCTGTCTCCTTCCAAAGATCCCCTGTTGTTTTTCTTGGCCTGAAGTTTAAGGAGAACAAAAACAAAAACCTGTGAGTCTAGATCAAAGGTGAACCTGTAATGTAGCACTATGCCTTCCAACTCCAAATACTTAACACCTTGACTTTTTTTTTTTTAATAACTGAGTAGCTAGAGAAGAAAATCAAGTGAGCATTGATAAGGCCTCTAAGGCTTTAGTTCTGTGATTCTAGTTAAAAATAATCCATAATTGTTGTCAATTTATTTGGTGGGCTTCTTGGATTTCTAACCATTTTAGAGAATACAGCATAATGGTTAACAATTAGGCCTCTGTAGTCAGAAAGACCTGGGCTGAGAGTCTAATTTTGTTGCTTCCCAGCTGGGAAATCACAGGCAAGTGACTTAACCTCTTTCTGTAATCCTGAGTTTTCACATCTGCAAATTGAAAAAAAATGACCCTTACTCATAGGATGGTCGTTGGAACTAAAAAATAAGAACAGTAATAGCTGCTGAGCACTAACTGTATTTCAGGCACTTACTTCGTGTGTCACATGTACTAACACCATAAAAATATAAGATTTTTTTATGACATGTATTACTTTCAATAATAAATAATAATAAAAGACAATGCATGTAGAATACTGAAGATCATGCCTGGCTCCAATTATGTGTTCGATACATAGTTATTGTCATCACACTTCTATGTTACTTGATATAGCTACATTATCCTTAATAAAATTGTGTCACTGAAGACCTGAGCACCTAAGTGTGAGTCGACTTACAGAGGAAAGCACAGCTGTAAAAAGGCAGCAAGGACACATGAAAGAAAAGTTCAGGGAGAAACAAACGAGTGCAGTGGCTGCATTCCAGTCTTGGTTTCCCTGGCGACTCTCACTTTGAGAAAGGCTTTCACTGCTTGCCTCCACTTCCCTTTCATCAAACACTGGTAATAAATTTCTGAAAATGTAAACCTTGGGTGTACAGACTAGTAAGATCATTTGATTATTTCAATGTGCACTGAAATTATCCCTTCCCCTCCACAGGACTTATATTTAGGTGTTGGCTGTTTTATCATTTTTGTCCAGAATTGGCATCACTGCTGAAATGTCAATGGTCGGGAGTCCATATGAAACTTCCAGAAACTGATAGAAGTGTGGTTTTAAATTTGGATCTACTTCTCCGTCTCTATGGGCCTCTGTGTGGGTTTTGCAAGCCTGAGAGTGCAGGGCCCTCCCTGTTTAGCTGAACCTTGGCGTTTGGAAAGCAGGTCAGAGGGCAGAAGCCGTTTTGGTCTCGCTGGGAGAGGTGCGAGGTCTCGCCAGGGGCAGGGAAGAGAAGGCCCAAACTTCAGATGAGAGGGGACAGTAAAGTCAGGAGGCCCGTTCTGCGTTGGGTCACAGATCCCACTTTATGTAAATGTGGGTCACACGTGCCGTGAAGCACACAGGCCCTTCTGTCGCGGGTGTGTGCTGTTGACGGCACCAAGCCATGGAGCTGTATGTGGAATCCGGGTGCTCTACGGTTTTCTTTAGAAGCAGAGTTTTCAGAATTTAGGAATATTCTTTGGTTACTTCACCTACACACCTTAATGTGAAAAGCTGGACACTGGCTCTGCCTTAGTCTTGGGGTGAGTGCCACCTGAGTGGATACTGTGGGCTGGGCCTTCACTGCAGCAGGGGAACGGTCCTGTCCTCGTAGGAGTGACAGCCAGAGTTCTCGGTGCTTCTCGGGCGCCAGGCACTGTGCTCAGGGCTTCCTGATGCGCCATCTCGTCCATCCTCCTGACCCCAGGGCAGGTGCTCTCGTCATTCCCTTGAGGAAGCCCAGCCTTAGGTTAAGGAGCTCGCTCTGAGTCACATGGCTCCCAAGTGGCGGGGAGGCTCCCACGCCAGGGCCACTGGGCTTCGCAGCAGATGCTCCCTCGCACCGTTGCCTCTCACGCTGGAGAACATCGTCCCGCCCAGGGGCTGCCATATTGTCCAAAGCGCCTCCTGTGTCATCCTAGTGCTGGACATCAAGAAGCTGATGCCAGTTTCTTGAAGCCACTGGGAACTGCACACTCATTTGAAGCAGGAAGGTGTTCTCTGTTGATGTTTCTGTCTTGTGTGAGTAAAAAAAGCAAAAAAAATTCTTTTTTTTTTCCCTTGTTGAAGCTGTCCCTGCAATAATCAGTGTTAGCTCTAAAAGCCATTGTTGATTCCTCTACAAACTGTTTTTCAACCTTGCAAAGTTGTTTTCCAACTGTTGACATTTGATACTCAAAACAATATTGTGAGAGAATTAGGACATGTCAGTTTCCCCAGCAACTGAGGCACAACTAAGTCATTTGATAAAAGCCAGACCAAGGGCCCAGATTTGTCTGGGAGACCAGACATTCCAGTTTGGAATCCTCAGTTGTTTTCACGTTTGCTAATTTTCAGCAAATGCTGTGTTAGTGAGGCCACTGTGCTATGACCCCCCCCCCTGAATATTGCCTGGTCTTTGAGTCTCACTTTCTGTGTGTAGCTGGACCGGGGAAGCGTAGGGATGCCTGTTCCACCTCCACCTCCTGGTCCCTCCTCAGCCCACTGTGGCCTGGCTTCTGCTCCCACCACTTCCTTGAAATTACTCTGCACAAGGTCGCCCAGAGCCTCCTTACTGCCAAACACAATGGGCTTCTCAGGTCTTCCTGCTCGGTTATTGTTGAGGGTGTTGATTACGCCCTACTTGAAACACATCCTTTTCTTGTTTGCACTTGTTTCTGCCATACTTTTTTTACCTCTCTGGCTCATTCTTTGAGTATCAGTGTTCCTCAGGATTCCATCTCATGCCCACTTTCTTTTAGTTTCACCCTTTCTTTCTGCACAGCCTCAGTCGCTCCCAGGGCTGCAGTTACCTATCTGGAGATGCTTTCTGCGTGGGCTGGTGGGTCCAGGTTTCTCCCTTGACCTTCAGCCGTGCACAGCCAGCTGTCAACTGATGTCCCACTCTGCTTCCTTCCCCAACTCAGCAGGTCCAGGCTTCTCCCAAACAGCACTTACCAACTCCATCTCTTCCTCTGTCAGAGCCACCCGGTGACCCTGCTTCGCCCGTCTCAGTGACAGGCATCACCGTCTGCTTGCTGGGCTGAGCTGAGAAACTGGATGTTACTCTTGACTCCTCTCTCTCTCTCCCCCCCACCTTCCTATATTAAATACACATAAGTCCCGTCATCATCATTTCTAAAAATCTCTTATTTAATCTCTTTAAACTCTAGCATCCTCTTTTGTGTAATGGGGACAATGTTACCTACCTGTGGGATTTCGGTGGAGATGACATCGGATTGTGTGTAGCCATGCTGTCCTGGCTGGCATGTGGCAGTGCTCACTAAGTGTCCACCTCGTTACTGCTGCCACGCTCCGCATCCCGTCTTGTCCCGTGTCTCTCTGCATCCCCACGTTTCTGCCAGACTTACATCTCTACTAGGCAGATCTGAGCATGTCACCGTCCTCGCGTGGCTTCCTGTTACCATAACGCCTGACCTTGCCTGGCGCTGACGGCCCTGCGTCATCTGCCCCACTCTCATAGTCTCCAACCGCATTTCTACTTTTTCCTCAATCTCACCTTAGATGTGGCTTCCTCCAGGAAGCCTTTGCCAATCCCGTCGCTTAGGGCAGGTTGATCACCCTGCCTTCTTCACACTCACCCATCCTCCACGGCACTTACCAGGCCACCCTGCAGCTACGGGTGTTTTTATCTGACCCCTGCAACCGTCTGTGAGATCTGTGAGGCGGGGGACTGGACTTCTCTCCATCACTCTCTACTCCTGAAACTGGCTAACTCACAGCTGGCGCTCAGGAAATGTTTGTTGGATGAATGAATGTGTGATAAATAACTTCAACCTTTTAAACTGATAAATGTCTCACAATTAATTTTATACAAACATAACTTTCCAAATTAGTTCAGTCAACCTAGATGCCTCATTTAATTCAAGGTAAACCAACAATTCCTGTTTTTAAATGCAGACAAATGAATTAAAAATAGATTAACAAAGAGGTAAGGCCTGAGGTAAGACCCATTGTGTTTGGCAGTAAGGAGGTTCTGGGTGACCTTGTGTAGAATAATTCCAAGGAAGTGGTGGGGACAGAAGCCAGGCCACAGTGGCTTGAGGAGTGACCGGGAGGTGAGGAAGTGGAGTAGGCATTCGTACATTTCCACGGTCCCATTATAAACAGAAAAGCACAAAAGAAACATTAGGTTATTAAACATAAAATGTCTGATTTCCTTAAGTACTAAGTTTGACAGTTGATATTGCTGACATTTAACTTTGACACTTCTTGTTTTATTTTTATTGTGAAAGTACATCCTCAGTCTTTTCAACGCATGTTTTGGCTTGTGATTATCTTTCAAATTTTTTTAGAGCGATTTTTGTGAAACCATGGATAAGTCAAAGATTTATGTTATTTTCTCATGAGTTCCATCATGGAAGCAATGCAGCGCAGACAGATCGATATGTCAATGAAGTATTTGGGAAAGATGTGGCTAATGAAGGCACAGTAGTACCTTGATGGTTGGAGAAGTTCCGTTCTGGTGATTTTAATGTTGAAAATGAGCCACGTGGCGACTTGAGACCAAGGTGGATAATGATGAGCTGAGAGCTGTAGTGGAAGCAAATTCACCTCAACCTACGCTTCAATGAGCAGCAAGGATTAATGTTACTTTTCCAACAATATTGGACCATTTGAAACAAATGGGCAAGGTAAAGAAGCTGGATAGATGGGTTCTGCATGAATTAAATGAGCATCAGAAGAGAAATCGTCTCGAAGCTTGCCTTTCTTTGGTGTGACGACATAAAGGCGAATCATTTCTACACCACATTGTTACGTGTGATGAAAAATGGATTCTTTTTGACAATCGCAAGCATTTGGCACAATGGTTGGATAGAGATGAAACACAGTCCAAACCCGAATATTCATCAAAAGAGGCTAATGGGGTCTGTCTGGTGGTCCAGCAGTGGTATTATCCACGACAGCTTCGTGAAACCCGGTCAGTCGATTACAGCGGATGCCTCCTGCAACCAACTGGATGAAATGATGAGGATGCTTGTGATGAAGCAGCTGAGACTTGTCAATAGAGACAGGCCAATCCTCTTGCAAGACAATACGAGACCACATGTCGCACAAACAACACTGCTCAAACTAGAGGCTGGACTCGGAAACTCTCTGTCATCCACTGTATTCACCAGACCTTGCACCAACTGACTGCCACTTCTTCCAGGCTTTGGATCAGTTCTTGCAAGGAAAAACATTCAATTCTCAGCAAGCTTTGGCAAACACCATTCGCAATTTCATCACCACTCGCTCTCCAGGCTTCTTCATTGTTGGCGTAAACAAGCTACTGTTAAGATGGCAAAACTGTGTCAATTTTTTGCCAAAGTATTTAGGCACATACTTTAATTGTACTGCTTCTTGTTTGAGATATAATAAACTACACTTTCGATTCGAAATCAGACATTTCATATTTAATGATCTGAATCATATGTTAAAACTTAATCCATGTGCTGAGTAGAAGGAAATAATAAAGTTATTACTTTTATTTTTTTATTATATTTTTTATTTCGGCATATTATGGGGGTACTTTTTTTACTTTTAATTTATGAACTTTACAGGATTTTTTTTCTCCTCATTTAGACATGGACTTTCTCCAATAGCCCAGTTTTTTGGGCGACTTAGAAACACTGGTGTCGGAATTAGCCTATGTGCAGCATCAGGGCACATGGAGCTGACTCTGGGAGTTTCACAGAATGAGCAGAAAACTCGTGGCTAGAGAATCTGGCTCTTCGGAGGTCCTGGGAAACGACTCTCAGAGTACTGATTTGTATTTCTCTGAATTATATTTAGACCCCATGTGCGAGTTTCTTATTTCCTTTCATTTACCGCTTTTCCTTAATCCGTGAAATTAGTGAGTTTGTAAATTGAATTTCTTACATGTCCAAAGCCTGGGGGTTGAGGAAGATATAAAAAGGAAGAAGTCCATCCTCTATATGTTTATGATCTTATTAAAGAGATATCCACTTTTATCTCTTATCTCTTACATGATAATGTAAGGAAGCACACAGTAGGTGCTAAACAAATAAACACTGTCGGTGTCCGATTCTGGAGAGAAGAGGCGGAGTGTAGCAGTGTGAAGTGGAGGAGGCAGGTTCCCCTGCAGGATGGACAGGAGCTGGACGGTTCCAGAGGAGGCGGACCAGATTCCAGGTGGGGTTCATGGGGGATGCAGATCACAAGGAAGGTAAAATACAAGGCTTATTAGAACCGTTTGCTTAGAACAGAGTGTTCATGTGTACTTTTAGAGGATACTAAGGGGGAAAGGAAGATTAGAGACAGATAATTGAGGTTCTTAAGTGTTAGGACTTTGGACTCTTGGCAGAAATATGTATTTTCTTTTTTTCTTTTGAGACAGAGTCTCACTGTTACCTGGGCTAGAGTGCCGTGGCATCAGCCTCGCTCACGGCAACCTCAAACTCCTGGGCTCAAGCGATCCTCCTGCCTCAGCCTCCCGAGTAGCTGGGACTACAGGCATGCACCACCATGCCCGGCTAATTTTTTCCATATATATTTTAGTTGTCCATATAATTTCTTTCTATTTTTAGTAGAGACGGGGTCTCGATCTTGCTCAGGCTGGTCTCGAACTCCTGAGCTCAAACTATCCACCCGCCTCGGCCTCCCAGAGTGCTAGGATTACAGGCGTGAGCCACCGTGCCCGGCCCCCAATATGTATTTTTGTAAGGGTTTTTTTCTTTGCTTTTTTGGTGTGTATGGGGGCGCCCTGGTGGCGATACTTCAGTAGAGACAATCTTGTGGGGGACAAACAGGATGAGAAGTGCATTCGGTTAGAATAGATTAAAAGCTGCTAACTCCTCTGTAAGTGGCACATAAGGGCCTTGCCTGTGTGCCATTCTTACACGCTGGGGTCTCAAGCCTTTGGTCTCAGGATCCCCTACGCTCTTAAACATTTTCAGGGACACCAAAGAGCCTTAGTATATGTGATTTATATCTATTACCATTTACCATTATAGAAATTAATGTTGATAAAACATAAAATATTTATTTAATTTGTTAAACATAATAATGAACCCATTCCAGCTAACATTTTTCACAGTAAAAAATAATGTATTTTTCGTGACCAAAAAAATTAGTAAGAAGAATGGCATTGTTTTACACTTTTGAAAATCTCTTTTAAGTCCGCTTTAGTAGAAGACAGCTGGATTCTCATACATGCTTCTGCATGTGTTTGGTTGTGACATACGTCCTGTAGTCTCTGAAACTTCCATTGTTCACACATAAAAGAGTATGAGGGTGAAGAGGAGAAATGCAGTTGGTGTATTATTATGAAAGTCCTTTTGACCTTGCCTATTCTCTGGGAGGGTCTTGGCTGTCCCCAGGGGTCTCTGGGCCATGCTTTGAGAACCGCCGTGCTAACAGATTGTCACATGATGGGGCCCGTGGTGCACAAGGCCTGTCCTCGTGTGCAGAGGTGGGTGACTTTGAAGGATGAGCCCATTGCTCAGGGCGTCTCCCCGGCCCTGGGCTGGAGAGGCGTGCCTGCCACGCTGTGTCCCGGGGCGCGGAGTGCCAGGCCCCTGTGGAGCAGCAAGGCGGAAAGGCATTTTGATCTTGGCAGCAAATGGGAGAAGACCCACGGGACTCCCTGGCAGGTGACGGGCGTGGGAGGCCCCTGCCCGCTGGGGCACCCCGTGGGTGGGAAGCAGCGTCCAGACCGCATGTTTGTGCCCTGACACCATTCCGGGCTTCGAGGGGTCAGGAGCCTTGAGAAGCTGAATTTGGAATGGGGCCAGGGCTGGGAAACTTGTCAGTCAACTTTGGTAAAGTCAGAAAACTTTGTAAAACTCTTTTAAAAAGTGTATTTTAGCTTTTAACATTTCTTTTTCTTTCGTAAAATCTTAAAAAAAAAAAAATCCCAACCTGTCTTAATTGTGTTTAAGGAAACCTAGAAAAAGAGATTTAAAGAAAACAAACCATGATTTAATTTTATTTTTCTAAATGAAACCAGAATACAAGTGCATTGTTTACAACTCTGGCAGATAGAGAAGCAAAAAGGAAAAAATACAAAGCACCCATAATTTTACCTCCTGGAGGTAAACACTGTTAACATTTTAGAGCATGTATCTTGAGATTATATTGAACCTTATTTATAGCAGTGGTGTCATTTTAAACATACTGTTCCATACGAATCTTTTCTTCCCCAATGGTGTATCATAAAACAAGGCATCTTTCTCCTTTAAATAATATCCTTAGGAAAGGTGCTTTTCATCCTCCTTTTAGGATTTGTTTTGAGAGTGAGTGTGAGTGTGTATATCTGGGTGTGTGTGTTTGTGAGAGTGTGTGTGTGAGAATATGTGTGTGAGTGGATGAGTGTGAGTGTGTGAGCGTGGTGCACGTATGTAGCTGTGTGTGCGGGGTGTGTGTGCGGGGGTGTGTGAGTGTGCTGCACACATGTAGCTGTGTGTGTGAGTGTGGTGCACATATGTAGCTGTGTGTGAGTGTGTGTGCATGCGTGTGAGCATGGGGCACGTATGTAGCCATGTGTGAGTGTGTGTGCATGGTGCACATATGTAGCAGTGTGTGTGTGTGAGCATGGTGCACATATGTAGCTGTGTATGTGAGTCTGTGTGAGTTTGGTGCACGTATGTAGCTGTGTATGTGAGTCTGTGAGTTTGGTGCATGTATGTAGCTGGGTATGTGAGTGTGTGTGAGTGTGGTGCATGCATGTAGCTGTGTGTGAGTGTGTGTGCACGTGTGTGAGTGTGGTGCATGTATGTAGCTGTGTATGTGAGTGTGTGAGTGTGGTGCACATATGTAGCTGTGTATGTGAGTGTGTGATCATGGTGCACATATGTAGCTGTGTGTGTGAGTGTGTGTGCATGGTGCACATATGTAGCAGTGTGTATGTGAGCATGGTGCATGTATGTAGCTGTGTGTCTCTGTGTGTGAGTGTGGTGCATGCATGTAGCTGTGTGTGAGTGTGTGTGCACGTGTGTGAGCATGGTGCACGTATGTAGCTGTGTGTGCAGGTGCCTGTGGGAGTGTGGCAGCACCAGAGCGCCTTCAGTAAGAAGTGCAAGAAAACCCAGAGAGAAAAATGGGAAAATTCATCTCAGGGAAGCAGAGTTGGCATCATTTGATTAGCCACCTCTTAAACCAAGAGACATATTTATGGAGTGTTCTTGGCTCAAATCTTAGAAAATTTGATCTTAATAAATAATCATGAGTAAAGTTTGATGAGGAATTTAAGAGGGGAAAACTTCAAGAGCAGGTCGATAACTTACGTGCACATACGGTGGTAACATTCGCCGGGTGTCGGGCAGGCGGGGCGGAGGGGGTGGGTGTATTCACACCTCATGGGTGCGGTGCGCACCGTGTGGGGGTGGACACGCTTGGGGCTCTGACTCGGGTGGGGCAAAGGCGATGTATGTAACCTAAACATTTGTACCCCCGTAATATGCTGAAATAGAAAACGGCATATAGAAAGAGCAGGATGACAGAGGGTGATTCAGCTATTACGTACGTCCAGCAATTTCGAGGAGGTGTGGAGTGAAACTCGAGCTCCTTGGCACTGAGCTGGTTCCACCACTGCAGCGATAACAGCTGTGGAAGTGATTTTCTCCCTCACTCCTGCTTTGAACGCTCCTGTCGTTAGTGTGGTGCATTGAAATCACCGGCTTCATGACAATGTTCGGGACCCCTGAAGTGATAAATTAATGGGCCTGTTCACTTGTTTTAAGGGTCAGGAATGGCCTCCCAATGGTTAAACTCAAATCACTGTTTTAAGTTTATATATTTAAACTGTTCTCTTGGGACCTTTGGCCAGTTGCCATATTTGAAATACTCTTATGTATACTTCACTTTCTGTACTTGATTTCTTTTGTTTTTTCCTAATTTTGTTTTGGTTGCTACTATGAACTTAAACCATTTTTGGGATTGGTTCCCACAAATGCTATGAAGACAAGTGAGAGGTTCATTCATTTATTTACTCATTCATTCATTCAGCACTTGCTTACTGAACACTGCTGTGTGCCTAGCATGCAATATTAGTATTACCAGTATTAGTAAATACTAAGGTAGATATGAGCTCAGGAATTCCTGAGGTTTCTTTCCCATTAAATCATCATTTGGAATCTCCACCTTTTCCTCCTCTAAAAGTGTCCCTGACAATCTGTGGCCGGTAGTCCTGTGCTCGTGTGATGGTAGCTCAGACGGATAAATCAACATAACTGGCTCCTCTGCTTGAGCTGCAAAACCACTGGTTTTAAAATAGTAACAGGCAAACCCAGCACCTGAGATGGCACACAGCCAGGTACTCTAGGTTGGGTGACCTGTCACAGGAGCGCTTTGTGGCAACAGCGGCAGCCGTGGGCTTGTACAGAGAGCGCTGTGCCGGGTTCTGCTGCCACAGTGTGGCTGGTGCACCTGCCCGGTCTGCTGTCTGCGTGACGGACAGGAGGCTTGTTGGGGAGCAATGGATCACGGCCATCTTTCATTCTCTTCTTAATTCTCACCATGTGAGAAAAGTTGGCTGAGGTTTGAATTGTGGGATTGTTCTTGAGGTCTCTCTCTGGGTAGGATCTTAAGTATGATCTAAGAGTTAATTGAACTTTACAATTGAGCTCACTATTAGGGACAACAAAATAGACTCTTCTGCCAGGGTCTAAATGATTCTCTCTTCCATTATTTTTCTTCTCCGTGTTCAACCAAGACATAGCAGCCAGTATTGGCTTAGAAATCAGAAGCCTCAGGTTTGAATTCTATCTTTAAGACTTACAAGTTGTTTATTCTCATACAGTTTACCTTTCTAAGGCATGATTTCTTCATCCATATTTCTCCTAGAATCTACTTTAGTAGTTGATGTGGGGATTAAAAGAGATTATACATATTAAGCATCTAATATGGTTGCTATTACTATAACTCTTGTATGCTCCTCAGAACTCCTGTGATAACTATTGTTTTTGAAACTAATTTGCCAACTAATCACATACTCATTTGCATTAGTCATCTCTCCCTTAATTTTTTGTGGATCATGTCTTATGTCCTCAGCCATCAGATGCACCAAAATAACATTTCAGACTCAGCACATGTCTCCTCCTCCAGGAAGCTTCCCCGGATCTCTTCCCTGTTATCTGACAATACCTTTTGCATATCTTTATTGTACTTATCTGTTCTGTATGTGATTCCAGAGGGTGGCTGGAGTCCGTGCTGAGAAATAACAGCTGTAGCAGTCAGCGGCAGAGCAGGCTATAGGATGGAGAAGTCACTAAAAGAAAAGAAATTGGACAGGGCTCCTTCGGACTTGGATTCCAGCCCCAGTTTTGCCTCTGGCTCCCTTTGGGGTTTTGCAGTGGAACTTAAAAGTTTGTGTGGCCCAGTTACTTTACAGCCTGGAAAAAGGGACTGGACTTGCTGCCTCATTCGAATTTTGGTGGTCGGTGGAGTCCAGCTGCGTTCCAAGCCGCGATCTCTCCCTGCCTCTCCCTCCGCAGGAGAGCACAGCCACGCCGGCAGTGTCCTTGTTGGGACCGTGAGCTGCTCAGCTTCCCCCAGTCATGATGCAGGGCAGACAGCATCGGAAACCGTCTCTGGGGTGGCTTCTGAGTGGGATGGTATTTCGTTTCGGGTGTGGTGTGAAGGCCTCGACACAGTGGAGTCAGGATCAGATGGTCACACTGTGTTGTGCTTTTCAGTGGGCGCCGCTGGACAAGGCAGCAAAATAGAGAGAACGGCCTGCGTGTTGAGAAAAGCAAGAAGAAATGGAGAAGCTTTAAAGAGTGGGAAAGCTTATCTTTTTGTTTTCTTGCAGGTTATGATATAGCATTCATTCACTAGCTTTATAAAATGACTTTCGAATAATTATATATCAATCAGGACTCTTTCATTTTTAAGAATGAAAGAAAAAACAACTTTAGCTTAAGCCACTAAAGGGAATTCATTTGTCCAGGTAATGAAGAGTTAAGGGGCATATCAGCTTCAGGCACGGCTGTATCCAGGGGATTAGTGACGGCACTGAAAAATCTGCCTTTCTCCTCTTGTAGCTGGCCTTCTTTCACATGGTGGCAAGATGGCCTATGGAGTCCCCAGACTCACAGAAGTCCTGGTGGAGAAAGACTTTGTAGCAGCTCTATCCGAGAGCAGACGGGTCTGAGTCCTATGTTCATGGCAATCACATGGAAGGGGCTTCCTCGGCACTAGGCCGTCTGTCGCCAGATGGTGGGGGAGGGATCCCAGGCCAGCAGAGACCTCAGCATTCACTGTGGTTCACTGGCCTAGGTTATAGTGTTTGGGGCTTGTCTCCCTTTGTCTTGTTCTCCGGCTGCCTTGCCTGTGTGTGCACGAATTATATGTGTCTTCCCAAGGTTTTTGCCCTTATTCCTGTACACTCTGCCCCGATCATATCCCCCCTCCCACTCAGCTGTTATCTCTCTGCAGAAGAAGCCACATTCTTATCTCTGGCCTCTGCCTTTCTCCGAGAAAGCTCGGCGGTCGTTTCCACCTGGCATCCCACGGGCATTGCCCCTTGAAACGTCTGAGACCAAAGCTGCCACCGTCCGACCGAATGTGTTTCTCTCCCTGATTCCCCAATCACACCTGGAGCAACAGCCCAGAGTTCTAGCCTCAAAGTCATTTCTGACTATGTCCTCTCATATCATTTCTCCCTCATACGAACTCGCATAGTTCTTTATTATTATGTCTCTAGTGGATTTATCATTTGCTCTCTGGCTTTGTAGATGTTGGTGTATCTGATTTATTTCTACCACAGTTATTGGAGTTTCCTGATGGAAGGTCTGTGACTTACTTGTCTTTGTGCTATTTCTCTCTTAGTAGTTAGTATTGGCTTCCCCCGTCAATATTATATCCAGACTTTTATGGTGCAATAAATATCTGTGGGATTAAGAAAAGAATTAATGTAATGTGCACTATAATTACATGGCTATTATACATGATATTGTTCAAGAAAACTGGAGCCTGACAGCAAAGTCGTAAAAACAGAGTTTACTTAGGAGCTGCTGCCTTAGGGGTGTCTCAGTCAGAGAAACAGAACAGGCTGGAGATATGTATTATGAAGAATTGGCTCGTGCAATTGCAGAGGCAGAAAAGCCCCACAGTCTGCTGTCTGCAAGCTGGAGACCCGGGAAAGCCAGAGGTGTCATTTAGTTCCAGTCCCAGGCTCTGAGAACCAAGCGAGCCAGTGGTGTGAGTCTTAGAGCAAGGGCTGGAGAAAATGAAATGAGGTGTCTCAGTTCAAGCAGTGAGGTAGGAAAATGGGGCAAATTCTTCCTTCCTCTGTCTTTCTGCTCTTCTCTGGCCCACACTGAAGGGGGCAACCTGCCCTACTGAGTCCATGGATTCAAATGCTAATCTTACCAAGAAACGCCCTCACAGACACCCCGGAAATAATGTTTAATCTGGACACCCAGTGGCTGGACAAGCTGACGTGCAGTTAACTGTCACAAGGGGAAAAGAGACCTCAGTGCAGAACTGGGCTCAATTTGGAATGTGGCTTGGACAAGTCGGGACTTACAGGCAAGGGTCAGAGTGGGGTCAGTGAATGGAAAATTACTAAGGGGAAATATCAGCGGTAGGGGGGTGTGCGAGTCTGTTTTGTGTTGCTATAAGAAAATACCTGCGGTTGGGTAAGTTATAAAGAGAAGGGATTTACTGGCTCACGGTTCTGCAGGCTGTACCAGAAGCGTGGCACCTGCTTCCGGTGAGGGCTCCAGGGAACTTCCAGTCACAGCGAAGGGGAAGGGGCGGCGCATGTCACTTGGCCAGAGGGGACCGTGCAGGGAGGAGGTGGTGCCGGGCTGCTTTGAACAGCCAGCGCTCGGGTGACCTAACACAGAAGAGCTCCCCCATGACAACAGTGGGGCGGCACCCAGCCATCCATGAGGGATCCAGCCCCGTGACCCCGACACCTGCCCCCAGCCCCTCCGCCAGCGCTGGGATGGAATGTCACCATGAGACCTGGAGGGGCCACACGGCCAGACCATGCCAGGGGGTCAGGTACCGAGGGTGGTCACTTACCGAGGGTGGGGGATTCTCTCGAAGCTGCCTTAGCGGGGTTCTGGCCAACACAGGGGGGTGCAGGCCCCCCGGGAGGGGTGAAGAGGGAAATTAGGAGTATTTTACTCCCTAATATGTATTTCTTTGACATGGTTTTGATAAGGAAGACCCTCTTCAACCTAATACTAACCTGACACTTGGCCTCTGCAATCGCATCAGCCCCCCCGAGACCCCACCCCTCGGACCACCCCCACCTAATAGAAGTCGGAAAAACCCGGGAGGCGGGCTTGGAATCTGGTGGTGAGACCCCTCTGAGCCCCCCGGCAAATAAACCTTGATTCTCCGACTCTCCGTGTGCTGCTCGGTTTGTCCTCAGAACCACCCGCTGTCACACTTGCTGTGACATTCTGGGACGGCTGTCATGAGTCTCCCAGAGAGAAATGACTCCGCTAGATGTCTTAGTGGGGGAAATTTACATCTGCAGAACGTCTGCATCAGTGCAGCCGGATCTGTCCCCGCCTGATCCGGGAAAGATTAGCAACCGGGAGTCTGACACGTTTAAAGGTCTGAAAAGAAACAGTTACCGTCTATTCTCCCTTGAGGGCTGCGGTGAGGGTTCACGGACGTGACAAGACCACCTTTGCTAGCTAGTCAAGCCTCTTCCTTCTGCCCTCCCCAAAACTTGTTTTTGCACGTCAAGCCCCCAGTCTTTAAAACCTCTGTGCCTCATTGGAGAGTTGAATCTTCATTCTGAGGGTTCCTGTGCATACATGTTAAGCAAAATAAATTTCTATCTTTTTCCTCCTACTAATCCATCTGCCTCATGTCAGTGATTTTTCAGCGAACCGTAGGGGAGCAAGAGCCTTTGGTCCCTGCAATGCCCAGGTCGGGGCTTGGGCTCAGAGGAGCCGGACTGAAGTTTAGCCAAGTAGAGACTCTTTGTCAGCAAGGACCCCGTGCAATCTCAAACCTCACCGTGCTTCTTGGCGTTTATTTAGGCAGAACCTCAACTGCACAAAGTGTGGAGGGAGGAACTCGCCCTGGTCTCTCGCCTGCCCCTGTCCCCTCTGTTCAGCCCCAGCTTTCCCACAAAGACACGTTTGGGAAAGAAGCAGAGAAAGTTCTACCTTGTCGGAACTGGCGAGGAAGAAGGAGTGGGGAAGCAGAAGCAGAAATGCACAGCACTGTTTGCTAACGTGATTCCGAGTGAAATGTGGGGTCTCACTTGTGCTACGTGACTAAGCCCCCTTGGCCCCCTTGGCCCTCCCGCCACTTGACTTTGGTGTTTCATGTATGTGAGGCACATGTGAGATCCACTTGCTGTGGTTTAACCCAAAACTTAGAAAAACGTCAACCCACGGGGCCCTGGGGCGTCTGCGGGCTAGATCGGCCTCTGATAGCGCGAACGTAAAAGGCTGCAGCAAACATCAGGCCGAGCTCTCGACAACAGCAGCGTCATAAAAACAAACAGATGAAAAGAAGAAAACACGTGGAGCAACGTTAAGGCTCACGCCATTCAGTATAATCATCCTGAGTTGTTTTCTGGGAGCTCTTGATGATCCTACGATTTCCGCCATTTATTTATTCATTGTTTTGGAGGTGAAAGGGTGTCCCTGAGAGAGTGTCTGAGCTTCCTCGCAGTGGCTCGGCTGGCTTTGCTGCCATTGTTGGCGCCACTGTTCAGCCACCGGGCTCCCATCCTGTTTGTCCCTGCTCTGGGAGACGCCACCCTTTCGTAGACAACTGCTTTCTTTTGTTTTGGGCTCAACTTTGTTAAATCAAAGTACAATAAATATCAAGATTGTTTGAAGCCAGAACAGGCTGCTGTCCAAAATTATGTGCGTTCTGTTTGCTGGTGGATAGCTAGTTTAAATAAATCAGACTCGTCCATTTAGCTTTGTCGCACTGTTAGTGTTCTGCTCTCCTCCTCTTACCACCAGCTGAGACTGTGTGTTCTGTCATCTCTGCATCTGCATGTTCTTCCTGGTGATTCATGACTACCTGTCCAGCTAAAATTTCTACAAAAATGTTGCACAAATCCTCAGGACTCTAAGCAGCTATCTGACATTATACATAGTATGCATTTATTATTTTTAAAATTTATTAATAATTAAATTAAAATATTAATTTATTAAATACATTGTACATATATTTATTTGACTGCACTGTTTCCTTTTTCTAACGGTATGTGGGAGATTGTCTTTAATGAGGCACAGTGGGCAATTCAGGCATCCTTAAGGGCAGTGACATTCAAACTCGTGACTGTCATTCACAGTGAGCAGTAAGTTTTACATTGTGATCCAGAATACACGTGCATGAGATGTATAACGCGCAACTGGGGCTGAAGTTTGGCTAAGCAATACTTATCCTACCGTGTGTGATCCTATACTCTGGACTTTCTATTATTCTGTATTTTGCTTCATTAGAAGTGCTGACTGTGCCTTAGCAAGTGGACTTCCTGGTTCAGGGATGGATTACGATTTGAGCCTGAAGGAATGCTCCATGGTCATCAAGTATTATCTCAGAATGTCAATTCTGATAGTCTTGGAGATTAACTACAGAAAACAGTACTGCCTTTTGTTTGTATGATCACCCTGTTTGTTCCTGGAACCCTGTAGTGGCCTGTTGAACCCCATGAGCTCTGTAATTTTTGAGTCTAGCAATTCTGCTCCTGGACGTCTTCATGGTGGTAAATAAACTGTACCCACTTTCCCTTCCCCAGTTGGATACTGAGCTGTTTTCTCCCTTTGTTGGGTTATTTTCCCTATTCTCGGTCAGTGGGAAGACAGTTAACAGAGCATCAAGAGTGGTGTCTCCTCTCCCAGGGCTGGCACTCAGCCATCATTATGACAGACCCACAGGAGAGAGTAGGCTGAACAAGGAACAACTTTAGGTGCATACTTGGACATTAAAAAATCTAAATGTGCAATTTCTGTAAGGTAATTGCAATCTTAGCTTTTGACAACTGCATACATCTTGTTGTATTTGATGTTTTTTTATTTTTCCTTTATAAATAGTTGTGATCTTGTATCAAAATCTGATACTTTTGATTTCACTGTTTCTGTTGTGAAGGGAATTGTAGCTCCTTATGGTCCAACAATTAACACCAACTTTTGAGTTTTCAATACCATTCATGGTGTATGAGTCAGCTCAAGCTGCCATAACAAAATACCGTAGCCTAAGTGGCCTGAGCAACAGAGACATATCCCCACAGTTCTGAGGACTGGAAGTCCAAGACCAAGGCACCAGAAGGGCTGCTGTGTGGTCAGGGCTCTCTCATTGGGTCGGTGTCTTCTTGTTGAACCCTCATATGCAGAGAGAGAGCGAGGGAGCAAGCTCGCTGGTGTCTCTTCCCATAAGGGCACTAATCCCAGTGGACCAGGGCCCCACCTTTATGAGCTCATCTAACCCTAATCACCTCCCAAAGGCCCCATCTCCAAATACCATCACACTGGGAATTAGGGCTTCAATATATGAATTTGGTGGGGGGGCATAATTCAGCCCATAGCACACAGCTAAGGTCTTAGTGGAATTTAGGTATTGGCTGAAGCATGCAAAGAACGTTTCTAAATTGCATTTATTAAAGACAGACTCTTCTATTTCAGTGAATGGATCTTTTTCGCACTCTATTATTCTTATGACATTTACGAGTATTATTTTATATTCTTAATAATGCAAGTAGTATGTAGGAGATAATTTATAGTTAAAATGTGCCCGAGAATAAAATGATACCTTTAAAAATTTACTTTCACCGACATTTTTTTCTAATGCAGAGTCAATTCCTCATTAATAGTTAATGAATTTCTAAATATTCCAACTTAATATAATATAGAAAAGCTACCCACCATCATTGAGAATAATAAATATTTCAGTAAACAACACTTTGTGCTAAAGACATATTTTAATACAACTTTTATATATTAGAATTATTATTGCAGTATAGAAGAAGGATTAATTTCTTAACTATGAAACTGTAAGGAGACAGGTGTTGATCTACAAGAAAAGCTATAGATAGCCACTCCAATAGCCCACACAATATATCCATGCGATCTAAAAAAAGGTAAACTAAAGACTGAAAATATAAAATCATCTTAAAACCCTTTGTTTGAATGCTATTGGTGTTTTTTTTTATTTATGAAAAAGTCTTAGGACATGCTCAAACCAATTTTTATCTTTTTGTCTGCTGTAGATAGGCTGTTGATTAAGAAGATTGTTTTACTGTTATTTTTAGATTTAAAGGGATGTGTACTGTCTTACAATTTTAGAGGTCCATACATTTCTGTAGTGGGCTTTTGTGTAAAGAATTACTGCTGTGTGTCTAGATGAAACGGTGTGTCTCTTTGTAGTATCTTTGCCTGCTTGCTTTTGCTATAGTAACACATGCGTGTTCCTTGTTTATTCTATTTCAGTGTTTATCGGCTGAAGACATTTTTTCCCTTCATGGCTTTTCAAATACCACCCAAGTAACCGTCTCAAACTTCTCTGTCATCTGTCCAGCAGTCGTCCAGCAACTGAACTTTCACCCCTGCGAGAATCGGCCCAAGCACAAAACAAAACCAAGTCATTCAGAAGGTACGTCGGAAGCACTTACTCTCATTTACTTGGAAAGTCATGAAATGAAGTTAACATGCCTCTTTTTCTGCTTCATTACTTCTACTTAATCTGCAAAGAACCGCTTGGTAAAATACTTATATTCTTAAAATATTTAGGATGAGAAGAATTATAACTTATTTAAGCTTCACAAGTTAATGTTGTTCTATTTGTGGAGTCAAAATTATCATTAAGCAATATATATTTTATGTTGTGCATATTGACTCGCACATGAACTATTTGGCTTATAATTGATCAGTTAATTTTTGTTACCTTTTGCTTATCATATTATTTTAAAACTTGTCAGTTTATCTGCTGCTGTCAGTGAAGGGCTAAGGGAACGAGCGTGCTTCTAGATTAAATCTTAAGGGACCAAGTTTTTACGGTTTTAATTTTCATAGGTGAAAGAAAGTGCCAGCAACTACTGTAAATGTCCATAACAGTATTACCATATATACTGCATTTAGAAATGATCTACTGCAAAGCAATTTAAAATATAAGAAAAGAAGTGTGTGTTTGATATACAGTTCACAAGCCTAGACACGTAGAACAGTACTTTCACCAACCAGATAAACCAGTTGTTCAGGGGGTCTCTGACAATTATGTGCAATTTCTTGGTATCCTAGATTTGTTAACTTACCCCCACGTGGGTGTTTTAATTTTTGTTTATTTATTCAATAAATATTTATTGAGCAACATCCCAAGCACTGTTATGTGCATTGAGGAGTCAGTAATGAACAAGAAGAAAAATCCCCTGCTCTATTAGGGCTTATAATGTAGTAAGAAGAGAGATAATAAACATTAAACAAACAAACAAATAAATAATATAGCTTCAGAGTGAAGCGTGCCATGAAGACAACAAAGCAGGTAAGGTGCAGAGGGTGGTGATGGGTGGGTGAGTTTAGGTAGGTCAGGGAGCCCCCCCTGATGAGGTCCCCTCTGAGCAGAGCCGGAGTGAGGAGGAGGAGGGGAGGCCCAGGGCCAGGCCTTCCCTGGGGGAGGAGCATTCCCGGGGGGTGGGAACCGCCCCGGAGCTGGGTGGGAGCTTGGCCTGAGCAGGAGCAGCAGGAGGCTGTGTCTGGGGCCTGGAGCAGGACGGAGGGTGGAAGGAGGTGATTCCTGGAGGGGACCGAGGCCAGGTGGGGGAGCCTGGGCTGGGAGTGGTAAATGGACTGGGGCTTGTTCTGACTGTAGTGAGAGGCCGCTGTAGGGTTCTGCGCAGGGGAGGGCCACGATTTATTGGAATCTGCGAAAGAGTTTTCTGCCTGGAGATCATGCTAAAATAGTTTGCCCCTGGGTTGGATGTGGGAGAGGGAAAGATGCGTGAAGGTTGGAGCCAGACAGATGGGAGAGACGGTCGGTTGTCCCATTTCCCCGGAGGGAGAAGACTGGGGAGGGCCCTTCTGCTGTGGAACAGGGGCGTGGTGGGGACCAAGACCATAATTTTTGACACGGTTACTTTGAGACACTGACATAAACCCACGAGTGGGGTGTCCAGGAGGCGCCGGTGTGCGGATGTCTGGAGAGGAGGTTGCTTCCAGAACAGAGGCTGGGGCTGGAGATCTGCCGGAGTGGAGGTGACCTTAAAGACGCTGGTCTGAGCGAGCTCATCTGACATGAGTGCAGATAAAGAGAGGAAAGGGGGCGAAGAAAAGGGAGAGTCAACAAAGAAAGTGCCGGTTTTACTTACTTTTGGATTCCCTTGTGTCTGTACACTTTGATCTCTCTCTATATGAATGACAGGAATAGCAGCAATGACAAAGATAACAATGATAATAGCCAATTCTTTTGTAGTATTTGCTGTGTGACAGGCACTGTTCCAAGTACACCACACGTTAACTCACTTAATCTTCATTCAACTGTACGATGTAGGCACCACTGTTCCCATTTTACAGCCCAGAAAACCCAGGTACGGGGGGTTTAGAGCCATTGGCTCTGAGTTGCACGACTTGTGTGTCGTAGAGCCAGATTGTCCCCAGGCTGTTTGCTTCAGAACCCATGTTCTCATTTATACTCTGTGTTTATAGACACAAAGAATAGAAATCACCAAGCGCAATTTATACTACAATTAGCAATTTTGTGAATAACGATAATTTCAATTTTGAAATAATAGCCATTTTGAACAATTGCTAGTTGTTCAAGCAAATATTTTTGCTAGAGTATATTTCTATTTCTACAAGCCTGTTTAATATACTAACATTTACTGCTAGTATAGTGCAGTCAGCTCACCTGGGCTCAAATCCCAGCTCTGCAACTGTCCGGCTATGTCGCGCATGTGACTTTAACCTCTTTCTGCCTCAGTTTCCTCATCTAAAATAGTGCTTTCCTCATAGGGCTGCTGTGAGAATGAAATGACCTAATGTTTGTAAAGTTCTTGGAATGCGACCTGGCACAGAGTTAGGTGCTGTACTAGGCCTATTAGTTAGGTCTGTTACATAAATAAAATGTATCTGACTTGTACAGAATTCTTGGGTCCAGGAAGTTAGGCTTCAGAAAAAGCAAATCCTCCACTCCCTACAGGTTAATTACTGATACTCAAAAGTGTTTTGAACCCCAATTGCCAAGGATGCTCTATTTCAGGGGTGTCCTAGTACAGGGAGGTCAGAAGCAGGAAGCAAGAGAAAGAACTGTAGGGTCAACACGACAAAGCCATAAAGTGGGAAAGTCAACAATTCTAAGTTTTAAAGGACCAGAAAGGCACTGAATATTTGGACAGAGGACACAATACAAAGAGAAATGCGTCTTAGGTGCATGTTATCTTAGGAATGGAAATGGGGCTGGAGAGGGATGGGATAGGGTGGCAGAAGATATGGAAAAATTTCTGGGGAAGTAGGGAAACTAGTGGAGTCCTTGTTATTACCTAGCTAAGATGTTTAATTTGGCAATATATTGCCTTTTTGTTTTTTCGAGACAGAGTTTTGCTTTGTCACCCTGGCTAGAGTGCAATGGCATTGTTGTAGCTCACAGCAACCTCAAACTCCTGGGCTCAAGCAATCCTCCTGCCTCAGCCTCCCGAGTAGCTGGGACTACAGGCATGCACCACCATGCTCGGCTAATTTTTCTATTTTTTGTAGAGACTAGGTCTCACTCTATATTGATTTTTTGATGTGATATCTTAATTGTTTTATTTTCATGTAGCTGTGTGATTATTTAATATCTCTGTGCCTCAGTTACCTCATCTGTATAATGAATATGGTAAGAGTACCTTCTTTATGGAATTGCTGGGACTATCAAACGAGTTAATGTATGTAAATGCCTAGAACAGTGCCTGGCACAGATTGAGAAGAGTGTGTTTCTGTTCTTCTTATATATGTGTTCATAGGTTCACCCCATTCCCTGGCCCCTGTGTAATCCTACTCTTTTCCCACAAAGAAATGACTTTTACAATAATTAAATACACTTGATTCTTGATATAACTGTTCATTTAATAAAGAGTCAAGTCTTAACTCATCCAAGGTAATAAAAAAAAGAAAAGCAATCCAAGGGGGTCATGATATACGAATTTTATGAAGACACTTCAGTGGGCAGATAAAATAATCTAATTTCTCAGAGACCTTATATTTTGTTATTTTTGAAGTTGCCTTTCAGGTGTTTTATCAAATCATATTGATAAGTGCAATAAACTGATGGTAAATTAAATTCTTTAGGAGATAAATTAATTATATTTTAGCAATAATTGAATGACTCAAAATTGCCTTATTTTTTGGATGAGGTCACAGAATAGTGTTTATTTCAGATAACAGTTAAGAATAATAGAATTTTATCTGAGGCATTCTTGAAGATCATACTGTTCAACTCTGTAACACAACCAGTGATAGAAGCATAAGCTCCAGGGAGGTTACATGGCCTCCTGTAGGTATAATACCTGGGGTAGAGGGAGAACGCAGGGCCCCTGCTTCCTGTTTGCTGTTCCTTTCACTGTGTAAGTGAACAAAAAATGAACTCAGTGAGCTAAAATTTATGTGATGATCTACTTACTGACTTTTAAAGAAATAATAATAAACAACATTTATTGAGGACTTGCTATACTCCAAGGACAGCATTCATTGGTTCTATTTTATTCTTGTATAAACTCTATGAAATAGAGTTTAAATATGAGAAAACTGAAGCTCAGTGAAGTCAAAGAACCAACCGATGATGCCAATAAAGGGAACAGCTGAGATCAAATACAAATCCTTCAGCTCCAGAGTTTGCACAGTCAACCTCCATTCTCTGCAGCTCCTCATCTGAGTGGGGCAGGGTAGAAATGCAAGTCAGGGTTGTTTGCAGATCTGTAAAATGGGGATCATGACAGGACCACGTTTCCTCATCTGTAAAATGGGAATAATAATCGTACCTATTTCATAGGGTTGTGGTGAAAATCAAGTGAGTTAAAACAGAATAGAGATGAAATTCTTAGAAGAATCTTAACACATAGTGGGCATTCAGTAAATGTTAGCTATGTTACTAATACATCTTAGAAATGTATTAAAGATCTTTCAGAGCTCACGTAGAAGTAGAAGGGACCCTCTCTGAAACAGATCATTAGAGGAAGTCCCATGTGTAGATGCAGAGGTCCGAGGAATATTTTCATGCCAATTTATTCATTGGTGCCCCAGTTGAGTGGAAACGTGGATCATTTTTTCTGAATAATATTCCATTAATAACAAGGCAAGAAGGGAGACTGGGCATTCGGCCTGGAACGCAATGGTTTAACTTCCACGGTCTCCCAGCAGTGCACAAGGGCAAGGAAGGTGAGAAATATCCAGTAAGCAGATGGGTTGGTATTTTTTTTTCTTTTGACAGAGTTCTGAGCTGACATTCATTAATTCATTCAGCAAGGAATGTATGCTACTTGCTGGGCAATTTTCTAGGCATTGGGGATGAATAAAACGTAGCCCCTCTCACTGAGAATCTCACAGTTTACATGATGTAGACAAATGCATAAGTGATGAAATTACTGTAGCACACAAGAAATGGCAAGGGGACCAATTAGCGTTAAGCAAAGAGCCCTGGGAATCTTGATGAGGGAGGAACTGCTATCGAGAGGGGCCGGGAAGCTTCCTGGAGATCTCTGAGTTGGCCTGGAGAGCCACGCAGGGTCTCTCGGGCGATGGAGACGGAAAGGTGTTCCTAGGCAGAGAACCGGCAGCGTGCAGGTGTGGAGCTCAGTGGGGACAGCACCGTCTGGGCAAAGGCCAAGTTGAGAAGGGGTAAGTGACGCTGGAGAGGTTGTGCGGGAGTTGGCGTATAAATACTTGTCACATGACGGAGTGCACGCAGGCCAGTGATGGGGTAGAAGATGGACTGTGTTAAGGGAATGTCCACGTAGACACACCACGAAGGTGGGACTGAGAACCTTCTCCAAGCCGGGGGTCCGAGGGAGTAGGCAGTACTGTCCTAGGTGGTAAGGTCATAACGGGGAATGAGGTGGACTGTCGGGTGACTCCGTAGGGCATGGTCAGGATCTAACACTGATAGGGAAGTGTCTGGAGAAGACAAAGTCATCGTGGTCAGTGCTGTGATGATTCTTGTGGTGACACAGCGCTATTTATTATCAGTCCTTTGCATTTGGTACTTAGCACAGCCACTTGTGTGTGTGTGTGTGTGTGTGTGTGTGTGCTGGCACACGTTTCCCAGCTGCTAAGGCAGAGGGTTGCAGGCTCCTTGTTGGCAGTAACCGTGACTTGGTCCAATCCTAGGCTTAACGAACATTTGTGAAGTTGGTTTATTTGTAGACAGAATTGCTAGGCTGAGAATAATAGTGAGCAATCTTGTATTAATGAAGTATAATTCAGGATAAAATTTTCACAGCATTGTAAAAATACAATGCTTGGGCTTTTTAAAAATTAGATTACTGCTACAGGAGTAATGAAGCATATTGCTAAAAAAAAGTGGGCCCGACTGTCCGTCTGGGTTTGCAATGTAGCTTTCTATCCTCGTGACCTGGGCAGCTTATTTGGACACCGTACGCTTTGGTTTCTTTAACCACAGTAGGGAAATAAGAGTCGTGCTTATCTCACGGGGCTTCGTGAGGATCAATGTGCTGACACGTGTTCCCTGCGTGGCACGGTGCCTGGCGCGTGGCGAATGTCCACTGAGCATGAGGTGTCACTAGTGTGCTCCACTGCTGGTGCTGATGGGAAGAGTGGCCCAACACTTAAAGATGTTTTCTGGGGATTTTAGAGATCTGACGACGCAGAGGCAGCTCTCATCTTTCACGCTGTACTTTGTGCCAGAGTGTGGGGCCACAGGCACAGCCACGTGCTGTGCGGTTCCCGGGGCCACATTGTGTTTCCGCCTGCACAGCTACAGGTGACCGTCCCGGGTGTGTTACGCCTGCATCACCGCCTTGTCTTTAAACCAACCCTCTAGGATCCAGAGAGGGAAATTGAGGCCCGAAGGCAATAGATCACACGTGCCATTAGCTCTAGAGCCTAAGACGGTACTCATTCATTTCACTCTGAGCAACACTTACTGAGCACCTATGGCACACCAGGCCCTGGGTAGAGAGAGATGAAAGATGCACGACCTCCTTCTGTCACCAGCGTCTCCTCCGCATGGGACATTCTTTAATCTGTGCTTGGCAGGGCCAGCTGTGCGAGGCGGCCACTCCTCCTGGGTCATGTGCTCGCTGCCTGAGGCTGACCCAGGTCCCAGCAGGCACCAGCGCGGGGCGCTGGGGTGCTGCCTAATCCCAGGAGGTGCTGTCCTCAGGAGTCCGCAGCCCTGGTCACCTTGACCCATCTCCACCCTACGCTCCGCCATCATCTCACTCCTTGTCCCTGGAGCTCACGTGGCCTCTGTGTCCCTCCTGAAGCCCGAGTTTTAACTAGACCTTGAGACACAGGGGAGACTAGGCAGCTTGGCGCCTGTGCACCTCAGATTGTCACTGTTCTAGGTGACAAATTCCCTGTAAACTATAAAACTCTTCAATCCCATGATGATGGTTTAGGGCTGATTAAAACATAGGCAGTGTTGCTATTTACGCGGTGTTACTAGCCATGCTTACCACACTACATGGATAGTCTCGGCTTTCTGTGTGATTTTCACGGAGGAGATTCTGTGGTTCTAAAGAATATGTCTGTTTGAAGCTTTCAAAGATGCTTTTAAGCTTGTTTCAAGCTTCGTTTGGCTCTTTTGCTCAGATTGATTTCTTCTCTCTTCTCCCTCTCACCCGCAGTTTGGGGATACGGATTCCTGTCGGTGACAATTATTAACCTGGCATCTCTCCTCGGATTGGTTTTGACTCCGTTGATAAAGAAATCTTATTTCCCAAAGATTTTGACCTATTTTGTGGGGCTGGCTATTGGGACTCTTTTTTCAAATGCAATTTTCCAACTTATTCCAGAGGTAAGGATGTTGGCTATTTGTTTCTGTGAGTAATTGTTTCTTTTGAATGTTTTAGCACTTTGTACATTTCTAGCCTCCATAATTCTCACAGCATTTTATGGTCTGGTTTATAGTGTTTTGGCGAAGAGAAAGCTGAATCATAGCAATCGTACGGGCTCGTCCCAAGCTGCAGTGGATCTCACTGTCAGAGACAAAATTAATATTCCAGGTTGCCAGCCGCCAGGACGTGCTCAGACAGTTCTAGGCCACCTGTGAAGGCCTTAAAACTTTATTCTGCCTTGCATTTGGCAAATTTAATTTTTCTGCACACTGCATCATTATTTATTTATTTTTTCTAAACAGCATGCACTGTCAAATTGACTGCAAATGTCTAATGCACGTTTATACTTTATTTAAGATATGGCACTGAATTCCCTCATATATTTACTGCAGCTATAGAAGACAAGAGGATAAATGAGAGTGTGGTTGATAAACCTTTTCATTTTTTTTGACTGTGGAAAAAATCAACTGAAGGCTAATAAATAGCAACTTACTTTTTTTTTCTTTTGATAAATGCGTCATTGATCTGACATTGACTACAGTGCACTATTCAATTAATCAACAGATAATATGTGTGCTTTAGTTCAAATATATATTGTAGCTGCATATGGGAGAGAAATAGAGGGAGGGAAATAAGTGAGAGGAACAGAGAGGGGACGCTGAAAGCAGGGAAGAGAGAAAGAGATGTTAATAGGAGGAAGCCACAAAGCGGGACTGGAGACATCTGTCCACACACGGACGCTGTCCCTCTGCCCACAAGGCACATGCAGAGGGAGAGACGGGCCCCAGAGAACATGGCATCTCAGGAGTACCACCCTTATCACATAATTTCCATAAAATTATCACTAAACTTCTTTTAGTTTTCAAGCTATATATGAAAATGAAGATAAAACTTCTTAGAGCTGTAGATTTATTATTATTATTATTTGGTCTAGAAGGGGCCTGGGAGAATACGTCAAACCCTCAATTGTAGAGATGAAAAAATTAAAATGACTTGATTATAGCCATACAGTCGGCTAGTAACAAAGGTAGAATGACACTACTGATTTTCTGGTTAAAAAAACATATTATATTAAATATGTGTAATATATTTAATATAATACAATATTCTATGTATATGTAGTTATTATCGCATCTGCTTTGTGGGTCAAATTAAATTAAGCAAACTCATATTGCATGTGGGTTGGAGATGCTACATCTATGATTTTAAGGTTTTCTATTTTATTGGAAATGTAGCAATATAAAGAATCTGTCTTTGTAATAATCTCTTGAATTTCCATAGAGAGTTATTTATTTTTTTGGCAAAATTCTTTTCCTTTTGTTATTTTGCTTTTATACCTCTGTTAGGTCAATGGTGCAGGTATTTTTATGCCATTTTTGCACTGTACAAACAGGTACAGAGAAGTTGCTCAGATGAAGAAGTGGCCATGAGGTCTCCTCAGAGGCAGACATGGGGCGAGAACCCAGACAGCCTCTCTTCTGCTTCAGAGGGGAGATTTTCAACGCGTGGAATGGTGTAAAGTTGTAGCTTTTCACATAGTACTCTCTCCTCCTATTTTATTTTTTTTTAAGTTTTGTTTCTTGTCTGTTAGGGACACCTTGACTGTTTGTAACTTCAAACTCTAACTCTTGTTTTTTGTCCTTTAAACAAAAGGATTATTTCATTCTCGTTGTGTGTGTGTGTGTGTGCGAGAGAGAGAGAGAGAGAGAGAGAGGTTGGTGGCAATTTTCACTCTTTTCTTTGTTGTCTTTGGGCCTAGTTCTTGGTTTATTTATCTTTTTAGGATTTACCAGGATTCTCTAGGTGCAAGAGAACCTAGAGTTCTCTCTTGGGAAAACAGGAACCCAAGTGGCCCACCATATTTGCTTTAAAAGTTTGACTCTGGGTATCATGGGCAAATGTATTACTTTTAGAGAACATAGGTAATCATCTCATTGATCTCCATTACCTAGACCTAATATTATCTTCCAAACATTGGAATCAGCTCTGGTTCTTTAATGTTGAAAGTTTACTCTTTCAAGGCAGACGTTGCTGTAAGTGTGCTGTAATAGGCAATTGTAAGATCCTGTGCTGGCTTTATTTAATGGGATTTCTTCTGGTTATAAGATTTCTATGGCATCTCATACAATTTGGTTACTCAAATTTCAGAGTTTTTGTTTTGTGATTTTGGCAGGTAAATTTTTAATATTACCTGTATGTGAAGATGGACTTAGAATTTTGGCAAAAATCGTATACTGAGAAATTATGGTATTATTTTCCAGAAATCAAGTTAAATTACTTGCTTTTACTTGAATTGCTTTTTCTTTGCCTCCCAGGCATTTGGATTTAATCCCCAAGTTGACAACTATGTTGAGAAGGCAGCTGCTGTGTTTGGTGGATTTTACTTACTTTTTTTTTTTGAAAGAATGCTTAAGATGTTATTAAAGACATATGGTCAGGTAAATGGACTTTATTTTAAACATTTGATGTTTTATCCCTAAAGCTAATTTATATAGGCAAATATAGGCAGGAATTTTATTCTTAGAATTGTATGAACAGTCCAGTTATTAGACTTGTGAATATGAGGAGAAAGAAAAGAGTCAATATATTGACAAGCATTAGAGAAATACTTGATTCATGTTGCAGAATTTGCAACAAGTACTAACAATTTAATGGTGAATAACAAATGTGCATAATTTGTATGCCATTAATATTCATCAGAATAAGAAAGTGCATGTACCCTAACAGGAAAAAACAGAATCTAATAAATGAAAATACATTTAAAGAGAGAGAAAATTTATAAATCTAAAAAGATTTCATTACATAAAGAATAGACATACAAATTTTCTCTTCTGAGAGAAAAGCAGTAAACTCTATTTTCTTGTCTGTATGAGCCATCTTTTCTTTTTCTTCTTATAACCTCTTCACCCATTTTTTGTTTTCTCATGTAGAATGATCATACCCACTTCCATACTGATGACTTTGGTCCTCAAGAAAAAGCCCGTCAACCTAAAACGTTACCTGCTATCAACGGTGTCACGTGCTATGCAAATCCTGCTGTCACGGAGCCTAACGGCCATGTCCATTTCGACAATGTCAGTGTGGTATCTCTGCAGGTATATGTCGATTCCGTTTTTCCTTTGCCATACTGCATTCTTTATACTATGTAAACTTTGCTGTGTATGCAGCCAAGTGAGTATTTTGTACATTTCAATATGTCAGATTTATTCCTGTTGGAATATGTTGGCTAAGTGCGTTCTTTTCCCACTTTCCTTCTAAACAAGTGAATTAAGGAAGAAACTGTGGATCATGGGGTCTGGGACTTCGTTATTCTCTATGATTGTCACCATACAAGAGTCTCTCACTTAGATTTATACAATAATATGTAGCAAAATTAACTCACAGCATTTATTTTATTTTATAATTCTTTCAAGGTCCAAAATCAAAGAATCTTTTGAGTAATTTTGGAACTGTAAGAAGAAAGAAGATTTGTAAGCCAATAAAATTGTGTTTATTAATTAACTGACTTAGAACTTGTATCTGCATATTCTAGATAATGTTAATAAGTACCATTTCCTTAGCAAGTATTATATGCCAGGTAATATGCTAGGTACTTAATTGTTTGATCTCATTTTTCTTATTATAATAACTGTCTATTGTAGGGATTATTTTCTATATATTAGAACTATTTTGATTTCAAGTGATGGGAGTCAGACTCAAATTATGTATGCACAAAGAATTTATTGGAGAGATACTGGGATGTCTCATGGAATAGCCAAGCTACAGGAGGAACAAGAAAACATGATTTGTCATATGCTTCTCTCTACATGATTAAGGAAAATCTCAAATGTATTTGAAAAGACAGTTTTGTGTTAGCACTAAGAGGAAATTATTTTATGTAATATAATGAATTTCAGCCAAGATTTTGCAAAGATATGGAGATGTTCAAATAGACATTTACTTATAATAATTATAGCTAACATTTATTAAATGCTCAAGGACCACACCTAGAATGTTAGATGAATTGCCTCGTTTGATCCTCAAAATAACCTAGGGGACAAGTTCTGTTGTAATTAGGAGACAATGGCTTAGAGAGTTTAACAAACCCAAGGACACACAGCTCCGGAATGGCAAAGCCTGGACTGGTACCCAGGCTGTCTGACGCTGAAGCCCGTGTCCTTAGAAACTGTGCTGTACTGCCTTCCTCACGTCCTTGCTCTACTGGAGACAAGATGACAACATTAACTCTTAATAAATATTAATTTTTGTAGGAGGAGAAAGATAATTTGCCCAAGGATATTGTTTTCTGTGGATGTAATTTAATGCAGGGCACAGCAGAGAGAACCTAGAGAATGATCGTTAAAACCTTGCCTCACACTATGTGCTACATTCCAGTTGCCTTACACGAGCTTTTGGCAAATGCTAGATCACAGTGAAACCGTGGTGGAACTCTGACAAGTGATTCAAGTGGTGCCAATCAGCTATGTTGCTGACTTAAACGCTGATTAGTCATTCTTCGGATGCTATGTGGTAGAAGGATACTCTGCCGTGAAATTTGGAACCTAACTTGCATTCTTGCTCTGTGCAAGGTCCTTCGATATTTCCCGGAGTTAACAAGATACCTTTAGGCAGGGCCACACTTCTGCGGAGGAGGACCTTTGAACCTGGTCCAACCTTGACCCAGATCTCCACTGGGATCCCAAGTCCTGTGACACAAAGCATGGAAGAGATATAGTTTGGGATTTGAAATATTTAAGGGGCTGATGACCTTCTTGACCATAGTAGAACCTCAGTCTGAATTCTCCTGATTTCAGAAAGGTTCCTTCTTATGGAACTTCCAGGGTAAGCTAGCTTCTAAAGGTACCTCAAGTATCAGAATGAGCTGATAGGAAATTTATATTTAGACAGGAGAATGTTTGCCAAAGATTTTAACTTTTGTAAGAGGCTAAAATATCCTCTTTTGTCATAATTAACAAATAAATTGAACTGCTCTAAAGTTTTATTTAAAGTTTTAAGGCTCCTGGGTTAGCATTAGCTGTGGCCAGAACACATGTCTGCAATGAATCTAAGCACCAGGACAAAGATGGGGTCCCCAACATGGTCCTGTCTTACATAATTTGGAAATATAGTCAAAAGGCTACTGTTGACAGTAGTGCTAGCCCACTTATAATAATTACCCCACTGCTGACAGTAGTGCTAGCATATAGGCTTTCGCTCATTTATTCAATAAAACTTTATTGAGTACCTGCCCATTCTAAGCACTGGGGATTCAGAACCAAACAAATTCTTGTAGAGTTTATCGTTTATTCAGTGGAAACATAATATAGAATTAAGCAAAGCAAAAAAATATCAGATAGCAATAATACTTGGATGAAAACAAAACATCGTGATGTCAGAGTGACATGTGTTTTCTTCTTTTGCTGGTCTGGCCTGGAAAAGTCCCTCAAAAGGTCAGCAGAGAACTGGATAATGAGGAAGAACCAACCGTGCAAATATCTGGGGAAAGAGTTTATAAAGGCTTTGAGAATAATCAAGCAGGCTACATAGGAGGGAGCTGGATTCCGAATGGCCCTGGACTTCCCACATGAGCGTGGGACACAGTGGCACGATTCGGTGTTCCAGATGGAAACAATGGTGGAAGTGTCAACCTAGGAAAACTACCCCCCTAGTGAGAGGGTAGGATGGAGCTAGGATTCTGGGACACACTTACAGGCACGAGAGGTTAGCAGGGGGGGTGCGTGCTGGGTGGCAGCCCTGCATCGGGCCTTGAGGCGGGGCATACAGATAGTCCTGACACCAGTTTCTTATGGGGACTATTTTCTGGCCATTTGTTTAAATAGAGATTTAAACAAATTGAACAACAGACTGCTATTTTCAGTTTTCTTTATATTGCTCAAAAAATGGAAAGAAATGAAATTTAAGAAATGATGTAAAGGCCTGGATATTGCTTTAAGAGAGTAGGTATTGCAATGTAAGTGATAGTGATTTCTTCTCATATTTTATATTATAAAAATTAACCTAGGCGATCCCATTAAAGTGATTGAATATGATAGTAAAATTCATGGTTCATCTGAATCCAAGTGTGGCTTTAAGACTTTTGTTGACAGTTCTGCTTGCTACTGCTTTAACAAAGTTATTCCACATGGAAAATAATGAGGAGCTATCTAAAAATTACAGCCAGTTAGGGAAGGGGGAGTCTAATTTGGCATTATCATCACTAGAACGCAAGTTACGTGAAAACGTAGATTATAACAGCATGCTTCTTGATTTTGCAGAAATAGAGGAAGATAAAGAAATACTGTAGAATAATTAAAATGTATAACTTAGAGATGTCTTTATTATTCATCCAAACAATTCTGGCTCATCACAGAATACTCAGATATGCACTGATATTTAAATTTAGTAGTCTTTGGTGTTTTGTCATATAAAAACCATAGCTTTCCACATTTTTGATTTTGTTGTCATAGAAGCATATTTAATCGCAGTAGGAGGATATTTTATTTAGCATTTAGCGTGATTATAACTTTTAAATGTTTAGACAAAATGATTTAAGACTTCCTTAGTACCTTTGCTTCAGACCCAGTAAATGTGCAGCACAGGGTCCACGTGGCACACGCGGGCATGTCGGGACAGGCACGTTTTCGGGGACAGTGGGGGGACAGTGGGGGACAGTGTCCAGGTAACAAGGAAATGGGGAAGGAGAACGCACGATTCCGTCTCTTCAGTTATGCATCATTGCTGCCGGCTCACGTGTCCCGTCTCAGGCTGTGCCGTGCCTTGCCTGTGCAGCCCCGTGGAGGAGTTGTTTCAGTACCTGCGCAGCCAGGTGGCTTTCTCCCTGTCCAGGCCTCGGCAGGACGTTATTTACCAGGTTTCTGTTGCCGAGGAGTGTTGGGTGCTTTGGGGACAGTGTTAGCTCTTCGAGGCCACTAGAGGGACCCTCCCGCTCATTCCTCCAGCAGCAGGACTCGGTCTCTCTTTTTATGAAATCTCCCGTGCTTTCGTTTAAAAATAGATGCTAGTAAATATAAAGCGGTATGATCCACTTATTTTTATAATAAAAGAAAAATTAATAACAGCAATTTTTAGAAGGTGGCTATTGTGAATTTTAAGTTTAAAATTGAGGTGTAATGAAGTAGAATTTAGTTGCAAAGTGTGATGATGTTGGGGAGACTGACTTTGTCAGTAACTGATATGAAATGATACTGTGCGAATACAGTGATAACATTTTTGAGGTGTCTGGGTCTTTACGAGAGTTTAATACATATAATTCATTCAACAAATACTTATCGAGGACCTAACATACACTTGGCATTTTTCCGTGTACTTGGAATACATCAATGGGACAGAACAGACAAACCTGCCCTTCTGTGACATAACTGCAATAATATACTTTTTGCATAGGAAAACGGAAAGCATTCTTTTTTTTCAAGGACGAGATACAAAAACCTGATTGGAAGCACTGTGCATGTACATGTGTGGGGCTTGTCTGCAGGTCTCCGTGGAGGTTGGTGTTTTTCCGTTCTTGCGTGGAGGTGGAAAGACGGTGGCATGTGTCACTGGCTGTCTTAGTCGGGGGATGGAGTGGGAAAGGAAGGGGGCTGGAGCACTAAGAATATTTGACTCAATACCCCTGTCTTTGTCTTTTTTCATCCTTACGTTTTTCTTTCTCTTTTTTCTTTTTTACATGTGTGTGTTTAAGGGGTACAAGTGCAGTTTTGTTACATGGACACACTGCATGGTGGTGAAGTCTGGGTTTTAAGTGTAACCATCATCTGAATAGTGTACATTGTACCCATCAAGTATTTTCTCGCCTCTCACCCCTCTCCCATCTTCCCACCCTTCTGAGTCTCCAATATCGACTCTTCCACTCTGTGTCCGCATGTGCACATTAGTCAGCTCCCACTTAGAAGTGAGAACGTGCAGTGTTTGGCTTTATGATTTTGAGTTGTTTCAGTTAAGATAATGGCCTCCAATTCCATCCATGTTGCTGCAAAAGACATGATTTCATCCTTTCTATGGCTGGATAGTGCGCCATTGTGTGTGTGTGTGTGTGTGTGTGCGCGCGCTTGCGCTCCACGTTTTCTTTATCCAGTCATTTGCTGATGGACACGTAGGCTGTTTCCATGTCTTTGCTACTGTGAGTGGTGCTGCGATAAACACACGGGTACAGGTGGCTCTTTGGTATAATGACTTCTTTTCTTTGAATACCCGTCTTTAGCACTGTACTTCACGTCAGCCTTCAGTTTGCTTTGTAGCCTTGAACTGAGGGTCTCCCCGGTTCACTTTCCTCCCGGGGCGGGGCTGAACCTCCGGTCATCATTTGGTGGCTGTCTTGCTGCACTGGCCTGAGAGCAAGGATCCGAGGTTCCAATTGTTCCCTAAGTGGACTCACAGCCACTTCTCTTGTTTTTGGTACCACTCCTTGCCTGTCACCTTCAGAAGTGCCCCGTGCTCCAACCCTGAGCTTTTCTGAGCTCCTGGGGCCTGTGTCACTTTGCTTCTTGTTGACTTTTTCCTGTGTGAAGTGAGTCAGAATGCGTCTTCCTCTTTTCATCTTCCAACATAAATACGTCAGCGCTGCCATATCGTCTTCCATTCTTTCTGTCCTTGTGGCTTGATGACTTTTATAAGGAAGTAGTTTCAGGAGGGACTAGAGATAAATGTGCATGTCTAGTCTGCCATGTTTCCCAAAGCCTGTTTGCTATTTTAAACCATATTGTTTTTGAACATCACAAGATTTAAAAACAGAAATCAGTTGATTTCCTATATGTGGTTATACTAAAATTAATTCAAATGGAAAATAACACAAATAATGAAGTTACATAAGAAGTGGTTTCCACTGGTCTTGGTTGACTGGCGCTTCCAGAAAAGCCACAGCGAGAGGCAGACGGTGTGTGACAGTGTGACGGTGTGTGACAGTGTGACGTGCACGGCGAGGCAGTCACGGGTGACCGCCTTTGCTGGCGGTGGAACTTGCTCTCTCCCTGGGTCCCTCTTGATGTTCCCTTGCCCTGTACCAGCCGTTTGGCCTGACTCTGTGTGTCGCTAGAATCACGGTGTCTGAACCCACTCTGAATTTAGCCCGTGCTTTGCTGATACCAGCCACACTTCTATTCAGTTCCGAGAGAAACTGCTCTGAACTTTTTTTTATTACTGCACAAAATTCTCACTCCTAACTCTTTTCTTAATGTAAACAGGGAGGTAGGTCACTGTTTGGGATCTCTGTGAATTTCGCTGTTTCACCTCATCTGTTATTTCCTCTAATTCCCAGGTCCCCATCTCCTCTCCACTGTCCCTTTTGGGGCGGAATTTGTTTCCTTCTTTTTTAAGTCCAGTTGCTCCTCTTTCCCGGCTCTGTGGGAAACTGTCTTCCATGAAGCCGGTCCCTGGCGCCAAAAATGCTGGGGCCCGCTGCTGTCAACGTTCTCGTCTTTTCAGCAGCTTCTTTCTGTTTTCATTTCTTTTCCCTGATTCTCTTTCTCCCTGTGCCTGCAAACATTCCCCATCTCTTCTACCTTGAGGAATTCTTGTTCCCATCTGCTATTCCCCAGCTTTCTCAAACCTTTTTCCCTGCCCTGCCCAACTCCCGAAGGCCTGGCTGATTCTGAGATGACACTGTGTGTCAGACATGTTCTTAGGTGCTTTGCATATGTTCATCTAATCCTCACAGTAACAGCCCTGTGAGGCAAGTGCAGTCACTATTTCCATTTCACGGATGTGGAGACTGATGCACAGAGAAGTCAGGTAACTTACCCGAGGTCACACAGGCGCAAAGTGAGGATTTAACCCAGAGTCCAGGTGGTTGCCATCTCCCGGTCTGCGTGGCTAACCATCCCCAACACCATACGACCTGTTCTTTCTACTTGTCAGCTAGTCTCAGGTGCTCCCTTCTCTTCTTCATTACCTCCTCAAATGCTTAATCATGCATAGTTTTTAAAATCACTGGCTGTTCTGTGAACTTTCTTTTTGGAATGATACGAGTGATTTTTCCAGGCGGCATGTGCATTCTTAATCCTAATGCTCTTTCTTTCCGAGCCAGTCCTGTAGTGTAGCACGTATGTGGGTGCCTATCCTTGTCTGAATGCTAGACATATAAAGGCAGATTTTTTCACTGCAGCTCATCACCCCTGTTGAAATTCCTCATTAGCTGGTTTTGGTGACACAGTGCTGTCCTTGTTCCATTGCCATTTAGCCGCTGCATTCCTGGTGCTTTCTCTGAATCTCCTTTTTCCTGCAGAGCAGTTGGGTGTGGAGGAGAAGCAAGGGCTTTGGAGTTACACAGGCCAGTGCTCTCATCTTAGCAATAAAATATGCTGTGTGATTTGAAGGAAATTAATCAATATTTCTGAATCTTCATTTGCATAGATGTTAAATGAGGAGCAAAAGTGCATAACTTACTGAATTTCTGTGAAAATTAAATAATTTGTTATGGATCAACTCTGTAACATTGTGTCTGACACCTTGTGCACATGCGATAAATATACATTTTCCTCCCTCTTCTATTCACCAGATTTTTTCTTTTTTTAGTTTTTATCATAATCATATCATTAAGTCCTATCACTTCATCTTTTGCTCCTCTGGGAATAACTTCCAAATATGTATTCTTAATTATGTACAGATCATCATTATAAGACAGCTTCTTAGGTGTGTGAATCTATTTGTGTATATTCCCTCTAGAATAGGGTAACACAATGAAAAGATAAAATATATAAAAATTCCATGCTTTCTCTCTATTATTTACCTTTATTACAACTTTGAGTACTTTTCCTAGAAAGTAATGCTGGATTTTTAAAACTTGTAGGTCATTTAGTGATGAAGTCAACCTTCGGAATGCAAATGCCCACAAGCCTGCCATTGACCCGTCAGATAGATTAAGAGAATTTGGGACATTTACTCTCACTTAATGGAACAGAACTTTAAAGTCCAATTTAATTTGCCATTTGAATGATGATTTCTCAGGCTTTGCACCATGGATTCTCTGTCAGGGCCTTGAAATAGCAGCGAGAGCAACTTGCCAAGAAAGGGAAACCCTCCGTGAGGAATTACCTTTGCTTTCCAGATAAAAGCATGTCCTAGACATGTAAATTTGGCAAAAGCATTTTATTTGATACCTAATGTCAGGAGAGATTTAGGGTTATCTATTGTGACTTCTTACATTAGCTAATCATCTGGCCAGCTAGGACATTCCATTCTTGTTCTCACACAGGGACGAGGGTAGCGTCACCACTGACACAGAAAGTTCCTGAAGAAAACGTTGGCACTACCTCCTCCTAGGTCTGCTAGTATAATCAGATAAGATTCTGTATACACAAGTGCTTTGAAAGGCACCAAAATCTGTATTATTTAATCAGTTTGGGTCTCAGTCAGGGACTGCTTTGCCGTCCATATGAAAAGGTAACATTTCAGTTAATCCTCGGATAAACACTTAAATGGTTAATATTTTTGTGGAGTTTATAAGATTAATCTATCGATAGGTGCTTTCAGGCCGCTATAGGCATAATGAAAATGCTGTGGAGCTTTGAGTTCTGGGTATAACTTACAGACTTTTAGATTTTTCTTTTCCTTCTGTATATAGCCATATATATACATATATATGATATATGTATGTACATACACACATATTTTTGTTGAATAAATCAATACCTTAAAGTAAAAAAGAAAAGAAAGGAAAAGTGTTCAAAGACAAGATATTCCAAGGGAGCTCACCTCTATTTCCTTAGAAATTGTGAGAGAAGTTCTGACTAATTTCTATCCCACATATAGTTTACCTAACAATCTCTAAAATTTCACCCAAAGAGTATTACTCAAATGGGCAGAAAGCTTTGGGGAGAGTTATCAGAATAAGGCTGCAGAGACTTCTTGGTTTCCAACTTGATTTACAAAATGCAAAGAAAGAAAGAAAACAGTGGATCTATTAATATTTGGTGGTGGGAAAGAAGGAAAGACAAATTTGATAAAAGTTCCTGTTGGTATTGCTCAGTCTTGGCAGGAGTTGGTCTGCCGGGGTTGAAAGACCAAAAATGAAGGTATGAGCCTGGGTTACAGAAAAAGTCATGCTGTCACTAGCAGAAATGCGGCATTCAGGAAGAAAGCCCTGGAAGGGTGGGGAGAGAAGGAAAGATGATTAAATTTCCCCCAAATAAATGTTTTTGTTGAGGCACAGCATGCCTACAGAGAAGCGCACAACCATCACTGTGAGCTCTATAAATGTTTATGAAGTGAACCCACCTGTCTCACCACCACTCAGCCCGTGAAACAGGTTATCACCAGCAATTCAGAAGCCTCCTTTGTGCCCTTTCCAAAGGCAACTGCTCCTGTGGCTTCTAATATCATAAATAGTTTTTCATAGAGAATTCAATCTTTTGTATCTGCTTTCTTTTGCTTAGTTTTAGATTTGTGCAATTCATTGTTGCTGTTGCCTGTAATGGTGATTCATTCATTTTCATTGTTCCATGGTGTTCCGCCATATGCGCACGTCCCATCGGTGGCATTACCTGAATTTGGTCCTACCATATCTACTCATGCTTTTATAGTTTCATCATATATCTGTAGATACATACATAATACATTGCATTATTATATTTTGAAACAGTGTAAAAAAGATGTAATACTGGACACTATTGTGCGGCGCATTTTTCTTTTGCCCACGTGTTAGTACTTATGGTTCTAATTCAGTTGTTCTAACTGCCTGATCTTACTACGTATTTATCCATTTCCCTGACAATAATTATTTTTTTCCAGGCTTTGCTGTAAAAAGGCTGCAGTGTGCATTCTGCTGCATAGCTCAGTTTGCTGCACCCCCAGGTCGCTGATCTGTGTCCCAGCGAGGCGGTTCACTCCCGCCCTCATTTCAGGCTCCTGCCCAGGCACTTCCTTCACCTCCTCTCCTCCCACGGGGCTCAGACGCAGCATCCCCGAGTCCCAGTGGTCTCATCCCCGCCACGTATTTTCTTCTGAAAGTTTTAAGTTTAATTTTTCATGTGTAATTTATTTTTGTGTAAGGATCTGGTTTTTTTTTCTGTATAGTTTAGCCGTTATTCTAGCTTCTTTCATTGAACACACCATTTTTACCCCCGCCACGTATCAGCTGTGTGCTGGTGTGTCTGCATCTGGGCTCTTCATTCTCTTTCCCTTGTCTGTTTTTAAGAGAATCCCTGCCCTAACACCAAACTGCCTTAACTAAAGCATTTAGTCTCTTAAGACAAGGCTCTTCACCTTGTTTTTTTCACTAGACATTATTTTTGTCCTTCCATATCAATATTATTTTGGGGATTTTTATTGACATTGCATTGAACTTAGAGATTAATTGAGGGACAGCTGACATCTTTATGATATTTCAGATTTTCTTTGTTTTGTAATTTACTACATAAATGTCTTTAAAAAATCCTGTTAAATTTCTTCCTGATTACTTTGTAGCTTTTGGGTATCATAAATAATATCTTTTCTCCTACTATATTTTTAAATTGATTATTACTGTTACTTGAGAGTATAGTGATTAGTATATTAATTTAGTATATTGATCTGGTATTTAGCAGTATTTTGCAGTATTGCTGAATTCTCCTAGTATTATGTTTTGTCTCTTTACTTTTTGGATTTTTTATGTAGACATCAAAGAGCAAATAACACAATTTTTTATTCTTTCTAATTGTCATGACTCTTATTTTTCTTGTCTCATTACATTGGCAAGGACTCACAGAAGCAGTGCTATCTGGTGTATTGTCTTGTTTCTGTCTTTGATGAGAATGCTTTTAAGTTCAGTAGGTTACTTTCTTTAGTTTTCTTTTTCAAAAAATAGCCTTAATCCAATTAAGAGCTTCCCTTATATTTAGAATTTGCTAAGCATTTTTCTCAGTGTTGAATCTGATTGCCATTTTTTTCTTTTTCTATACCATAGCTAAGTATAGGCAATCTATACTTGGCTAATTTTTCTACTTTTTTAATTCAGGAGGCTTAAAGCAGGGTGAAAAACTAAATGACGAAACAAGGGCATCTTCTCACAAAATTTGTGTGATTTCTGAATTACAGTATTATTCATTAGGTGTTAATTGATTAATAACATGAAAATCAGAGTAACTTAGCTTTGTCGAAAGAACTTGAGTTAGACAGATGTGAGTTTAAATCTGACCCTGACAGCTAGTTATTTTACTCTTCTAGAACTCATTTTCTTCATTTGTAAACTGGTAAAATATCTACCAGGCTGGATTATTATGAAGATTAAATGCAAGACTGTAGTGCCGAATAGGATAGGTATGTAGTAAATATTAAATCTTATTATTACTGCAACCATACATATGACCACACGTCACCATCATATTCCTGAGAAGTGGTGGGGACTAAGTGAAAGCAACAACATTCAACATTGTGTGAGGACTCAGAGCCACAAAGTCCTCTATTTCAATGGCAGAATATCGAGCAGTTCTTGAAAGAGCAGGAGACTCGGTACAAAGTTGTGAGATCACATGTCAGGTTTATAACATGTCAGTGGGAAGAAAGAAAGAATTCTGTACAGTGGGCTTTGTGAAGGCATGGTGGGGAACATTTTGAAGATTCAAAAATAGATGGATTATGTCAGTGCAGGAGCAATTTATAGCCAAGAGTTATACTGATGAAGGCTTCCGGGATAGACTAAGAGAACAGGGCTTCCGTGGAAATCTGTAGAGAACAAAAAACCAAATAGCTAAGTGGAACGAAGGATAAGAAGGCAATTGGATTAAATTTTTAAAAAGTAATTAACTAGTTGACAATAATTGTATATATTTATGGGGTTCACTGTAATGTTTTGATATTTGTACACATTGTAGAAAGATTAAATCAAGCTATTTAACATACTCATCACCCTACTTATCATTTTTTTTGTGGTGAGAACATTTAAAATGTACTCTTTTAGCAATTTTGAACTATACAATATATTATCATTAGCTATAATCACCATGCTGTGTAACAGAGCTCTAAAACTTATTTCCCCTTTCTAACTAGAACTTTTTACCCTTTGACCAACATCTCTCCTTCCCCACCACCAAGTCTAGATTAACAACCATGCTACTCTCTATTTCTATGAGCGTGATGTTTTTAGTTTCCATATGTAAGCAAGATCACGCAGTATTGGTTTCTGTGCCTGGCTTAGTGTCCTCCGGGTTCATCCACGGTGGTGGGCAGTGGAGCAGGGAGGGCACACACAACGTTTATTGACTGACTTCGCCATCTTGTATGGGTGTAGTCATGGTGCCCCCAAACAATTACAACAGTAGTATCAAAATCACTGATCACAGATCACCATAACAGATATAATAATAATGAAAAATTTGAAATATTGTGAGAGTTACCAAAATGTGACACAGAGACACATGCTGTTGGAAAAATGGTGCCAATAGACTTGCTCCATCTAGGGTTGCCACAGACCTTCAATTTGTAAAAATCGCAGTATCTGCAAGACACAGTAAACCGAAGTACAAGAAAAGGAGGTGTGCCTGCACCTGTCACCCCGAATGGCTAGTAACAGTGGTCATAATGGCGGCAGCTGGTGGTATGATGGTAACTATCATGTGTGGGGAATATACTCAAACTTTACATATATTACTCATATACAACTTTGTAGGTGAGATTATCTCCATTCTACAGATGAGAAAGCTGAGTCTCAGAGAGGCTTCACATTAGAGTCAGGGTTTGAACTTGTATTTGTCGCACTCAAAGTTCTTATAACAAAGCTAAATTACTTTCTGATTTGCATGCTTCTTATCAATTAAAATGACTACTAAGTATAAATTCATTTTTGGGAAAAAAATCCTTATTTACTTAACAAGAACCTTTTGAGCTTCCACCACGTACTTGGCATTCCTTAAAGGTAGAGACAAGTCACAATCGTTATCGTACAGTGGGATAAGTAGTGTGCACAAGGTGCTGTGCTGGAGAGGCGTGGCATGTGCTGGGATGGGGCGTGACACAAGTGAAGTGGTCCTGGGGGCTTCTCTGAGAAAATGATGCTTGTATCCATCCTGAAGGCTGCATAGAAGGTCACTACGTTAATAAGATTGGGCAAAACAGTAACTTAGGTGCAAGGGATACTTCCAACTAATATTTTTAAACATGTGGCCTTTTCTAATTTTGAAAAAGTTAATAAAGTGTCTATGGAAAAATGGTTTTTAATCATTCCCCTAGAAAGCTGTTTGCTGAAGCCCACTAGCTTTTGCAACAGAAGAATATACAGACCCATCAACTTTTGCACACAGTTTAAAGGGGTTCATGAACACGCTGAAGCGCCTCTATGACCTGCCAGTTAATACTCTCTGATGTAGAGAAATACTTAAAAAAAGAATATAAATGCCTAGGGTAAGAGTAGAGGGCAGTGTGGCAACTTTATAGTCATTATTATGTTTAATTCCTACAACTGCCCTGGGAAAGAGGTATGAAATCTACTTACAGGTGAGTAAATGAAGACTCAGTTAAGTAACGTAACTGGCTCAAGTTCACACAGATAATAAATGCAAAGACACTCTGAGATCTCATCCTGGGGTCTTGCATCGCAAGCCCACGTTCATTCCATATACATGACACTAACTTCCTAATGAGAATATTGCTCTAATCTGTTCTGATTTCTAACAATTAACTTACAATTGACCTTTTGTAATACAACCTGTAGTGAGTTGAGGATTGTCTGCATAGCGAAACCTCTTAAATGTTGATTATCAATCTGTAATAGCCGGCAAATTATGACTTGTTCTATTTTGCTTATAGGCTGGGCTGTAGAGTATCTTGGCAGCATCTATAAAAGTTGCTTTCAAAACAATTTTTTGGCAAAATTGTACATAACATTTTCACATGATCTAGGGAAATACTAAATTGGTGTCATGTATTTGGTATGCTGTATTAATCTTATCCATACACTGGCGGGTCTGCTTAAGGGCCCGAACCACGCAGCTTGCACTCGCTCGTAGAGCCCAGTTTGTTAGCGTCAGCTCTGGAAAGCAGTGAAAGTGCATTTATCTAAACGTGTTCTATACTAAATTGCTTTCACTAATCAAGCAGGACTTATCCCTATTTAGAAGAATTAGTGAGGTTTTACTCAATTAGGCTTGATGTCAAGTTAATTTTTCCCCCATTAGTATAATGAAGAATTACTGTGTTGTTCTGTCATGCATGCTGATTGATTAAAAAAAGTTGATAGTAAGTGCCAGTACATTTTTGTTTTGAAAAATAAGGAAAAAAAATATAAGCTGTTCAAGTAAACTATTCTAGGCATCAGACAGAGTTGCTTAATTCTGCTGTGTAAAAAGCCCAGTTGCAAACCAGCATAAGCAAAGGAATATGTAAATACATCTTTGATTGCTGGTGGGTCATTAACATCAGCATTTTCAAGATTTTTTTTGAAAGCCTGCGTTATAAAGGATGTCCATTTCATCATTATTGGATTGCTAAAATAGGCCTCTTTCGTTTCTTTGTCTTCTCCTATTTGCTCACTTAAAAATACTTATATTGTGCTCTATTCTTTACATGCTACATCCTGCAGTTTGGGAATACTGAATCCGGACCTGGTGAGTAAGTTTTACTCAGTGGATTGCAGCATGAAGAATTTGCCAGAGCATGAGGTGTTTTATTGTTGGGATAAATGAAATCCATCTCCCTTAAAGAAGCATTTGGGGAGGCAGAATTTATTCTATATTTTATTATTCCATGTCATATTTATTCTATAGATTCAAAATAAGGATTCTACATTTGAGACATTGCAAAGCTGAAGCATCTTGCAAAGAAAGTGTGGTCTTGCCAAAATGCTTTTTGAGTTTGACATTACTACATTACGTAGTAGAGTGTTAGCAGATTATCTCCAGCCACCGCCCCCACCCCCAACCCCTGTAGAGATTCATTTGTCTCTGTAGTTGTATCTATTCAGTTTTATGTCTGGGGCAACTGTCCAGATCACAAATCTCATTTTTGTAACTACTAATACTTCACTGATAATCTTAGTGAATTAAAAAGAATTGAAGGTATTTGAAGACCAATTTAAGTGCTCACTCTAAGAAATATATCTTCAGGTTAGAGTCGGGTCATTGATTGGGTGGTGAAATTTGATTTTACTATATGTTCTAGATGTTTTGCTTTTTAGATAGAGAATTTCTGTCCCTTTCTGAGAATCTCAATCTGATTAAGTTAATAACTCCTCATTTATTTTAATTAAGTGGTGACTTTCTCCTGCCTTTTACTTTGCTCACAGGCTAATTAGTGGGGCAATTTATTCAGAAGTATTGTAAGTTTTGAATTCTAGTCAGTAGATAGGAGAGACCAATGTGTAAGCCCCATTCATTTTTGAAGTGGTTGGGATATTATTGCCTTTTATTTCTGTTATCAGGTATCAGAATGTTCAAAAAGAACAGACTTATTTTATTGACTCTCCTATTTAGGAACATCAAAGAGCTTAATGAATGTGACTGTATTGAACCTTCAGAGCAACTCAGTGAAGGCAGATAGAGTTAGAGACATTTGGCAGTGGAGAAAGCACCAGCAAAGGGCATCTGTGGAGGTTCAGGAAACCATTCAGCCTCTGGGGCTATGCTTTCTAGTTCCTCCTCCTTTATTAGTAGCTTATAAACTACTTACTGGAAAAACTAAGTGATGGATCGATCATCATTAATAGTTTCTTACGCTTCAAACAAAACACCCAGTTCTAGAGATTGTTGTATATTTGCAAAGTAGAATTGCAAAAATTCTGCTTTATTGGGCAGACATTACTTTTGCAGAAATAGCCTATATTTTCTTGGTATTTTTTATAGTGTTTGTGACTTTAACCAAAACTCCAGAGTCAAGCAACTTTTATATTAAAACAATAATAGCAGTCCTAAATTGGGCCTCCATGATGTATCAGGCTACTTCTGCGGTGATGTTTCGTGTTCTGAATGACATCCTGGTCCATAACATAAATCAGTGAAGCTCTAGTGAAGGGCAGGAAGAGATGGTAATGACTCGTCCATTCCATTATTGTTATGCATCTAGTGATCACCTGCCACGTGCCAGGCTCTGTTCTCGAACCCGAGATACCATGGCAAAGCGGACAGCAAACGCTCTTGCTCTTCAGCACTCTGGTTCCTTCCAGGGGACGTGCAGCCCAGCGCCCCAGGGCTGCAAGTGCCGTGCAGGGAATTAGTGTGGAAGGTGACGATGCTTCAGTCCCTGTGTTTGTTACAGGGTGAACACATTTAAGGAGAACACATTTAAGCTAAAATCGGAATTATAAGAGGGAACTGTCCGTTCAAGTATTGGGGAGAAGAGTGTTACGGCTGAGGAAACAACCGGTGAGAAGTCTCTGGAGTAGGAAACAGTTGGGTGGGTTTTAGGAACAGAAAGATGGTCACAGTAGTTAGGGTTCCGTGGGTGCTGGTATAAAATGACAGAGGGGAAAAGTCTAGACAGAAATCCTTCCTCAAAGTAAGCACTCCTATGGTCTAACATTTAAACAGTATTGATCATCTAAAGAAGCCTTCTGTTCCAAAATTCCATTTTATTAAATGTGACACAGAAAAGGCCGGTCAAGAAAACAGCTGTATTTTCCATCCACGCTTGCAGTCTGTGAACTGCGGTTGACACGTAGTAGATTCGAAGGCTTGAGCGTGGTGTTTTTCTCCTCAGAGATCGGGGCTGTTATTGTGGGTGTGTCTGAGGAGTCAGCGACCCCCAGAACGCCTCACAACGCCCCAGGACACCCCAGGACACCCCAGAATGCCTCAGAAAGCCCCAGGACACCCCAGAATGCCCAGGACGCCCCAGGACACGCCAGAATGCCTCAGAACGCCCCAGAATGCCCCAGAACAGCCCAGGACGCTCCAGGACACCCCGGAACGTCCCAGAACAGCCCAGGATGCTCCAGGACACCCCAGAATGCCCCAGAACAGCCCAGGACGCTCCAGGACACCCCAGAACGTCCCAGGACACCCCAGAATGCCTCAGAACGCCCCAGAACGCCTCAGAACGCCCCAGGACACCCCAGGATGCCCCAGAACACCCCAGGACACCCTAGAATGCTTCAGAACGCCCTAGAACGCCCCAGGACGCCTCAGAACGCCCCAGGACGCCTCAGAATGCCCTAGAATGCCTCAGAACGCCCTAGAACGCCCCAGAACACTCCAGAACGCCTCACAATGCCCCAGGATGCCTCAGAACGCCTTAGGACACCCCAGGACGTCCCAGAACGCCCAAGACACCCCAGGACACCCCAGAACGCCTCACAACGCCCCAGGACACCCCAGGACGCGCCAGGACACCCTAGAACACCTCAGAACGCCCTAGAACGCCCCAGGACACCCCAGAACGCCTCACAACGCCCCAGGACGCCTCAGGA